>JAZHEH010002948.1:0-406694 GCA_036589455.1 Ateles fusciceps
TGTGTAACCTTATTGGCTAGAATTCTGGTCTTGCTGAAATTCAAAAGCCTAGATATTGGGAAAATGAAGTGATGGAAAGTATAGACACAGAAAAAAGTAGTCCGGTACCTAAAGAAGTGTAATGACCATATTGAGTATATCCGGTATCTAATTCATAAGAGTTACAAAGGTAAGCCTCAAATGCTCAATGATGTAATCCTGAAAAGGAATCCTGTGGAGTTAAAAACTATAACTTTATATTATTGGCAGTGGTGTAGCAAGAAAGTTGATTAACTTTGTAACATTTACATGGTAAATATTTGGAATTGACAATCAAAATAGATATAATCCCAAGGTTAGCTAAATGTAATGAGAAAAGCTTCAAAATGCATTGAGAAAAGAACAAAATATTTCATTGCAAACAAAGAGAATGACATATAAATGCATAATAAAATGATAATCAAAGTATATCATTAATAAAAATAAATATAGATGGAACTGTATTTCTTGTTAAAAAATGAAGCATGTCAGGAATAAAATTGAAATCAAGTAGTGTACATGCAGGCACCACTAAACATAAGAACATTGAAGACACAGTGAATAATTAGAAATTTAAAAAGTATAGCTCTACAGTAATATGGGGCAACTAAGAATTAGGAAACCAGTAGGCTAGATGGGAAATAAAAAAATTCACTACATAAAGATAAAAGGATCAACATACTATTTAGATAAAACAATACTAGCCTAATAATCATATTAAATGGCTAAAACTGAGTATCAAAGATATTAAGCATAATTGACAGAGCCTTAAAAGAGAAATTGACAATTCTATTACACTGAGAGATATTAATATTTACTTCTTTAATTATTGACCTGGGAGTGGGCAAAAAATTAGGAGATGTAGTTAACTTGAATATAATAATTATCAAGCAAATATAGAATATCATACTCTCAACAACTGGAAAATATACTTTGAATATTTATAAAATTGTATCCATGCTAGGATTATACACACTGTTTTCCTAGGCTAACGGTGCACAATATGCTTCTATAAAGGGCAGACATTAGATGTTTTAGGGTTTGTAAGTGAGATGACCTCTCTCTTGAACTTCTTGGGTGCTGCTTCGGCGGTGTAGCCTCAAAGAAAGTGGCTATAGTTAGAATAAGGAAGCAAACCAACTAGTGTGGCTAATTTCTAATCAAACTTTACAAAAAGCTGCAATGGCCCGGGGCAGTGGTTTACTGATGTCCTTTTTTTTGGACAATTATTTTAAAAATCAGTGGCTAAGCAGAATCAAAGAAAAAGACTCATGTCTGGAAACTTCGCAAATCACATGTAAGCAATGTGTCGAAAAAAAAACGCAGTAAAAATAAGAAAATATTTAGAATGGAATGAAAAGGGCAATCCTACAAAACAAAACTTTTGAGATTGAGTTTAGGGTGATAATTAAATGAGTATGTTCAATTTGTGAAAACTTATCTAGCTGTAAAGGTATAACCTGTTCATCATCCTATATGTATATATATCTCTCCATTAAAAAGTATAGAAAAGGTAAAATCTAAGGGATGAAAACATAGTAGTATTTAGAGGGAAATTCACAGTCTAAAATGCTTACCTTAAGAAAAGAACAACCTAATTTATTCAGCTAACAAAATTAAGAACTGGGGGAGAAGAAATATCAGAAACTCATATCTTAAAATTGGGAGGAATAAAAAACCCAATTAATGAAATAGAAAAACAAACCAAAAATAGAATCAAAGATATAAATTGGTCCTTTGGAGAGATTATAAAATAGACAAAATCTCTGGAAAGATAAAGAGAGGAAACAATTAAGAGAAAGCAGAAATTTTAAAATATTAGGGAAAGAAAAGGTCTTAAAGGTGCCACAGAGATAAAGAAATAAGAGCATTTCATGAAGTTTTATGCAAATATTTGAAATAGATTAGATGAAATTGATAAATTCTTACACAAACACAATCCAACTAAATACTCAAATACAAGTTTCCTAATGTTTCAGAAATTTTGAATAGTCGCATAAATATAAAAGAAATTGAAGTAGTAGTTAATCTTCCACAGTGAAGAAACGAGGACGAAGACAGCATAAATCTACCACATACACATGTGCATACACACATGCACAATCATGTGTACACACACACATGCACTTAAGTATTAAAGACATAAATTTGAAAGGACCAGAAACCTTTAGCAAACAGAGAAAAGCTTTATGACTTTGGGTATGGAGAATTGGTATGGAGAATTTCTTAAATAAGTCTATAAAACTATAAAGGAATATTTGGATGAATTCACTTATAGTAAAATAAAGAAGTTCTATTATCGAGAAGTCACCCAAAAAGAAATAAATATACACACCACAAACCAGAAGTAGTCATGAGCAACATATAGAGGAGACACAGGGCTTATTATCCAGAATATATACAGAAATCCTCTTAAGTGAATAAAATGACAACTAGATAGAAAAACACAAAAGACGCGAATATAAGACATTTTAGAGGGGAACAAATCCTACTGACAAATAAACATATTAAAAGATGCTCACCCTCATTAGTAACCAGGAAATAACAATTAAAACCACAATGAAAAATCATTTCATGCCACTAAAATTGGCAAAAATTAAAAATTTGTATAATGCCAAGCATCAATGAGGTATGGAGTGATGAAAACTTTCAAATCCAACAGTGATGTGAACTGAAATGAAAGCCAGGTACTTCAGAATACAGTTTGGCATTAATTAATTAACTTGCACATGTTCCCATTCTATGACCCAGTAATTCTAATCTTAGGTATAAGGATAAGGAGGATGCTCAGAGACATTTTTATTTGATTAAAAGAAAAAAATAGGAAACAAACATCTATTAACTGTAGAATGAATAAATATATTCATATCATATATCATCTTGGATGAATCCAAAAACATAACCTTGATCAAAGACACAGAACTAAATCATATATTTTCTAGTGGTACATACTTATGTACTAAGACCATAAAAACAGCAAGACAGTTTTAACATGAAATTTAGTGAAATGGCCACTTCTGGGTGGACAGGAAGCAGTACTTGGGGAGTGGCACTAAGCAGACTTCAAAAGTACCTGGTGCTAGTCTATTTCTTTATCTGGGTGGTGGGTACATGGGTTTTTACTCTACTTTTCCTTCTTTAAAGTGTACTGCCTTATGCATTCTTTTACATATATGATATATTTTCCCAGTAATTTAACTTTTAAAGGTGGTAATAATTACAAAAGTGCTTAGTGCTACAAAGAATAAGATTATTATGGGCATAAACAGGGACCTATCCTAGTATGAGTTGTTGGGGCAGGATATGGGAGGGGTAAAGACAGGGAGCATTCCAGTTTATATATACTCTAATTTCAAAAAATGCTCGAAAAAGCAATGACTTTAACTTGAATTAAGATCTTAAAAGATGTTCTTTTCTTTAGTCTCCTAATTTTCTAATTGCTTTAAAATAAAGTTTTGTATTGTCAGGCATGATTTGTTCTCTACAAACACTCTTCTCATTTAGATTCCATTTTCCTAACAGCCCTAACTTATAGTGCTCATAATAACCATTTCATTACTTCTAGTGATTCATTTAAGAGTCCCCCTACAGTAATTACCAGAAGGATTCTCTTTCTTCCCCTCTAAGACAAGTAGCATATATTTCTTTTAATTGGTTTCCAATGCCAATGTATTTTGTTTTTTTTAGCAGGCGAAATGCCCTGATATTTCAATCTTGCTAAAGCAGATATGGTGCAGTATTCTTGGATATAGTTCTTGTAAACCAAAAATAAAATTTAATAGCAGCCCCCCTCAACCATTTGAATGGATTTCCTCTTCAGCTAGACAACTTTTAAAATTTCACCTGAGAGACTGGTTCAGGTCATGATGGGAAGTGGGGATCAGACACTGCCCTCATTATACCTCTCCAGCATTAACATCAACACAGACTTTAAGACTTAAAATAGAAATATTTTGCAACCTATTTTCTCTGAAGCCTGCTACCTAAGACGTCCTCTGCAAATAAGAAATTTCTTTTCCACAATCCTTTATCTTAACCGAGACATTTCCTTTCCCACTGCGTCCCAGGTCTTTAGATAAACTCAACCAATTGTTAACCAAAAAAAGTTTTAAATCTACTTATAGTCTGGAAGCTGCCACCTCCCCCCGCCCCAAAACCCCCAACCCTCTGGCTCCCAGTTGTCCTGCCTTTCTGAACTTGAATAAATATATTTCTTAAATGTATTTGATTGAAGTGTCATGTCTCCCTTAAAATATGTATAAAACCAAGCTGCACCTGACCACCTTGGGTACATGTTCTCTCAGGACCTCCTAAGGGCTGTGTCATGGCCATGGTCACTCATATTTGGCTCAAAATAAATCTCTTCAAATATTTTACAGAGTTTGACTCTTTTACCAACATTATTCTCGTCCACATTCCCATTTAATATGATTTCATATATCCTATCCTAAATAGAAACTCCATTTGACCCAGCAATCCCACTACTGGGTATATACCCAAAGAACTATAAATCGTTCTACTATTAAAGACACATGCACACATATGTTCATTGCAGCCCTGTGTACAATAGCAAAGACCACCAACCCAAATGCTCATCAAATGATTAACTGGACAAAGAAAATAGTGGTACATATACACCATGGAATACTATGCAGCCATAAAAATAATGAGCTCGTGTCCTCTGCAGTGACTTGGATGAATCTGGGAAACTAACATTCTCCAGCAAACTGACACAAGAACAGAAAGCCAAACATTGTATGTTACTCATAGGTGGGTGTTGAACAATGAGAACACGTGGACTCACGGAGAGGAACATCACACACTGGGATAGTTGTGGGGTAGTAGAGAGACAGCAGGGGGTGGGGAGGGAGAGGAGGGTGGGGAGGGATAACATGCGCAAGAAATGCCAGGTATAGTATGCACCTAAAGTAAAAATAAATAAAATTAAAAAAAAAAAAAAAAAGGGTAGCTCAGCCCCCTTTGAACACAGGGAGGGGCTTCAGGGCTTGGAGGCCTTCCAGGAGGAATAAGCAACACAAAGTCCCAATGACATCCCGATTGTCTCAGTACATATCAGAGCACCAGAGAATAAAAATATGTACACTGACAGGTCCTTGATACCATCATTGTACAGCTCCATTCAAGACCAATGATATCAAAATAATTTTTAAAAGCAAATTTACACAAATGCTGCCATTTGCTCAGAGTTTGTTTTCCACAGTTCCAACTACTTTTTAATAAGCAGCAGCAACATGTATCAATCTAAATGCCTTTTATTAAAAAACTCCATTGTACATGAGAGAAAATACTATTTGCTTGGTAGTTGAGTATAATTTACCCAACTGTTTCCACGAAGCAGCATTTATACTTTCAAAAAGAAAAAACAAGCAAAAGCCCTTTTTTAATAAATATGATCCCATGCAATGGAAAATTAAAATAAAAATTGATGCATTTTTCTTTAAAAGAGCAAAACAAAATGAAAATGATCACAGAGTTGGTCCCATCAAAGCTGATGAGTCATGGCAAATAAGGAGGAAAGAACTAGATCTAATAAGAGGCTGCTGAATCACAGCCATTTGGGGGCTTTTTGTGAGCAACGTTAATTTTTTAAATTGGCTAGCCATTGGTAATTTGTTTGACATTAATTCTCATAAAGAGACAACTTGGAATGGCAATGGGCTTGTTTAAAACCAGAACAAAAGTGTGTTATCTGAAGAATTGCATTATAATTGATCAATTGATCTAATATTTAAAACTATGGCTTCCAATTCTTTGAACAATTGTAATTAACACATTCAAAGGGTAAATCAGATTGATGCCCTTGCTAGAAAAGGTTTTCCTTCTTATTTAAATAAAAATCAATTTATTGATCAAGACAGCAGCTTACCTGAAAACGGATGTGTAATCAAGAGTGCTATGCTTTAAAGGGACTTTAGCTGAAAAGGAAGACCATGCCAGAACGTTAAACCTGCATGATTTTTTTTTTAATAAAAACAATAGCTTTTAGAGGAAATACTTTTAGCTACCATACTAGTCACTATCAAGAGGTCAGTAAGCCCAATTTTTTATTCCCTTACTTTTTCATGGGGAATTTGTCTTTAATTTTGTGTGTGTGTGTGTGATAAGCTACAGATTATTCTGATACTTCTGTTGCAGAACCTCAGATCTCAGGCCAGAAAATAGCTTGAGAAGAATCCACTCCCCCTTTTCAATGTCAGGGAAGTCCAGGATTAACTTGGCAGAAGAGGCTCACTCAGAGACAGAGTGGCATGAAGGAGACTTCAATTATTCAAAGAGCATCAAGGATAGGAATATCTAAAAGCCTACTGTCCCCAAACTGATCTCCCATGTATCTGCCACAACATCAAAAATTTGCAGTGTAAAAGAATCTCTGTTTTGAATGTTAGCCTTTTTTTCTGGAGACCCTGTTAAAATGCAAATGTCTTATCTGGAACAGGTAGGATGCTAATCTATACCCATCCATTAACTTCAATAGTAGCTGGCATTACACATAATTCAGCAAATAAATAGCAGCTCTTTGATTTAAGCCTCACTTTATAGACATGGGTTTTTCAGGGATAGCACTTAAGAGGCTGTAACTTTCCTTGAGGTTCTATGGCTTCCAACAGGTAAATGGGCAGTAAATGACAGTCGTTCCTGGGGCTATGCTGTGTGCAGTCTCTAAGTAAATTTCAATTTTCCCCTCTGTCATTTATATTTTTAACTAAGAATTACACCTGTCCTCATTCATTACTCACCAGAAATAGAATTATTATTTTCATGCAGTAAATGCAAAAAATTTTAGCTGTCTTCAAATGCAAAAAGAATAAAATTTTCATAATGAGGCAATACTAGGTAGACTGTCCAGAAAGCAAGTATGAATAATTTCTCCTCCCCGTAGTTATTTTGTGACAATTTATTAAACTCCTCCTACGTGTTGGTGTTCTTGTGCTAGATGTTTTAAACTTTTTCAACAATCCTGCAAAGCAAGGTAGAATTTTATCAATTTTATGGATAGGGAAACTAAAGGTCAAAGATAATTTTCCGAAGTCCCAGTGTGTCTGTGCCTGCAAATTTTCCTGATAGCATGCTTTGTCCAATATTCAAAATGATATCATCTTCTTTGGATTAAGACTTAAACAACAGAAAATACTAACTAGGTCCAAGCCTCACTGATTTGCAGGTTCTTGCTCTTGTTCTCTGTAAGTCTCTGCTCTCCTTTGTGATATGATTTATGTTCAGAGTCATTCATGCCCATCAGGCTCTATGAAAGAGCACAGAGACAAATGGTAAAACCCCAGCATCCCAGGCCAACAGCCTTGTTTGTCTGACTCCTGCTCACCCTTTTGACTTAAGCTGACCTCCTTCTGTTGCTTTCCTGCCCCTCAACAATCCCTCAGGAACTCTTTGCTCCTCAGCCCTAGCATGTCAGGAAAACCAGGGCTCCTCCATTAACCCTTCTCACTCTAGCTTCTTTGACCCAGTGGACTTCAACATTCCTGCCCAGCCTTGCCCTGCTGCCACCCATACCCCAGAGGTCTACCTGGGTCAACAGCTTCTGGGTTTGCAGCTGACTCTCTCAATGACCCTCTCTTTTACTCCAGCCACAAGCTCTCCTTTCATAATAACTTCAGATTTCCAAGGAACGATATACAAGGCTCAATGTCCTACACTCATCAAGAGCACATCACTGGCTAAGAAAAAAATATATTCTCATTAGCAAAGCTGTCTATAGGGCTGACGCCCCACATCTCCTGCTTTATTTTTTCACACCTCTTAAACTCCTGGCGATCATCTGGTTTCCGATTATTGCTTTGGGCTGTTGTCTTAGTCGGTTTAGTGTTACCATAAAGGAATAGCTGATGCTGGGTGACTTGTAAAGAAAAGAGGTTTACATGGCTCATGGTTCTGCAGGCTGTACAAGAAGCATGGTGCCAGCATCTGCATCTGGTGAGGGCCTCAGGGTGCTTCCACTCATGGCAGAAGGTGAAAGGAACCAGACTTGTGCAAAAATCACCTGGCAAGAGAGGAAGCAAGTGAAAGAGGGGGAGAGGTGCCAGGCTCTTTTTAACAACCAGCACTCATGGGAACTAACAGAGCAAGAATACATTACTGTGAGAACATCACCAAGCTCTCTCTTATGGGAGAGTTCTGCTCCCATGACCCAAAGCACCTCTCATCATGCCCCATCTCCAACACTGGGGACCAAATTTCAACATGAGGCTGGGAGGACAAGCATCCAAACTATAGCAATATTGAACCTCTTTCTTAGCTGTTTCCCAATCTCACCTTGGATGTTTTCCTCTGCTAATTCTTCAACTCCATGCTAAGCAGAGTCTCCACTTCAAACCACTCACTCCAGATCTCCAGGTCAAGCCTGACTCCCAGATTTAGCCCCTCCTGGAACCCAACTCTATAACAACCTCTTTGAACTGTGTCCTGGGTCTGTTAACCCCCCTTCCTCTCATCCCTGGGTGCACAAAGAACCTTCAATCATTGCCAATAGCTGCTGAATCTAATCCTGGTTCTCTTCAAGACTTGAATAGAATTAAGTAGCTGTCACCTTTACAGTTTGTGATATTTCTGTGGCAGAAGACATATTTTCTTGCCTATTCCTTAGTGTTATACAGCACTCCTTATCACCAGTGGATCTCTATTATTCTCATTTCCCTCTTAATAAATGGTAGCTTTCTCTCTCAGTGACAAAGGAGAAGAACACAAAAGACAAAAAATGAACAATGAACACTTATCAGCATAGAATCATACAGAGGCCTTCTTCTCATCAGATCATAAGCTTTATAGTCAATTAGCTACCTTCATCCAGATATGCTCCTGAGAGAGAAGCGCTTCTCAAACTTTTGCAGCTATTTAAAGCACCTGTAAAAAATTTTGATTCTGGTTCAACAGGGGAGACATGCTAGAATTTTGCATTTCTAATACGCCCCCAGGTGATGCCCTGGCTACATCAAGGTCTACACTTGGAGAAGCAAAGCCCCAGATCTACAGATACCTGGAGATAGATTTATACCTGGTTTCCTTTTCAGGCAGTACACACATAATTAGCCCTGATCTCTGATTCAGACTGTAGCATCTTTCTTTGAAACACAGCATTTTATAATATGTTTGAGCAAAACCAAGTGTTTTCAAACATATAAATGATTTCTTTATTCATAGCTATAGATGGAAGCTTGAATTAATAGACACAAAACTTGATTCTTTCAACAAAGAGATGAAATAGAACAGAAAAGCGTGAATTAGAAAGAGGCACTGAAGTGGCAGTTACTGGGCAACCAGGCAAAAATAATGTTCCTGAATTCCATTGCTGAAAGAATAGAAGAGCCCATGGGAGAGGGGAGGCAAAGTCAAGCCTTCTACTGCAAACTGTTTTACTAGACCAACTCAATAGAGGACTTTACATAATCTAGACAAATAAGAATCTTACTTGTCTATTATCTTGTACCTATTAGCTTCTGCAGGCCGAAATGTCTTCCTTTTTATCAACCTAAATCTTTCAGCTTTCACATTAATTAATTCTTATATACTCAAAAAGCTAGGCCACCTGATTATGAACTCTTCTGGGTATGGAATACAACTGGAAATTATTTCTAAATTTCTCCAATATTAATGACTAGCATTTATAAGGCACTCATTATGTGCTTTACATGTATCAATCTCATTTGATTCTCTTGACACTGAAAAGAGTAGATACTCTATAAGACCCATTTGTCAGATGAGGAAAGAAGAGTTAAAGAAGTAAGCAATATGCCTGACGTCCTAGAAGTGAGAAACAATAGAGTCAGGATTTGAACTCAGGCATCTGACTCTAGCCCCTGCACTTCCAAATACTACGCTATTCTGTCTCTCTTTTGTTCTTTTACTTTTTTTGTTCTTTTCCCCTGAACTGGACAATTTCAACTTCTTTTCTTATAAAGTTTCCCTGGAAAACTCTTCTGCAATTCTAATGAAAAGTCCTCCAAGTGGGTTCAAGAGCAGAAACTAGTTACTATCTGAGAATCTAGCTAGAGGGAGTACATGGAAGAGATATACTCCTCTTGCATATCATTCTTTCATTCATATTTCATCCTGGATTATGGCTTGGATTTTTCTTCCCCAACAATTTGTACTCCTGTTCAGTGTATTGGATGTCCTTTCTGAACTAAGTCTCCTTTATTAAAAATCATGCATGAATCAGGATGCTTTAGGTTACAAATGAAAAAATAAAATAAAACTAGAACTGGCTTAAGTGATACAGGGAATATATTAACTCACATAACTGAAGAAATTTTGAGACACAACTGTGTCAAGAACCTGGCTTCTTTTCAGCATCCTACATCACCATTGAAATTTTTGGCCACATATGAAGCCAGCTCCCCTCAGAGTTGTAGGATATTGATGACCAGGGCCTCCCAGAGCCACAGCTTCTGCATTCTCACTTGAGAATAGGGGCATCTATTTGCCAAACCATCAAACAAAAGTCCTAAGATCCACTCTGATTAAACCAACTCACCATATCACTTTCTTTGTAAGATACATATTTTTCATATTGCAATATATCTGAAGTAAAAATACATCTTACAGTTGATATATAGTTATGATAGTTGCGGTTTTTTTCTCATTCTTTTCTAGTGATACCTAAGATAGTGTGCCCTTTCTGGTATCTAACATTGGGACAATAGGCCCAGGACAAGTCAAAAATTATCACTAGAGCTAGGTGACTCTAATCCTGGTAACAAATGCATTACTGTTATTTCCCATGGGAAAATGTGGAATGCATGTTGGGAAGACAATTGAAATGTTGTTTAAACAACTGAGCACATACTAATGGTGGAAAATCTAATAGTGCAGTCATTCTTTTATTTATTCATTAAAATGAAAGCATTTATTGAATGCCAACTATGAGTTGATACTCTTCAGGTTGCTAGGATATAAATGATTAATGAAACACAGATCCTACCATTGAACAGCTCACATGCTACTGATAGTTACATTGTTAAATTTGTATAAACATGTGCTTCCACATAAATAATAAAATTACAATATTGCAATAATTTCTGGCTAATGTTTTATGAATAATAACAAAATAATAATTAAATCCAGGAAATGGTAAAGGAATAAATAATGTTAGGCAGAACACCACACCCAAAAAGCATTGCTGCAAGTGAAAGAAAACATGTTTCCCTCGTCCTAACAAAATCTGGTGCATGTAAGGCAGCAACTCAGACTCCAATTTTAGAGTAAGGATGGCAGGCCAGCTCACAGCTCAGACACATTCAGTGACTCACATATTTCAGAAAGACAGGAAATAAAGAAACCCTGGAGATCAGATCATGACCTGCAGAAATGTAGGACACCCAGTAGAAAAAACCCTGACAAATTCAGTCATGGTAACTATGTGAAACACACAAATGATCTGGAAGAGGGGGAAGAACAATTGCCAATTTCATATGCTAACCACCAGATCAATACTATATTTATTTGTTGGGGGAGGCTTAAACTGGGGGACACTCAAATGGAATTGGATTGAGCCACAGGGTAATTATCCAACTTTATGAGACTTTTGGCTGGGAATAAATTTCTCTGCATCAGCTGTGTGTAGTATGAGATAAATGACAGGCATTTGTGATCAGAGCCCCAGAGGTCAAACTACATTAGCAAAACTAGCAAGTGCTTTAAGCAATCACCAAAACTTTTTGGGAAAAATCATTTCACACAGCTGAAGGGGCAGAGATTTGCAATCAGCAGAAATTTTACTCCTGACTTGGCTTAAACATCTACTCTCTCTGTTTCTCTGGTGGTTCTTGTGTAGTTCATATCTATGAAGAACATTCACATGCTGAAACTCACTTTGTCTTAGAGTATTATTAATTGATTTTTGTGTTTCCAGCAAAGCACTGGAACCACGTTCTTCTCCCTTGTTTTCTAGGTAGAGTCAGCATGATTGTGTACTTGCCCCAACCATGGTTCATGGATGCTGGACAATGGAGAGGCAAAAGAGTGATCAAAAGGCTTGCACGCAATGTGGTGAGCATCTGATTTCATCTGGGAATGCAGGTCTTATGGTTGTGATCAACTATTACAAAGTACAAAGAGCCTATAAGAAGAGAATGTCACCAGATGGACCCAGGAAGAGAAACAAATGTACTAACAAAAGCTTTTCCTCTTTAGCCTCTGTTGATAATCACTGCTTATCATGGGATGAAGGTACTAAGTTGAAAGGAAAATGCAAAACCTTAATAATACACACCTTTGGAAAAGTACATACCTTTGACCTGGGCAGAAGATTCAAATTGCCTACTCCTTGGTGCTAATAGGCATCGTAAAATTAGTCATTTCCAAAAATACAGCAAACTGTACCTGTGTCTGATTTTGCTACAGTATCCTAGAAACCTCCAAAATGCCACAGCTACTGGAACTGAGGCTACGAGAGGAAATTACTCACAATGGCTTATAACTTGTAACTCAGTAAGACTACCTGTATTTTGCATAGTCCAGTGAGAGCTGGTGGGAGTGGAAAGAAACAAGATGAGGGGGTAGGGAGAGAAAGGATAAAGCAACTCATTAATAGTCTATGAAATGAATTATTTTGAGAGATATAAGAATGAACGCACATGTTTCTTACATATTGGTAAATAACAAAGATAACAGTGTTTTATAAAGTCATACAGATTCCAGGCTCCTGTATCTCCTTAATCCCAAGTTTAGCCAGCCTTTCACAGACATCATTTCACACCTAAATTCATCAGTGGGTCTACAGCAAGACAGCCTTAGGCTCCTAACAATTTGAACCTGATGATCACTGCAATTTATTTAGGGAACTTTCAACTTAAACCCAATTTTCAAGCTGCAAGACAACCCCCTACAATTGCTTTAAGGCCCTCTGAAATCTTTATATATATGATTCTTTTATTCCATTATCCATGTCACTGATGAGAGCCTCTCTATTTTCACATCCAAGGCCTAAGCCCATGGAAATCCACTCTTGCTTTTACCCTTAGGATGGCACTTCCCCATCTGTAATGTTCTTGGAGCACACTGCTCCACAGCAGATTCGTGACTAGTAAGTTCAGCTACTTGACCTAGTTTTAGTAAATGGACTAGGGTCTATGCTAGCGACCACCCAAGAAGATTTTCCAGGCTTTCTGCCATACTAAGAGAGCTGAGAAGCAGCTCCTCCTAGCAGTCCTGTCCCAGAAAGGAAATTGATTGAGAAATAGCCTCAGTATTTGGTCAAGTTGCCACTGGCACAATACAGGTGGAGATAGATCCAATTATCCAGAATGTTGAAGCCAAAGCTTACTGCCTTTACACCCAATCATGGCCTGCTTGGGACTTGGCTTGTTTTGTTTTCAGGCATCATCTGGAAGTGGCAGAAATAAATAGTTTCACTGTCTCACATAAGTGGGAAGGATGGAGTGGAGATAGTAGGCAGAATAACTGCATGACAGTGGCACTTGCTGGTTGAGAACATGGGTGCTAGAGCCAAGTTGCCTAGATTTAAATCTCTCTGCCAGCCATTACTCATGTGTCACTTTGGTTAAGTTATTTAACCTTCTGCCTCAGTGTATAGCAGATGTACGTGACAGCAATAACAACGTAAGCATACCCTGCGAATGACCCTATGGTGTAAGAAGAATGCATGCTTGGAGTTCCAAGCTAAGAAATCCAGGAGTGGCCAACCCAGAGATTCATTCCTTATCTATGAGGAACATCTGAACTCCTGGCCCATCCTATGGAATGCAGGCCATACGTGGGATTATGGCCCTTCGTGTGGGTTTAATGAAGGTTTCCAGGAGACCGTTGCTAAAGGGAGAGTGCTAAGTGAAAATGCTATGTAAACTACATGCTTTTTACAAACCGTAGCAGTTCACAAGTCCAGGTTGCCACTACTGAACCACCCTGTGTATAAGTCCCCTCAATAAACCCTGGTTCTCGTTTGCTGGCTCTGAGACTCTTCTTTGGCCTTTCGGACATGGTACCATCCCTACGGAAGTCAATAGGGGTCTGGCATGACACTTAGTTGTCTGATCTTGGACAAAGAAGGGAGAAAATACTAGCATCTTTCAACTGGGCTGTTGCCAATATTAGCACAGTGCCTGACATATAACAGTAGCTTTTATCATGAACTAGATCCAAGGCTCAAACAATGGACTGGCAGGATCTGTGGTGAAGGGAGGTGACCTCTATCCCTTGACTTTACTGTTCTCTCTCTTTTGACCTTATTTTCCCCTCCTGCAGAAAGACTTTGGGGCTACTGGGAAAATAGCCCACCACCTCCACCTCCAAATCAAAGATGCTGTTACTTTATGCTGCTAGACGTGAAAGGTTCCCCAGCTGATCACAGGAAAAGGGAATGCAAGACCAAGAGAAGATGGAATGAAAAGAACCGGTGGACCTATGTGGTCAAATAGACATGAAAGGCAACACAGAATTCTAGATATTGGTCCTCTCCCCCCAGTGGAGCTTCCTGCCAATCTTCCATTTCTTCTTCACAGAGAAAACTACAAAGACAGTGCCAATAACATCTGTAATGAACAAAGCTACTCCGGCTGCCACTGGTCAGCTTCTTTAAAAAAAAAAGACATCTGCCTAGAAATCATTCACTTCGTGTATTCCAGGTTCCTGTAAGTCCAGGTCTGCAAGCTGAAGAAAGCTGATGAGCTCTCCCTCCATTCACGAGTAAGACCAGGATCTGGTTCTAACTGAGGGACAGCAAGAGCAGGTGCTCATTGTAAAAATGCAAATGATCAGATCCTACTGTAAGGTCTCAAGGCACCAGAAACTTACAAATGCAAAAGCATATTGCTATGAATACATTGTGCAAATAAAAGTCACTCAGGGACATGAAAAGCACAGTTCTGACTGAGGAAGTAAATTGTGACTCTAAAGCTAAACTTGAAAAAAAACCCACATCAATCAGGATCTCAAAACACATTGTCTTATAACAGTGCTGTCCATGCAAAACAGTTCATCACACTGTACACTTTTAGTAGTAATGGGTAGGGGAGGTCGTTAGGGGAAGGAATCCCAAAATGGATAAGATATGTTTACATGCAAAGTCTTTGTACAGCTGGGAATAGTCACAAATCTGTAGTCCCAGCGATTTAGGAGGCTGAGGGGAAGGGATTGCGTGAGCCCAGGAATTTGAGACCAGCCTGGGCAATATAGCAAGATCTCATCTCCAAAAATAAATACATATAAAAATAGTCTTTGCACAGTTCAAACTTTAGGAAGGGAGTAAGATTTTCTTTTATTTCTTTTTGCTGTTACCTCAGCCATGGTGAAAGAAAGAAACCTAGATAAAGGATTAAAATTCACACCCATGCCACTTACTTGCTGATGGGGTGAGTGCTAAAATTAGCATAATTAGAAGAGAATCCTCCATGTAATCCAAATAAATGTGGCCACTCAGAAATGTTTAATCTATATTACTTGAAAAAGTCAGTTGAGTTCATATAAGTTAGTCTCTTAAAAATAAATGACACTGGAGATTTCAGGGATGAAGCTTTCAAGTGGATTTTAGATCAAAGCAAGAATCTATGTGAAAGAAAGAAATTGTCATTTGGCATTACTGGGAAAGTTAAATGAGGGGGAAGAAAGTGATATTCAACTTAGTTTCATTTTACTTATTGATTCTGCTTAAAAAATACTAGATTGGTAGATGACAGGGGGATGGATGCAGCAAAGCAAACCACCAAGGTACATATATACCTATGTAACAAACCTACACATTCTGCAAATGTACCAGAACTTAAAGTATTACATTTAAAATATTATCATACTTATATTATATTTATATAATACTTTAAGTTTTATATTTTATATATACTAGATTGAGGATAAAATTAAAATCCTTGGATAAAACCACATTTAGGGTCGATGATTTTATACACAACATGCTCTTTTAAACCCATTGCCATGGCAAATTGAGACTTGAGGTGATGATGATGATGATGATGATAAATCTGTTTTGGGCTGCTATAATAAAATAAACTGGGTAACTGAGAATCAATAGAAATTTATTGCTTACAGTTTTGGAGGCTAGAAAGTCCAAGATCAAGGCACCAACAGAGTCAGTGTCTGGTGCCGAGCTCATTCTCTTCTCCAAAGATGGCATCTTCTTGCTGCATTTTCACATGGAGGAAGGGGCAAACAAGCTGGTTTATTTATCTTTTACAAGGGCATTTAACCTATTCATGAGGGTAGAGCCTCCATGACCTAATCACCTCCCAAAAAGCCCCATCCCTTAACATAACCACAACAGAGATTAGGTTTCAACATATGAATTTGGGGGACACAGGCATCCAGACCATAGCATATTATTTGATGCAAATATGTTTCCATGGCATCGAAAAGCTTCTATTAATTCTAGTCTTTGTACAGAAGCTCTTTCTCTCCAACTTGGTATATATTTTCACTAAATTTTAAGCCTCTTTTAGGTGACATTGATGTCTTAGATGTCTTTTACCAAGCATAGAGCTTAACAAATACTCCCTGATTGAGTCACTAAATATTAAAATACGGAGTTCAGGAAGTGTTCGTCCATTGTGATAATTGCAGGAAAACTATTATTTTCCCCTTGTAGGAAAGAACTTCTGGTCTCACAAGATTATGGAACATAAAGTCGTTTTCTTCTAAATAACAATCAAATCAAGACACTATTCAAATTCCATACTGAAGTGGAAATAGCTAATACCACTTTCTTTTATATTCATGTATTGTTTGATTTTGATTTTGTTTTCTTATTTGAGATGCTGACAGAGTGGAAAGCAACAGACAGGAACCATGTCCTATTGACAAAAGAATGCTGATTTCTATTCTCAACAACAATAATTAAACAGGAAGATGATTTTGCTGAACTTTTATTCTGCCAGAAATTCCAGGGACTCTTGGGTAGTGAAACATGCACAGAATCAGACAATGAGAAGAACATGTTCCTGGAGAAATAACAGCTTTAGAAGGATGTAAATTGATCTAAATAAGCATAAATCATATATTTTAGACTCTGAGATGAGTTATAGTAAATTGATGTGTCATAGTTCTGATTAAAATCCACTTAGTAAAATTATTCTGGAGTGCAGATTAAGTCACATGAAGGAATCTTTTTAGGGGAATAAAACTAGGAAATGAAGGCACTTAACATTCAGCATTTAGCCCAAATTCAACCTTAATTATTGAATGATTGCTTCAGCAAACACACCACTAATTAAAAGAATAACATGTAGACCTGTCCTCTTGGAAACCTAATTTGGAAAATAGGGCATGTGGTAGGCAGAATAATGCCTCCCTCATCCACCAAGATGTCTATGCTGTAGTTCCTGAGAACTTGTGAATATGTTACATTACATGGCAAAGGATAATTAAGATTGTAGATGGATCAAATTTGCTAATCAGGTGACCTTACAATAGGGATATTAGCCTCAGTTATCTCAGTGAGCCTGATACATTCACAGCAGTCCATAAAACTGGAAGAGGGAGGCAAAAGAACGAAAGAAATGGTAGGGTGAGAAAGCCTGCTGTCACTGGCTTTGAAAATGGAGGAAGGATGCCCAAGCCAAGGAACGTTAGGTTGCCCACTAAAAGCTGGAAAGGGCAAGGAAATGGATTCTCTTCTAGAGCCCGCAGAAAGAGATGATGCCATACTGACATCTTAGTTTCAGTCTAGTGAGAATCATTTCAGATTTCTGACCTCCAGAACTGTAAGATAATAAATTTATGTTGTTTAAACCATCAAATTTGTGGTAATTTGTCCTGGCAGTAATAGAAAACTGACACAGGACATAATCTTAAATAGATAAATAAAATCCTACAGTAATAATTGTCTAGTACCCAATGATACAGACCATACATTTCATATTAGTACTCTGAGACAATGCCTCATTCTCCTTAAGGGTGTAGAGACTTGTAAGACTGTTGGTAGTTCCTAGATAGGACACTGTGGGAAGTCTTACTATATTTGATCTGTAGTGCAGGAAACTGGTGTCAAAGCCATGAAGAACATTAGTAGAATGTTATTGTGGAATGTCCTAAAAACACTGAATCCCAATCCCACACCCAGATTCTGATCCACATAGTTCTGAGGTGGGAGCCCAGCATTTTGCATTTCTGAAAAGCTTGTCCCCACCTCCATGTGTACGCAGCTGAGTTTGAGAAACATGAGCTAGGAAACCTTTTGTGGCACATCTAACCAACCTAGAGCAACTCAGGAGCAAATCAATGAAGAGTTTGTTCATCTTTAAAAACAAATGGTTTACATTATTCCTAGGGAATTTTTTCACCTATATAGTCTGTGAGTACCTGAGTTTGACCTGCATTCTGCCTCCTATCAATTCCCTACCCCCAAATTTCCTTTATAATCTGTCAACTTACTCCTGTTGTGATCCCCCCAGATTTGCTCTTGCCCTTTGCCTTAGGCTTGCCAATTTTAATCTAGCCTTTCCCCACTTTTGTGAAGAAAATATCCACCAGATCCAGTACAAACTAGCTTGCCCATGCATCTCTGCCCTCAGCTTTCTGTTCTACTTGTCTTCAATTAATATATTCAAGCATTAATTCTTGTCAGTTTCATCTCACTTGCTGGGTAGGAAATACTTGGCCAGCAGACCAGCAATCATTGTCTTTCTTAAAAAGATTAGATGCATAAATTTATTTGAAAACCTGCTAATGACAGACCTTTTGGCAAACAAACTAATGGCTGGTGGGAGATTCCTTATCTGTAGATTATTTTAGTATGATGTGCCTGGTCTGTTTAGGATTGCTTATGGCAAACAGGACTGAAGTCTATGAATTTATAGGACATGGAAATGTTGTCTATGCCATATAAGATAGAAATGTTTTATGTCCAAAATAGTTCCCTATTGTGTAACTAATGTAGCAGCAGACATCAGTTGGAGCCTCATATGTTAAATCCGAAACAGAGTACACCCTACACAATAATATGCATGAGGACATGAGTGAGTGGCTCCAGCCCTCTCCATGTATCACCTGTGCTTCACAATTATTTGTATTTTTGAAGTTACTAAGATCTCTGATTCATGTGAGTCTGATTTAACATTTCTTTCCTTTGTGTTATTTCACTTGCCCACCCTAGTATGCATATTGAAAGAAATGTGGTGAATGAAAAATAAGAAAGGTATTGCAAGAAGAGCAATGGCACAACTTCCCATTATTAGTGGTGGTGACAAGAGGGGTTTGTAGGAGGGAGATAATGAAACCAAGACAGCTGGATGTATTTTATGTATATAACAGGGTAACAAAAGACAATAGAGATCACATTTAAAATAGAAGAGATTGTGCTGAGAATCCAACCCCACCCCAAAAGGAACTATGCCAGGTAAGTTACTGTTATTTAGCTGAAAACCAGCCCTTCCGGATTCTTCTCTGTGTACTACATGTCTGCTTTGCCAGCTGTTCCCTGATAGCCTCTTTCAATAGGAGGCACTAGAGGGAAACTGAAAGTCAGGAGGAGGAAGACAACAGAACTTGCTCCTTCCAGTTTTGCTTTTCTGAAGGCAGGCTATCAGCATGCAGTTCCTATGCATGCCACCTCAGTAATCTTTATCACTCCAGCAGCAGGAATTTGTTCCTGTGGCTGAGCAGTGCCCCTCCTCAAAGGTGTGAGTCCCAGAGACACCAGCTGCTATTGGTGTGAATGCATACTAAAATTCATATGTTGGAACCTAATCCCCAAAGTGATAGTGTTAAGAGGTGGGACCTTTTGGGAAATGATCAAGTCATGAGCACTCTACCTTCATGAATGGAATTAGGGCTCTCAGAAAAGATATTGAGAGGAGTATCCTAGTGCCCCTTTTCCCTTCTGCTCTTCCTGCTCTGTGAGGACACAACATTTGCCCCTTCTATCAAGTGAGGATGTGGCAGGAAGCACCATCTATAGGCACCAAACAATTTCCTACCAGATACCAAATACTTTAGACTGAGTAATTTATAAATAATAGAAATTTACTTCTCATAGTTCTAGAATCTGGGAAGCCCCAAGATCAAGGGAAATCTGTAGTCTAAAGTATTTTGTTATGGCAGCAAGAATGGACTAACACACCAGCTTTATGAGCTTATTTTCCAAGCTTTAATAATTCCAACTTCTTCCCTTTATCCTTCAGCCTTAGAGGTGCTAGTAGCTTTTAGCAATGGCTACCTCTGCTATTTCCTAGAATTCTCCTTTTATCTTTTCAGTGGTTAAGAACTTTTTATTTAACTAAAAATTCTTTTTTTTTTAACATTAAAGTTCTGTTCAAATTGGTGGTGTAGTTTCTTTCAACTGACTAGACTAGGTTTATCAGGAGTGGAATATGGGAGAAGGCCTGGGAAATAGATCATGAAAAGGACTACTCTTAATCCCTCACACTTTGGGTGTTTGACTCACATTCAAAATGTGAAAGGTGATAGTTGAGCTGCCTAATTGCTTTGAAGGTACTGCATAGTGAAGGGGCTTGTTGAGATGGATCTGAACTCTCAGAGTCTGTCACAAAGAATAATGCAGAAGTGTTTCTCAGGGACCAGATGTCAGCTCTGCATGAGGGTGAGCTGACGTGGCACTGCTTTAATTCAATCCAAGAGGACTACTAAAAGGGGCAACAGATCTTAGCAAGGAAAAGCTGGAGATATTTTCAGATTCCTTGGGGCTGGCAAGAACAGATGAAAATTCCATGATATGAAGAATCATCTTTCCATCCCTGCCAAGTGAGGACACCAAGGCTAAAGGGCTCTGCAGTACAGTCAAGTAAGAATTTTCTTGCCTCCTTTTCTTTTCTTTCTTTTCACTCTAAAGGAACCAGAAACAATGGTTAGCAATCTGGAGAGAGGAGAAGAAGCTCCAGAAGAGGAAAGAGAGTCATATACATGAAGGAAAGCCAATCTTGTATCATTCTGTGGCTGTGGACATTCTGCTTCCAGTAGGCCCAACTTCAGGGTTTCATAATATGGCACCAAACATTTTAATTACTGAATTATGCTAGTACCGTGTAACCTGAAGTGACTACAGAAATTTGTACTATCAAAGAGCAGTTAGAAAATTCTGAGGACAAGAGAAAGAAATACCTTCACTGAAAAGATTTAAAGAATGAAGGAAGCAAAACTACAATTGCTTTCTGATTCTGTCCCCTAGGTCCTTTCTTGTTTCCAATACTGGTTATAAGCAGATAATCAAAGGAAAATAAGGTAAGAAGTTAAATAAGGTTTTGATTACCAAGCTAAGAAGTTTGGACTTATCCCTTAAGTCAAGAGGAAATATATTCAATTTAACTCAAACATGTATAGAACATTGTGTCAGGTTATGAGGATAGAAAAATGAATAGAACAAGTTGCTTCCATGGAGGTAGCAGATATGTACATAGAGTTGAATTCCATATACTCACAAATGTTATGATCAAGATATGCATCAGGTGCAGAGTGGATGGTGTACATGCAAACTGAAGGATTAAAATGGAGAATAAAGACAAAATAAATTCATAAGGAGATATGGCACATATATGTTTGTATTATAGGATATTTAAATCTTAAAATACCTATGTGGAAGTCAAAATTCTTAACATACTTTGAGCCAAAGAAACTTTAAAAAATTGTGTCAGGAAACTGAGATAACTGACAATGATTTCAATATATCTGCTGCCGATATGAATCTCTGATGCGTCTGAGTTTCAAAGCTGCTTCTCAGGTCGTCTTTGGCAGCAATGCATGGCCTTCCCAATGACAGAGTGAATATGATGAAACCCGAAGGAGGAAGCAGCTGGCAACCAATCAACCCCAGGTGAGAAAGAATTTGACTTATTTTTCAGCCTTTAAAATCCAAATGGTTCTTGGCATCATACATACACACAAGCTGGAAAGGAAATCTGGAGGGAGGAGCAGGGAGGGGAAGCATAGGAAATCCTAACTGCTCCACAAGAAAGTAGTTTGGTATTGACAATTATTCCCCAACATTGTAATAATTAGTGCTGTGATATGCCGGGCTTGTTCTGGGATACACACTCCAGCTGCTGGAAAGGCTAACACATCTGCCACTTGCTGTGTATGCTGTTCTTTCTTAACACTGACAGATTAGGGTTTCTTGGCTCCATCTTGTGATGCCTCATCTTTTGAAATACTTGAGCCACCAACAGAGCTGTTTTTAGCATCACTGATTACTGTTTGCTGAGGTAGTTTTTTCCCCCCTATGGAAAAAAATAGGAGATGGAGCATATTTCAACTAACGGCTTTTATATCATGAGAAATAAAAATAATACTGTAAGTTCCCAACTGAGCGAATGGACTCCATCTTGGCCAAGTGGACCCCAGAAAAGCTGACAGGATGGGAGGTCAGACACACCTAGTCATAACTACCCCTCACTAACCACCATTAGGCTTCCTTCCGTAAGGGTTAAATACAAACCAGCCCTTTCAAAAGAGTCCACTGCTGATATCAACCATATCAACCAACCACCTGACTGCTGCCCCTACCTTTTGCAGTTTCAACACAACAACCCACCAACATTCCTTCCTGATAAGGGCTTCCCACTATGGAATGGTTCTGGCCAATCTATTGGGGACATGTAGTGAGGGGGTTTCATGTCCTCTGCTTCACCTCTTGATGTCAGGTGGCTAAAAACTCCACCTTTGGATGGTGCTAATGCTGCCATTCTTTGTACATAGGAACCATGAGGGGCATCACACTCCATTGCACATGACATGCACATGCTTGTCTTTTCATAAATAACCATGGCTTCTCCTATACTTTATTGAATATGTACATTGGCCATTCCTGCTAAGCATAAATTCCTGTTCCCCTTTTCCCCCTGCCTTGAAGTGTCTGTTTCTAACTTCTGGCCGGAGGCTACACTTCCCAGTCTGCCAGAATGGCCACCCTGCAGGGTGCAACATAAGAAATAAATGTCTCCCTTCCAAATTTATGAATCTTGTCATTCTTGAGTTGACAATCTTTTCCAAAAAGCAGCTGTGGTGGGAACAAGGTGTACCCCGCTTCACTTATGGAAATGACATTAAAAATACAACCTGCAATAATAAATAGTTCGAGCTTTCTTTTTAAGATTTCAGGATGTACCCACATTGTGATTTTTTGGTTTGGTAGGGTTTTTTTTTTTTTTTTTTGGCATCATGATTTAATAAAACTCAGTGAAGTCAAACATAACTACCAAACCCATCCTGTGTTGGCTTTCAGTAGAAAATAAAATGTGACCCTCTATATTGTTCATATACTATCACAAAATGCATCTTTCTAAAGTGATGGTGAACATTAGAATTATTCCAGATTTGCGGTGGAGGGGAAAAGCTATAAAGTATAGTAGTATGATGTGAGTATCTTAGGGATTTAAATATTGTAAAGAAGATAATGGCTCATAGGTGGGTGTTGAACAATGAGAACACATGGACACAGGGAGGGGAGCATCGCACACTGGGGTCTGTCGGGGAGAAAAAGGGAGGGACAGCGGGGGTGGGGAGTTAGGGAGAGATAGCATGGGGAGAAATGCCAGATATAGGTGATGGGGGAGGAAGCAAATCACACTGCCATGTGTGTACCTGTGGAACAATCTTGCATGTTCTTCACATGTACCCCAAAACCTAAAATGCAATAAAAAGTATATATATATATATATATGGAAGACAATGGGTCCTATCATCATCCAACAAGTCACTTGTTAACTAAAATTTAGAGGAGGTCATTCATTTGGACTGAGCTTCTGTACTCGGCTCAACAGACCAAATAAAAATGGAGTTATTCATGCTGAAGTTCCATGTCATTAACATGAAACTAAGTTGTTTATCTGATCTTCCATGAAATCAGGAGAGAGATAATAACCAAATCCCCAAACAGGCCAGTTTCTAGCCAACCTCATAAGGAATATCCTCTGCTTTAACCTCTATAAGAAAGTAACTTTGAAGTGACCCATCTGTTTTTTGTTCTGCTTTTGCTTTCCTCAACTCTTTCTGTCTATAAAGCCAACCTCCTCTGATCGGCTCATCAGAACTGATTCTAGAATCATAAATAAAAGCCCACTAAGATCTTTAAACTAACTTAGTTGTAATTTTGTCTTTGGACACATTTAATGATCAGAAGTCATCTTCAACTCATGAAAACTTCTCCACCCCTATTACCTGCTAGAATATTCAGTTTGTCACTAAGACCCTTTGCCTCTTATCCAGAGTATATCCACAGACTCCTCAAATCACTCTTGTTAAAGACTTATGTCCTAATGCTTCAACCCTTGAGAGTCTGGATCATAAAATCCAGAGATGGTCTGGTAGTCTGTATTTTAAAAATCTACCTGATTTTGATCAATCAGGTTTGAAAACCATTGTAATAGTGCTCAAAAATTGTAACTGAACACAAGATCAATTGAGGGTTCTTTTAAATAATAAAATACTTCCTTAGGGTATATTGTTAAGGAAACTTAGTTGTAGGCCAGTGAAAGAAAAAGGAGGGGAAGAAAGAGTCCCAAGGCCAGGAGAAATCAGTTCTACAACTGATCTTCAAAATAATCACTGTCAGTCAAAAGAATATGTCAGTTTGTAGGAAACTTTGAATTATCGAAAGACAATCACTATCCCCAAAGGGCAGACTATGCATTGTGCACAGCACAATTTTCTTAGTTATCTTGATTTAGCTTTTTATCTTCTTTGAGCCATTCTACAACTAGGAGAGTTGTAAAATAGTTCAACGAAAATAAAGCCATGCAAACAAAATCTGTCTGGCGACAGTTTACTCACTCCTTCAGATCATAACCCTTGGGGAAAAGCCAGGTTTGTGTCCACTTATAAGTTCATTTCAACAATTCTTTACTCCATATGAATCAGTGGTTCATTAATTCTACTTTTATTTTATTTTATTCAGACAGGGTCTCACTCACTGCAGCCTCTAACTCCAGGGTTCTAAGCGATCCTCCTGGCTCAGCCTCTTGAGTAGCTGGGACTACAGGCATGTGCCACAATACATGGCTAATTCTATTTTTAGATTATTTGTAGAGACAGGGTCTGACTAGGTTGCCAGACCTGGGTCTCAAACTCCTGGGCTCAAGTGATCCTCCTGTTTCAGCCTCCTAAAGTTTTCCTGGGATTACAGGTGTGAGCCACAGCACCTGGTTCCCATTAATTCTACTTTAAAATGGTCGTGACATTTTTTTGGCTCCCCTCATTCTATTTAGTCACATAAAATATTTTACTTTACATGTTTAGTTTATATTTGTATGATGAGTTATTGATTTTACCTTTTGTTAAAAGTTATCTTTTAATAAATTCTGCCTAGAAGTTGTATAGTGTTCAAGGGGGATTACACTAACCAGTGAGCTTATCTAGCTCCTTCTTGTCCCATTTCCCACTACTTGCCCAAACCTACAGCTTTCCTATAAGGGTAGAAAATGTGCTACACAAAATAAAACAAGTATTCTTAGTCTCTTGAAATTTGGATTTCTCTAGCCAGTAAACAAGTAAGTTGTTGCTGCCATTATAAGCCAGCCTCTTGTCAGTATAGTTAGGTTATACATTTTTAAGGCCTCTTCCACTCTAAGCACTACACAATTCTTATTTTCTGAAACTCACAAACCTGCTGCAACCAGATCCTGAACATATGTTAGTAGTTAGCTCCCACCCTCAGTGCAGTTATCTCAGTTCTCTCTAACTTTAATGCTATAAAAGTACATCAAGTCCTCTTAAAACATTCTCGAGTTTATTTTCTAAAAGGCCAAAGATTAAAGAAAAAGATGCCATTTACAACTTGTACAGTAGAATGTTTCAAAGAGTTTGCCCTACTAAGAAAGATATCCATAAAAGAGGAATTTCCACAACAAATTAAGTGTTTAAATTATATTACAGGCTAACTTTAAAGTGCATATATTTACTGTGGGACTGCAGCATCCTAAATCCACTAAGGGCTTAACCTTAAACCAATACTTTAGAGTGAGCTCGTCTTGTTATTATATTTAGTGTCTTCTAAGGTTCTGCTTTCTCGACATTCGCATAAAAAATATCTCTAATAAATACTTCCGTCCCTCCAAACATCACTGCAGATCTTCTATCTGATAATTTATTATAATACCATCCTTTGGAAAGCAACAAATATAATACAGATCAGGGTCACCTCCAGTCTCAGTAGGGAAATGGAGGGCTTATAAGGAGATAGGAAGAACAGTGCACCTAGTTCCAGCTATGTGGAGAGCTGGGTGGGCTCTAGGATGGTTCTATCTTCGTGGATACACCAGCCATCAAGCATATGGCAGACAGTAACAATTCCAACCTTTATCTTTCAAGGGGTGTTTTCACTGCCTGCTTGTGTCTAAACTGATTTGACAACTCTGGCAAAGATCATAGCTAAACGTAGTAATTGTGGTCTCATATATGATAGAAGCTAGAAATACTATCCCTACTCCCGCCTCCTTCATGGCCCCTTACTGGTCCTTCAGAAATCTGGGCTCAAGAGGAGACACCTTTTCTGCCATGTATTTTAAAAGCTTCCTGTAGTGTAGTGAAAAGCCTTGCAGTCTAACCTTTTGGAAATCTAATTTTGCCATCTGTGGAGTGAAATGATACCCACTTAGTAGGTTGCAAGGTTTAACAAAATAAAGTTGACAAACTGCCTAACACAGTGCCTGGCTGATTCTTTTCTTTTAAAATAAGTACCTTTTTAACATTTATTTATTTATTTAACTTTTTTGAGATGGTGTCTCACTGTGTTGCCCAAGCTGGACTCTAACTCCTGGGCTCAACTGATCCTCCCATCTCAGCCTCCCTAGAGCTCTGACTACAAGCATGTACCATGTGCCCAGCAAGCCTGGCTGATTCTTAGCAGCTTCCTATTGCTGTGGTCTGAATGTTTGTGTCCCCCACCCCACCTACCCACCAACCAAATTCATATGTTGAAATCCTAACCTCTAAGGTGATGGTATTAGAAGGTGGGGGCTTTTGAGCTGTGGTTAGGTTATGAGAGTGCAGCCCCGGCAAATGGGATTAGCCTTCATGATTGAGCCTTTATTAACAGGTGCAAAGAAGCTCCTTTGTTCCTACCATGTGGAGGATACAGTGAGAATGTGCCATCTATAGAAAGTGGGCCATCGCCAGACATCAAATCTGCCCAAACTTGAGACTTTTCAGTTTCCAGTACTATGAGAAATACATGTTTGCTTGTTCTAGTAAGTTGCTCCAGTTTATTATATTTTATTTTAGCAGCTCTAATCCACTTAGACACTTATTCTTGTCATTGTTGTCACTGGTTTTTTCTAAGGGGTTTTAATCCATCCCTAAAAAAGTTTTCTCCCTATCCTGCTAAAAAGCCCCCAAGGACACCAACAAGGTCATCGACAACTCTTTCATAAGGAATTGCTGTTTTATACAATCAATTTACTGGCTCTAGTACCCCCAGATATAATGATAACCACAACAGTGAAAAACTAGAACATTCTGTCAAGACCCCTATAATTATATTAGAAAGGACTTTCATTATTTTATAGAAGCTATAGTCAGCTTATGGCTACAGTCCCCCACAGCACTAAAAAAAGTGATATTTGAAAATTAACCTTTTTTCCACCTTACTTCCTACCCACATATCCCTCTTCTCTTAGTTGTATTGCTTTAATTTAGCTTTCCATAGGAAAAAAGCACTTTAATCATTAATGATGTATCTCTAGTGTGTTCTAACAGTATAACCTGTTAACACCCTCTTAGCCACTATGTTCTCCATCACTGTGCAATTTATAACTCCCCAGCATTTTCTTTGTTCACCACTATCACATATTGTACATACCATATTTACTGACTTGGAAAAATATGTACAATATCTCTTTCAGTTCCAACTCTTGCATTTAGCTTTAAATAATTCATCCGATCTCTATCCTCAAAATATTTTTTAAAATCTATGTTATGTATACCTGCAATGCTTTTAATGCTAAGTTTGGCTACTATTTCCTCTCTGAAGTAGCTTCAGCATTTATCAACAAGTAAATGCCCTTTTACTACTAAACACATAGCTGTGGCCAACGGAAGGAAATAAATGTGTCTTTGTCATTAAATATAATTGCCTTATTAGATATGCTAAGAGCTTTGTATTTTTCAAGGAACTCTAGTGATATATACTGACAATGATATACACTGCCTGGCAAACAGCAAGGTTAAGAATCCCCCTCCTCCATCCTTTTGTGTCCACAGGAAAGTGCTCACCACGCAACACCACCCTTCGTAACCATATGACTTTAAGATGACTTGCTAATAACCCCTTTGCTTACCTAGGCACATGCCAAACACAGACACTACAAATTTCCATTCATTGCCACAAATGATTAACTGCACTGTTTTAGACCTCTTACTAATCTATATAAATGCCCCCCACTAGCATCAAAAGCTGAACAACCAAATCCCCCTCTAATGGCCCCTCAAGAGGTTTAGCTGACTCCCTCAAGGAAATGCATTTCCTGCTCACTCCTTGCTCCCCCCAGGTCAGCTTCTCTTCAAGCTTGTCTCATCCTTTTTCTAAAAGAAAATTTCTTTCTATCTGACCACTGTGGTGCTTGCAGATCCTCTGGTGGGACCATTCGCCCCATTGCAAAGTCTCTCCCCATATTCAACAACCCCCACCCCTTATCCAAAGAGTCCTTTTAGAAAAGTTTCCCCTTAGCTTAAACCTGGTTTTGCTTTTTATTTGACAATGGAAATCTAGGCAAGAGTTTTAAATAATACTATGGTTAGGAATCTTATATTCCTAAATTTCATTGTTGCATATTCCACTCCTAAAAAGGGACATTTTGTTTAATTATTTATTTATTTTTGAAGTATGGAAACTCACTCTGCCACCCAGGCTAGAGTGCAATGGCACAATCTTCACTCACTGCAACCTTCCCCTCCCGGGTTCAAGCGATTCTCCCGCTTCAAGACTCCCAAGTAGCTGGGATTACAGGCGCTGACTTGCCACGCCCAACTAATTTTTTTATTTTTATTTTTTTAGTATGCAGACGGGGTTTCACCAGTTGGCCAGGCTGGTCTTGGTCTCCTGACCTCAGGTATCCACCTGCCTTGGCCCCCCCAAGTGCTGGCATTACAGGTGTGAGCCACTGTGCTTAGCTAAAGGTTTAGCACTCATTCTTTTTTCTTTTTTTTTTTGAGTCAGAGTCTCACTCTGTCACCCAGGCTGAATACACTGGTGCCGATCTCGGCTCACTGCAACCTCTGCCTCTCCAGGGTTCAAGTGATTCTTCTGCCTCAGCCTCCGGCAGTAGCTGGGATTACAGGCATGTGCCAGCACATCCAGCTATTTTTGCTTTTTTGTAGATAACTGTGTTTAACCAGATTAGCCAGGTCAATCTTGAACTCCTGACCTCGTGATTCACCCACCTTGGCCTCCCAAAGTGCTAGGATTACAGGCGTGAGCCACCGCGCTCAGCCTTAAGATAAGCTCTCATTAGAAAGGATATATTTTATGAGACTTATCTTTAAATTAGAGTTTTTATGCTAGGCCAACAGGCACAGATATAGTAGGGTTAATAAAAAGCTTTCCCGTTCTTTCCTTGCTCCCTGTCCACTATTTTTTAATTTCTTAACATATTTGCAATGACATTAACCATATAGAGCTTCTTGAAGAAAAGAATATTACCAACTAGAGAAAGCAACAGATGTAGGTAGGAGAGGGTAATTAAATTTATTTTATACTATATGCAAATGCTACAGGGAGTAACCATTTATGGCCATTTATAGATAGGCTTCAGAGGTTTGATTTGGTCTACTTATTTCTTTTTCTTCATCCCTCCATTAGCTCTCCAGCCATGTCGTTAGGTTTAGCATCCCGAGCCCCACCTAATTAGGGTTGTTCCCAGGTGCATTTCCAGTTCTTAACGTGCAACACAATTTCCGGTAGGACTTATTAAGACATAGTTTTTCTCGGCCATCTCCCCCAAAGTTCCTCATTTTGGGAGCACCTAAAATGTTGCACTCCCACAAGCTTAAGGTGATGCTGATGTTGTCTATTGTTCTCCACCTTGAGTGGCACTTGGCTCATCCCATTATCCAGCCATCCTTGGCCCAAAGCTCCTCCACACTACACTGGCCAAGGCGGCTATTACCAAGGAGGTGTTGGCCAAGAGGGGCCCAGGGCAAGAGGCTATAGGATGTGGGTCAGCCACATGACTGCAAATATACCACTAGGGTTAGCTCTCCCCCTCTTAGAGCTCTTCAGATAGGTAGAAAATGAGAAAAATCAGGGCAAAAAGCTTAGTTAACTGCTTCAGCCTCAGACATCCACATCAGGAGAAGGGAGGAATGGGCTGTCGATGGCCCCCAGTTCCCACTGCCTTTCACACTATTACAAATGGGCTGCGGGGAAAGTAGAATTAGTTTTCTCTCCCTGGGATGAAAACTGCAGCATCTAACATAAACTTAGGGAGGAGGTTCCTCTGATAAACATGCCTCCACTCATACAGCTCCAGCTGCCACCCTAACATCTATTTTCTGCCGTCCCAAGGAATGTTGATTTTGCAGCTTCAACAAATAAACATCAAAAACTTAGCCTGCCTGGGAAGCAGCCTGTTTCTCTTGTCACTCCTCTAAAGGTCTCTCCTAGGGAGTTACAGTCTCCACAGGGCCCTAGCCCACCCATATCAGCCCCACCACTTGCTATTATATTCATGAAAGAAGGATTGTATTTATTATTAAGATATAGGAGGTATAGCGCCGAACATCTGACCTTCTAAACACACTCAACACCACTCATCAGGCACTTACGTAAAAGGCTAAATTTTTAAACATATATATGCATGTATTTAATTTATTTATTTTTGAGACAGGGTCTTGCTCTGTCACCCAGAATGGAGTACAGTGGCACCATTAGTATTCACTGCAGCCTTGACCTCCTCAGCTCAAGTGTTACCTCTCCAGCCTTAGCCATCTCAGTAGCTAGAACCACATGCATGCGCCATCACACCAGGCTAATTTTTTTTTTTTTTTTTTTTTTCGATACATTATTTTGCCATGTTGCCCAGGCTGGTCTCCACCTCCTGGCCTCAAGCAATCCACCAGCCTCAGCCTCTCCAAAGTGCTGGGGTCACAGGAATGAGTCACTGTGTCTTTCTAACTTTTCATTTAGGCTCGTGGGTACACGTCAGGTTTGTTACATAGGTAAACTTGTGTCATGAGGGTTTGTTGTACATATTATTTCATCACCCAAATATTAAGTCTAGTACCCATTAGTTATTCTCTCACTGCCCTTCTCCACTTTTCCCATCTCCCACCTCTCAGGTAAGCCCCAGTGTGGTTATTCTCCTCTACATGGCCATGTGTTCTATTTATCTCAGCTCCCACTTACAAGTGAGCATATGTGGTATTTGGTTTTACTTTTGACACGTTAGCTTTGCTAAGGATAATGGCCTCCGACTCTATCCATGTTCCTCCAAAAAACATAATCTCATTCTTTCTTTATGGCTGCATAGTATTCCATGGTATGTATATACCACATTTTCCTTATCCAAGTCTACGAATCCATAGGCTTTTAGGGTGATTTCCACGTCTTTGCTGTTGCTAACAGTGCTGCCACCACCATACATGGCGCATCTGTCTTTATGCTGGAACCACTTATTTTTGGGGTTATATATCCAGTAATGGCATTCGCTGGTTTAAATGGTATTTTTGGTTTTTAGGCTCTTTAATGTATCGCCACACTGTTTTCCCACAATGGCTTAGTCATTTTACATTCCCACCAACATTGTGTAAGTATTTCCTTTTCTCTCGGACCTTGCTAGCATCTGTCTGGTTTTTGACTCTTCTAGCAATAGCCATTCTATACTTGGTGTGAGATGGTATCCTCATCGCGGCTTTCCCTATCTCTGACTTCTCCTTAATGATCACTCATGTTGAACTTTATAACATGCTTGTTGGTCGCATGGATGCCTTAAAAGGGTGAATTTATAGCATGTAAATCATATCTATAGTCTTTAAAAAGAAATAAAGGTGCTTTTAATAGTTACAAGGGAAAAATGTGGAGATGCTGGTCAAAGAGTACAAAGATTCAGTTACGTAGAATGAATAAGTCTGGAGATCTAAGGTTCAGCATTAGGACTTGAATTAATTAATACTGTAAGTATATACTGGACATTTTCTAAAAGAGTACATTTCAGGTGTCTCACCAAAAAAAAAAAAAAAAAGTTAACATTAAGGTAGGTAATGTACATGTGTTTTTGTCTGTTCTTACATTGCTATAAAGAAATACCCAAGGCTATTAATTTATAAAGGAAAAAGGTTTAACTGACTCACAGTTTCACATTGCTGGGGAGGCCTCAGGAACCTTACAATCATGACAAAGGCAAAGGAGAAATAGATGCAATAAAAAACGATAAAGGGGATATAGCCCACCACAGATTCCACAGAAATTTAAACCATCATCAGATTATTACAAACAACTCTATGCACATAAACCAGTAAACCTGGAAGAAATGGATAAATTCCTTGGACACTTGCATCCTCCTAAGCCTAAACCAGGAAGAACTTGAAACCCTGAATAGACCAATAACAAGGGGCTGAAGTTGAGGCAGCAATTAAGAGCCCCTACCACCCCAAAAAAAGCCCAGGTCTGGGATGGGTTCACAGCCGAATTCTACCAGACATACAAAGAGGAGCTGGTACCATTCCTTCTGAAACTATTCCAAACAATCCAAAAAGAATGAATCCTCCCCAAATCATTTTATGAGACCAACATCATCCTGATACACACAAACCAGGCAGAGACTCAACAAGAAAAGAAAACTTCAGGCCAATATCCATGATGAACATAGATGCAAAAATCTTCAATAAAATACTAGCAAACTGTTTGCACCAGCACATCAAAAAGCTTATCCACCATGATCAAGTAGGCTCATCCCAGGGATGCAAGGCTCCCTCAACATATGCAGTCTATAAAAGTAAATTACCATATAAACATAACCAAAGACAAAAGCCACCTGATTATCTCAACAGATGTAGAGAGTGGCCTTTGACAAAATTCGACAACGCTTTATGCTCAAAACTCTCAATCACTAGGTATCGGCGTAGCTCACTCTCAAAATAATAAAACCTATTTATCACACCCCCCACAGCCAATATCATACTGCATTGGCAAAAACTTGTTACATTTCCTTTGAAATCTGGCATAAGACAAGGATGCCCTCGCTCATCACTCCTATTCAATATAGTATTGAAGTTCTTAGCCAGAGCATCAGGCAAGGAAAAGGAAATAAGGGGTATTCAGTTAGGAAAGAAGGTAGTTAAATTGACTCTATTAGCAGATGACATGACTGTAGATCCTAGAAGACACCATCGTCTTAGCCCAAAATCCTCCTAAGTCTAACAAGCAACTTCAGCAAAGTCTCAGGATACAAAATCAATGTGAAAAAATCACAAGCATTCCTATACACCAATAAGACACTTAGAGAGAGCCAAATCAATAATTAATCGCCATTCACAATTGCTACAAAGGGAATAAAAGGACCTAGGAATACAACTAACAAGGAATCTACCAAGCTATCTCTTCAAGGAGAACTACATACCACTGCTCAACAAATAAGAGAGTACATAAACAGATGGTATAACATTTCTCATGTTCAGTGCTATAGGAAGAATCAATATTGTGAAAATGGCCACACTGCCCAAACAAATTTACACGATTCAATACTATCCCCATCAAGCTACCAATGACCTTCTTCACACAACTGGACTAAACCACCTTAAACTTCACATCCAACCAAAGAGAGCCCACATAGCCAAGCCATTCTAAGCAAAAGAACAAAGCTGGAGGCATCACACTACCCTACTTCAAACTTTACTACAAGGCTACAGTAATCAAAACAGCATGGTACTGGTACCAACAAGGATATAATATACCAATGGAAGAGAAGATAGGCCTTGGAGGCAACACAACACACTCTACAACCATCCGACCTTTGAAAAACCTGACAAAAACTTAGCAATGGGGAAATGAGTCCCTGTTTAATAAATGGTGTTGGGAAAACAGATGGCTAACCATATGCAGAAAGCAGAAACTGTACCCCTTCCTGATACCTTACACTAAAATTAACTCCAGATGGATTAAAGACTTAAACATAAGACCTAACACCATAAAAACCCTAGAAGAAAATCTAGGCAAAACCATTCAGGACATAGACGTAGGTAAGGACTTCACTACCAAAACACCAAAAGCATTGGCAACAAAAGCCAAAATAGCACATATGGGACCTAATCTAGCTCCACAGCTTCTGCATAGCAAAAGAAATAGTTATTAGAGTTAATTGCAACCAACACAATGGGAAAAAAATTTTTGCAGTCTACCCATCTTACAAAGGGCTGATATCCAGAATCTACAAAGAACTAAAATAGATTTACAAGTGAAAACAAACAAGCCCATTCAAAAGTGGGTGTAAGGATATGAACAGACACTTTACAGAAGAAGACATACATGATGCCTTACAAAATATGAAAAAATGCTCATCATCACTGGTCACTAGAGAAATGCAAATCAAAACTACATTGAGATACCATCTCACGCCAGTTAGAATGGTGATCATTAAAAAATCTAGACATAACATATGCTGCAGAGCATGTGGAGAAATAGGAACACTTTTACACTGTTGGTGGGAGTGTAAATTAGTTCAACCATTGTGGAAGACAATGTGGCCCTTTCTCAAGACTTAGAAATAGGAATACCATTTAACCCAGCAATCCCATTACCGGGCACATATCCAAAGGATTATAAATCATTCTATTATAAGGACACATGCACACAAATGTTCACTGCAGCACAGTTTACAATAGCAAAGACCTGGAACCAACCCAAATGCCCATTGATGATAGACTGGATAAGAAAAATAGTGGCACATTTACGCCATGGAATATTATGCAGCCATCAAAAACAATTAGTTCGTGTCCTTTGTAGGACATGGATGAACCTGGAAACCATCATTCTCAGCAAACTGACACAAGAACAGAAAATCGAACACCACATGTTCTCACTCATAGGTGGGTGTTGAACAATGAGAACACATGTACACAGGGAGGGGAGCATCACACACTGGGCTCTGTCGGGGAGAAAGGGGAGGGACAGTGGGGGATGGGGAGTTGGGGACAGAGAGCATGGGGAGAAATGCCAATATAGGTGATGGGGAGGAAGGCAGTAAATTACACTGCCATGTGTGTACCTATGCAACAATCTTGCATGCTCTTCACATGTACCCCAAAACCTAAAATGCAATAAAAAAGAATAAAGTTGGACCCCTACCACACTGCATATGCAAAAATTAAAATGAATCATAAAACGTTTTCATGTAATAAATAAAGAAAAAATTAGGAAAAAAAAGAAAGCAAAGGAGAAGCAGGCACCTTCTTCACAGGGTGGCACAACAGAGTGAATGCAAGCAGGGGAGATGCTGCATAGTTACAAAACCATCATATCTCATGAGAACTCACTCACTATCAAGAGAAGAGCATGGGAAAAACCATCCCCATTATCTAATCACCTCCACCTGGTCCCACCCTTTACACATGGGGATTATGGGGATTACAATTAGGTGAGATTTAGGTGGAGAAACAGAGCCAAACCATATCACATGTTAATTTGCTTTACTATTAGTAATCATTTCACTATGTACATGTATATCAAGGCAGCATGTTGAACACCTTACATATATACAATTTTACTAATTACAAAATAGTTATGCAACCTAAAACAAAAACAACTGAGCACCTAAAAGTTTAATTTGACTATTGTCTCAGCCATGAGGCAACTCACTGGCAAGTAAGAGGAATCCCAGATTCTGCTAAGCCACTGCCCACTTGGCCTACTCAGGCCTCTGGGTCAGTGTGATCACCACCTATTGGAGCAACCAGCTTCATCTCACTCTGAGAATCCTAGGAATCAGACACATTCCGCATAAGAGAAAAGAAGAAAGAAAAAACATTCCATTTCCTCCCCTACCTCCCCTTACCAACACATGCATACACACACACTTACACACACACACACACACACACACACACACACACACACACTTTCTGCAGGACTTCACTCTAGCCAAAATTTTGAAACAACCAGACTTGTCTTTCTAAAACTTGCCACTTTCTCAATGTCTCCAACTTAAAATTAGCTGTTTCTAAGCAGTCCTCTTCTCTTTTACTTCTCACAGATACATGCTCAGTAAGTTTCAAGTTTCTCCTTTGTTTCCCCACAAGACTCTCATAATAGTAACCCCTCCAGCTCCATTGGGGAAGAGAGTGAGTAATAAAAGTACCTTCTCCTGCAGTGACACTACATGTACCAGTGCTAGTTCATAAGGGAACCACCATCTTGTATACACATACCAATATGCTATACATCCCCAAACCCATACTTAGCTAATGTTCCTCACTGGCATTTACATCTGCTACATTAAACTGGACTACCATATTGGAATACATGTATAGGCCTCTTCTCCAAGTTTTTAACTTTACCCCTCAAGTCATATGCTTGCATAGCTGTGCCCAACAGAGCCACTAATTCATGAGCCTAGAAGCCGATACTTTATGAGCTTTGAGGAATATCTACTTAAACTCTCAGTTGAGCAAAGCCCTCGTGTTAATTAGACCTAAAAATTTCCAAGTCTATCTTTTGGTTTCTAAGGAGGCAGGAAATAATGTAGCTATTTATACGCTCATGACTGCTCGACCATCTGCATATTTTTTCAAATGTTATCTCAAGCCCACTTACATAAAAATCTTAATTGGCCAGTATACCAGGGATTTATGAATTAGTTATTAATTCATTTTATTTTGAAACAAAATGTATAAAAAGACTGGGTTTTCAACAATTGCTGCTCTAGATCTTTTCTAGTGTATATTGTTAAATGGCTTTCAAGATTCCTTTCATCTACACGACCCTTTTTCAACAAATCCTATGTGTGGTGCCACCCATGCCATGGCAGTAAGGGATTATTTGTTAAGGCTGTAAGTAGGGGATATTGCTAGGTTTAGGCCTTTCCCCCTTCCCCTTCCCAAGAGCTCTAATATCTCCCAGCCTATAGGGGAACTTACAAGGTAGCTTCACAGTCCCTAGGTCTTAGCCATCTTGGGCTGCTATAACAATGCATCATAGAGTTGGTAACCTACAAGCAACAGAAATGCATCTCCTCACAGTTCCTGGAGACTGGAATTCCAAGATTAGGGTGCCAACATGGTTGGACTCTGGTGAGGGTCTTGCTTCTCGGGTTACAGGTGGCCAACTTCTCATTGCATTCCCATGTGGTGAAAGAGAGCAAAAGAATCTCTCTCTGGGCCCCCCTCCTATAAGGGGCACTAGTCCCCATTAATGAGGACTCCACCCTTATAACTTAATTAGACTTCTAAAGCCCTCATCTCTAATAGCATCACATCACATTCGGGGTTAAGGCTCTAACATTTGAATTAGGGGAGGGAGGCATGCATACTTTTAGTCCATAACACCTAAGAACACAGTAAACCCCAGTTTGAAAATGTTAGTGTTAGGCAATTGCCTTCTCTTATACAGGGTTTCATGAGGATTGCTACATTTTTAAAGCTAATATTTATAATAGCTAAAATGATTGCAGGTTAGCTATAAATGAATTCCATGCTAAGTGCCTTACTTGTTCAAATGACCTCTAGTTAGTTCTTATCTCCACCTCAAGAGCATTTATTTACAGCCACTTACACTATCCTTTCAAACAAGGTTTATCCTAACTCCAGTTTATTATTTAAACAAGGCAAATTGTGAAGTAGCTGAGTAGAGAATGTTTGTCTTCACCTCTTATGTTCTCTTTCTTTGCTTTTGCCATAGACTTACACTTCAGGAAATAACTGTCTTTATGCCACCCATTTTGTTCAGCATCTATTTACTAAGTGTTCACTTTATATCAAGCATTGAGGCTGCCAATATATATCAGACAATCTCTGACCTCCTAGAGCTTAACTCAGAGGATACTGTTCAGAAGCTAGGTTATCCTTTTCAGGAAATATATGCATTCATAGTAACGATATATTTCAAATTTTCTTGGGTAAAGATATCCCCATTCAAATATTTCAAATATATACTTATTATCTCTTATCTCAAACCCTAAGTGATTTCTTGTTCAAACTCAATAATCTTTCACTTTTAAAATCTAAGGTAGTACTCTTTTTATCTATTAGACTAGGCTACATCATGCTCTAGTAATAAATACCCCCAAATCCAAAGTCCTTGTGGCCCTAACTTGGTCCCTATCGTAGCTTTATATGTAACTCAACCTAGTAGACCCAGTAAGCAATACATGTATTGCTAAGATATAGACCAGAGTCCCACCAACCCGCCAACTTGGATTTGGGGGTATTTGTTACTGGAGCATAATGGTAGCCTAGCCTGATAGATAAAGAAGTATACTACCTTACATTTCTTAAATTTTAAAGATTACTGAGTTCTGAAACAGAAATCACTTAGGGTTTCAGATAAGAGATTATGGATCTTTATTTGAAATACTTGAATCAGGATATTTTTCCCAAGAAAATTTGAACTGTGTCGTTACTGTGAATGCATCTATTTCCTGAAAAGAATAAACTAGCTTCTGAACAATATCCTCTGAATTGAGCTCTTGGAGGTCAGAGATTGTCTGATGTATCTTGGCAGCCTCAATGCTTGATATAAAGTGAACACTTAGTAAATAGATGCTGAACAAAATGGGTGGCATAAAGACAGTTATTTCCTGAAGTGTGAGTCTTCAGGGAAAAAGCAAAGAAAGAGAACATAAGAGGTGAAGACAAACGTTCTCTACTGCAGCTACTTCACAATTTGCCTTGTTTAAATAATGAACTGGAGTTGGGATAAACCCTGTTTGAAAGGATAGTATAAGTGGCTGTAAATAAATGCTCTTGGAGTGGAGATAAGAACTAACTGAGGTCATTTGAACAAGTAAGGCACTTAGCATGGAATTCATTTATAGTTAACCTGCAATCATTTTAGCTATTATCAATATTAACTTTAAAAATGTAGCAATCCTCATGAAACCCTGTATAAGAGAAGGCAATTGCCCTAACACTAACATTTTCAAACTGGGGTTTACTGTGTTCTTCGGTGTTATGGACTAAAAATTTGCATGCCTCCCTCCCCCTAATTCAAATGTTAAAACCTTAACCCCGAATGTGATGTGATGCTATTAAGAGATGAGGGCTTTGGGAGTGAATTAGGTTATGAGGGTGGAGTCCTCATTAATGGGATTAGTGCCCTTATAGGAGGGGCCCCAGAGAGATCTTTTGCTCTCTTTCACCACATGGGAATGCAATGAGAAGTTGGCCACCTCCTGTAACCCAGAAGCAAGCCCTCACCAGAGTCCAACCATGTTGGCACCCTGATCTTGGAATTCCAGTCTCCAGGAACTGTGAGGAAATACATTTTTGTTGCTTGTAGGTTACCAACTCTATGATGCATTGTTATAGCAGCCCAAGATGGCTGAGACCTAGGGACTCTAAAGACACCTTTTTAGTTCCCCTAGGCTGGGGAATATCAGAGCTCTTGGGAAGGGGAAGGAGAAAAGGTTTGACCTAGCAATGCCTGCTTCAACCTTAACCGATCTGCCTTTACTGCCATCACATATTAGCACCCACATAGGATTTTGTTGGAAAAAAAGGGTCTGTAGATAAAAGGAATCTTGAAAGCCATTTAACAATATACATTTTAGAAAGATCTTCAGCAGCAATTGTTGAAAACCCAGTCTTTTTGATACATTTTGTTTCAAAATAAAATGAATTAGTAACTGACTCATAAATCCCTGGGTATTCTTGGCCAATTAAGATTTTAATGTAGCATCTTGAGATAACATTTGAAAAATATGCAATGCTCTAGCAGTCATGAGCATATAAATCCTTGCATTTTCCCTGCCTCCTCAGAAACCAAAAGATAGACTTAGAAATTTGTAGGTTAATCTACACGAGGGCTTTGCTTAGCTAGAATTTAATGAGATATTCCTTAAAGCTCCTAGAATCGTCTTCTTGGCTCATGAATTAGTGGCTCTGTAGGGCACAGGCTATTAGAGCGTTCTGACTTGAGGTAAAATTAGAGACTTGGAGAAGAGGCTGTTACATGTATTCCATTTTCATGGTCCCGTTAATGTGGCAAATGTAATGCCACTGAGGAACATTGGCTCAGTCTGGGTTTAGGATTGTGTGGCATCTGGTATGTGTATACAAGATGGTCATTCCCTTATGAACTGACTGGTCCATGTAGTCTCACACAAGAAGGTACTTTTCTTACTCACTCTCTTCCCCAATGGGGCTTCAAGGATTCCTGTTCTGAGAGTCTTGTGGGGAAAACAAAGAGAAGACTTAAAACTTCCTGAGCATGTATCTGTCCAAGAAGTAAAAGAGAAGAAGGACTGCTTAGAACAGCTAATCTTAAGTTGGAGACATTCAGAAAATGGCAAGTTTTGAGAAAGACAAGTCTGGTTGTTTCAAAATTTTGGCTAGAGTGAATCCTGTAAAATGTGTGTGTGTGTGTGTGTGTGTGTGTGTGTGTGTGTGTGTATGTGTGTGTGTATGCATGTGTTGGTAAGGGGAGGTAGAGGGAGGAAATGGAATGTTTTTTCTTTTCTTCTTTTCTCTTATCCGGAGGTCTCTGATTCCCTAGGATTCTCAAGTGAGATCAAGCTGGTTGCTCCAATAGGTGGTGATCACACTGACCCAGAGGCCTGAGTAGGCCAAGTGGGCAGTGGCTTAGCAGAATCTGGGATTCCTCTACTTGCCAGTGAGTTGCCTCATGGTTGGACAATGTCAAATTCAACTTTTAGGTGCTCAGTTGTTTTTGTTTTAGGTTGCATAACTATTTTGTAATTAGTAAAATTGTATATATGTAAGGTGTTCAACATGCTGCCTTGATATACATGTACATAGTGAAATGATTACTAATAGTCAAGCAAATTAACATGTGATATGGTTTGGCTCTCTTTCTCCACCTAAATCTCACCTTGAATTGTAATCCCCATAATCCCCATGTGTCAAGGGTGGGACCAGGTGGAGGTAATTGGATCATGGGGATGGTTTTTCCCCATGCTCTTCTCTTGATAGTGAGTGAGTTCTCATGAGGATCTGATGGTTTTGTAACTATCCAGCATCTCCCCCTGCTTGCATTCACTCTGTTCTGCCACCCTGTGAAGAAGGTGCCTGCTTCTCCTTTGCTTTCTTTTTTTTTTTTTCCTTTAATTTTTTCTTTATTTATTACATCAAAACGTTTTATGATTCATTTTAATTTTTGCATATGCAGTGTGGTAGGGGTCCAACTTTATTCTTTTTTATTGCATTTTAGGTTTTGGGGTACATGTGAAGAACATGCAAGATTGTTGCATAGGTACACACATGGCAGTGTGATTTGCTGCCTTCCTCCCCCATCACCTATATCTGGCATTTCCCCCCCATGCTCTCTCCCCCAACTCCCCATCCCCCCACTGTCCTCCCCATTTCCCCCCCGACAGACCCCAGTGTGTGATGCTCCCTCCCTGTGTCCATGTGTTCTCATTTGTTCAACACCCACCTATGAGTGAGAACATGTGGTGTTTGATTTTCTGTTCTTGTGTCAGTTTGCTGAGAATGATGGTTTCCCAGGTTCATCCATGTCCTACAAAGGACACGAACTCATTGTTTTTGATGGCTGCATAATATTCCATGGCGTAAATGTGCCACATTTTTTTTATCCAGTCTATCATCCGGATGGGCATTTGGGTTGGTTCCAGGTCTTTGCTATTGTAAACTGTGCTGCAGTGAACATTCGTGTGCATGTGTCCTTATAATAGAATGATTTATAATCCTTTGGATATATACCCAGTAATGGGGATTGCTGGGTCAAATGGTATTTCTATTTCTAGGTCCTTGAGAAATCGCCACATTGTCTTCCACAATGGTTGAACTAATTTACACTCCCACCAACAGTGTAAAAGTGTTCCTATTTCTCCACATCCTCTCCAGCATCTGTTGTCTCCAGATTTTTTAATGATCACCATTCTAACTGGCGTGAGATGGTATCTCAATGTAGTTTTGATTTGCATTTCTCTAGTGACCAGTGATGATGAGCATTTTTTCATATTTTTGTTGGCATCATGTATGTCTTCTTTGTAAAGTGTCTGTTCATATCCTTCACCCACTTTTGAATGGGCTTGTTTGTTTTTTCTTGTAAATCTGTTTTAGTTCTTTGTAGATTCTGGATATCAGCCCTTTGTCAGATGGGTAGACTGCAAAAATTTTTTTCCCATTCTGTTGGTTCCGATTCACTCTAATGACTGTTTCTTTTGCTGTGCAGAAGCTGTGGAGTTTGATTAGGTCCCATATGTCTATTTTGGCTTTTGTTGCCAATGCTTTTGGTGTTTTGGTCATGAAGTCCTTGCCTACGTCTATGTCCTGAATGGTTTTGCCTAGATTTTCTTCTAGGGTTTTTATGGTGTTAGGTCTTATGTTTAAGTCTTTAATCCATCTGGAGTTAATTTTAGTGTAAGGTATGAGGAAGGGGTCCAGTTTCTGCTTTCTGCATATGGTTAGCCAGTTTTCCCAACACCATTTATTAAACAGGGACTCATTTCCCCATTGCTCGTTTTTGTCAGGTTTTTCAAAGATCGGATGGTTGTAGATGTGTTGTGTTGCCTCCGAGGCCTCTGTTCTCTTCCATTGGTCTGTATCTCCATTTTGGTACCAGTACCATGCTGTTTTGATTACTGTAGCCTTGTAAGTATAGTTTGAAGTCTGGTAGTGTGATGCCTCCCGCTTTGTTCTTTTTGCTTAGAATTGACTTGGCTATGTGGGCTCTCTTTGGTTCCATATGAAGTTTAAGGTGGTTTTTTTCCAGTTCTGTGAAGAAGGTCATTGGTAGCTTGATGGGGATAGTATTGAATCTGTAAATTACTTTGGGCAGTATGGCCATTTTCACGATATTGATTCTTCCTAACCATGAACATGGAATGTTTCTCCATCTGTTTGTGTCCTCTCTTATTTTGTTGAGCAGTGGTTTGTAGTTCTCCTTGAAGAGGTCCTTTACATTCCTTGTTAGTTGTATTCCTAGGTATTTTATTCCCTTTTGTAGCAATTGTGAATGGCAGTTCATTCTTGATTTGGCTCTCTTTAAGTGTGTTATTGGTGTATAGGAATGCTTGTGATTTTTTGCACATTGATTTTGTATCCTGAGACTTTGCTGAAGTTGCTTATCAGTTTCAGGAGATTTTGGGCTGAGACGATGGGGTCTTCTAGATATACAGTCATGTCATCTGCTAATAGAGACAATTTGACTTCCTTCTTTCCTAACTGAATACCCTTTATTTCCTTTTCTTGCCTGATTGCTCTGGCTAGAACTTCCAATACTATATTGAATAGGAGTGGTGAGAGAGGGGCATCCTTGTCTTATGCCAGATTTCAAAGGGAATGCTTCCAGTTTTTGCCAATTCAGTATGATATTGGCTGTGGGATTGTCATAAATAGGTTTTATTATTTTGAGATACGTCTCCACCGATACCTAGTTTATTGAGAGTTTTTAGCATAAAGCGTTGTTGGATTTTGTCAAAGGCCTTCTCTACATCTGTTGAGATAATCATGTGGTTTTTGTCTTTGGTTCTGTTTATATGGTGATTTACTTTTATAGACTTGCATATGTTGAACGAGCCTTGCATCCCTGGGGATGAAGCCTACTTGATCATGGTGGATAAGCTTTTTGATGTGCTGGTGCAATCAGTTTGCTAGTATTTTATTGAAGATTTTTGCATCTATGTTCATCATGGATATTGGCCTGAAGTTTTCTTTTCTTGTTGAGTCTCTGCCTGGTTTGTGTATCAGGATGATGTTGGTCTCATAAAATGATTTGGGGAGGATTCATTCTTTTTGGATTGTTTGGATAGTTTCAGAAGGAATGGTACCAGCTCCTCTTTGTATGTCTGGTAGAATTCGGCTGTGAACCCATCCAGACCTGGGCTTTTTTTGGGTGGTAGGCTCTTAATTGCTGCCTCAACTTCAGCCCTTGTTATTGGTCTATTCAGGGGTTTCAACTTCTTCCTGGTTGAGGCCTAGGAGGATGCAAGTGTCCAGGAATTTATCCATTTCTTCCAGGTTTACTGGTTTATGTGCATAGAGTTGTTTGTAATAATCTGATGATGGTTTGAATTTCTGTGGAATCTGTGGTGATATCCCCTTTATCGTTTTTTATTGCATCTATTTCTCCTTTGCCTTTGTCATGATTGTAAGGTTCCTGAGGCCTCCCCAGCAATGTGAAACTGTGAGTCAGTTAAACCTTTTTCCTTTATAAATTACTCAGCCTTGGGTATTTCTTCATAGCAATGTAAGAACAGACAAATACACATGTACATTACCTAACTTAGTTAACTTTTTTTTTTTTTTTTTTGGTGAGAACACCTGAAATGTACTCTTTTAGAAAATGTCCAGTATATACTACAGTATTATTAATTAGAGTCCTCATGCTGAACCTTAGATCTCCAGACTTATTCATTCTACGTAACTGAATCTTTGTACTCTTTGACCAGCATCTCCACATTTTTTCCCTTGTAACTATTAAAGGCACCTTTATTTCTTTTTAAAAACTGAGATATCATTTACATGCTATAAATTCACCCTTTTAAGACATACATGCAACCAACAAGCATATTATAAAAGCTCAACATCAGTGATCATTAGAGAAGTACAAATCAAAACCACAATGAGATACCATCTCACACCAGTCAGAATGGCTATTACTAAAAAGTCAAAAACCAACAGATGCTAGCAAGGTTCCAGAGAAAAGGAAATACTTACACAATGTTGGTGGGAATGTAAATTAGCTCAGCCATTGTGGAAAACAGTGTGGCAATTCCTTAAAGACCTAAAAACAAAAATACCATTTGACCCAGCAATCCCATTACTGGATATATAACCCCCCAAAATAAGTCATTCCACCATAAAGACAGATGCACATGTATGGTCGTCACAGCACTATTCACAACAGCAAAGACGTGGAATCAACCTAAAAGCCTATCAATGATAGACTGGATAAAGAAAATGTGGTATATACATACCATGGAATACTATGCAGCCATAAAAAAGAATGAGATTATGTTTTTTGGAGGAACATGGATAGAGTCAGAGGCCATTATCCTTAGCAAACTAACGTGTGAACAGAAAACCAAATACCACATATTCTCACTTGTAAGTGGGAGCTAGATGATGAGAACACATGGCCATATAGAGGGGAATAACCACACTGGGGCTTACCTGAAGGTGGGAGATGGGAGGATGGAGAAGTTCAGGAAGAATAACTAATGGGTACTAGACTTAATATTTGGGTGATGAAATAATATGTACAACAAACCCTCATGACACAAGTTTACCTATGTAACAAACCTGCACGTGTACCCACGAGCTTAAATTAAAAGTTAGAAAGCACAGTGACTCATACCTGTCACCCCAGCACTTTGGAGAGGCTGAGGCTGGTGGATTGCTTGAGCCCAGGAGTTCGAGACCAGCCTGGGCAACATGGCAAAATCCTGTCTCTACAAAAAAAAAAAAAAAAAAAAAAAAAAAAAAAAAAAAAAAATTAGCCTGGTGTGGTGGCACATGCCTGTGGTTCTAGCTACTCAGATGGCTGAGGTGGGAGGATCACTTGAGCTCAGGAGGTCAAGGCTGCAGTGAATACTAATGGTGCCACTGTACTCCAGTCTGGGTGACAGAGCAAGACCCTGTCTCAAAAATAAATAAATTAAATACATGCATATATATTTTTAAAAATTCACCCTTTTACGTAAGTGCCTGATCAGTGGTGTTTAGTGTGTTTACAAGGTCAGATCTTAGGCACTATGCCTCCTATATCTTAATAATGAATCAGTCCTTCTTTCATGAATATAATAGCCAGTGGTCACTGATATGGGTGGACTAGGGCCCTGGGAGCTTTATCTCCCTGAGGAGACCTTTAGAGGAATAACAAGAAAACAGGCTGCTTCCCAGGCAGGCTAAGTTTGGTGCTTTTATTTCTTGAAGCTGCAAAATCAACATTCCTTGGGACGGCAGAATAGGAGTGTTAGATCACAGCTGGAGCTGTATGAGTAGAGTCATGTTTATCAAAGGAACCTCCTCCTTAAGTTTATCTTAGATGCTGCAGTTTGCATCCCAGGAGAGAGAACTAATTCTGCTTTCCCCAGATCCCATTTGTAATCTGTGAAAGGCAGTGGGAACTGGCAGCCATCGCAGCCCATGCCTCCCTTCTCCTGATGTGGATGCTTGAGGCTGAAGCAGTTAACTCAGCTTTTTGCCCTGATTTTTTGCATTTTCTCCTATCTTAAAGACTCTAAGAGGGAGAAAGTTAACCCTAGTCGTATATTTGCAGTCATAACTCACCCACATTCTATAGCATCTTGCCCTGGGCCCCTCTTCACCAACACCTTCCTTGGTAATAACCGCCTTGGCCAGTGTAGTGTGGGACTTTTGGACCAAGGATGGCTGGATAATGAATAGACCAGTGCCACTCAAGGTGGAGACCGTAGACAACATCAGCATCACCTTAAGCTTGTTAGGAATGCAACATTTCAGGTGCCCCCAAAATCAGGAACTCTGAGGGGAGATGGCCAGAAGACTGTGTTTTAATAAGTCCTCCAGGAAATGTGTTTGCACGTTAAAATTGGAGATGCACCTGAGAACAACCCTGATTAGGTAGGGCTTGGGATGCTAAACCTAACGACATGGCTGAAAGCTAGTGCAAAATCAATAAAAAGAAATAAGTAGACCAAATCAAACCTCTGAAGCTTATCTATACATGGCCATAAATAGTTACACATTGTATCATTTGCATGTAGTCTAAAAATGAATTTGACTTACCCTCTCCTACCTACATCTGTTGCTTTCTCATTTGGTAATATTCTTCTTCTTCAAGAAGCTCTATATTGTCAATGTCATTGCAAATATATTAAGAAAATAAAAAATAGTGGACAGGGAGCGAAAGGAAGGGAAAACTTTTTTTTAACCCTGCTATATCCTGTGCCTGTTGACCTAGCATTAAAACTCTAATTTAAAGATAAGTCTCATTAAAGATGTCCCTTTTCTAATGAGACTTATCTTGAAGGCAGGGCGCGGTGGCTCACGCCTGTAATCCTAGCACTTTGGGAGGCCAAGGTGGGTGAATCACGAGGTCAGGAGTTCAAGAATGACCTGGCTAATATGGTTAAACCCCGTCTCTACAAAAAATACAAAAATCAGCTGGATGTGCTGGCACATGCCTGTAATCCCAGCTACTCAGGAGGCTGAGGCAGAAGAATCACTTGAACCCTGGAGAGGCAGAGGTTGCAGTGAGCCGAGATCGCACCAGTGTATTCCAGCCTGGGTGACAGAGTGAGACTCTGACTAACAAAAAAAAAAAAAAAAAAAAAAGAATGCAACCTTTGGCTGAGCACAGTGGCTCACACCTGTAATCCCAGCACTTTGGGAGGCCAAGGCAGGTGGATCACCTGAGGTCAGGAGTTCAAGACCAGCCTGGCCAACTGGTGAAACCCCGTCTGTACTAAAAAATAAAAATAAAAAAATTAGTTGGGCGTGGCAGCCAGCACCTGTAATCCCAGCTACTTGGGAGTCTGAAGCAGGAGAATCACTTGAACCCGGGAGGGGAAGGTTGCAGTGAGTGAAGATTGTGCCATTGCACTCTAGCCTGGGTGACAGAGTGAGACTCCATCTCCAAAAATAAATAAATAATTAAATAAAATGTCCCTTTTCAGGAGTGGGATTTTCCAACAATGGAATTTAGGAATCTAAGATTCCTAACCATGGTACTATTTTAAAACTTTTGCCTAGATTTCCATTGTCAAATAAAAAGCAAAACCAGGTTTAGCTAAGGAGAAACTTTATTCAAAAGGACTATTTCGATAAGGGGGTGGGGATTGTTGAATATGGGGAGAGAACTTTGCGATAGGGCGAATGGTCCCACCAGAAGATCTGCAAGCACCACAGTGGTCAGATAGAAAGGAATTTTCTTTTATAAGAAGGAATAAACAAGGCTTGAAGGAAGCTGACATGGGGAGCAAGAGTGAGCAGGAAATGCCTTTCCTTGAGAGTCAGCTAATTCTCTTGAGGGGCCATTCAAGGGGGATTGGTTGTTCAGCATTTTGATGCTATTGGCAGGCATTTATACAGATTAGTCAGAGGTTTACAAACAGTTCAGTTAATCATTTGTGGCAATGAATGGAAATTTGTAGTGTCTGTGTTTGGCCTGTCCTAGGTAAACAAAGGGGTTATTCACAAGTCTTCTTAAAGTCATATGGTTAAGAAGGGGTGGTCTTGTGTAGTGAGCCCCTTTCCTCTGGACACAAAAGGATGGAGGAATTTCTTAACCTTGCTGTTTTCCAGGCAGTATATATCATTGTCAGTATATATCACTGAGACCTTTAAAAATACAAACCTCTTAGCATATCTAATAACGCAATTATCTTTAATGACAAAACACATTTGTTGCCTTCCGTGGGCCAACCTATGTGTTTTGTAATTAAAGGGAATTTACTTTATTAGATAAATGCTAAACTTCTTTTTTAGAAGAGGAAATAGTAACCAAACTTAGCATTAAATACATGCAAATACATAACATAGATTTTAAAAAATATTTTGAGGATAGAATTGGATGAACTATTTAAAGCTGGATGCAAGAGTTGGAACTGAAAGAGATACTACATATTTTTTCCAAGTCAGTAAATCTGGTATGTACAATATGTCATAGTGGTGAACAAAGAAATGCTTGGGGAGTCATGAATTGCACAGTAATGGAGACATTGTGGCTAAGAGGGTGTTCACAGGTTGTACTGTTAGAACCACTTAAAGATAATCATCATGGTTAAAGTGCTTTTTTCCTGTGGAAAGCTTAATCAAAGCAATACAACTAAGAGAAGAGGGATATTTAGGTAGGAAGTAAGGTGGAAAAAAGGTTAATTTTTCAAATATCACTTTTTTTTAGTGCTGTGGGGGACTGTGACCATCAGCTGACTATAACTTCTATAAAATAATGCAAGTCCTTTCTAATATCATCTTGGGGTCTTGACAGAATGTTCTAGTTTTGCACTGTTGTTCTCTATCATTATATTTGTCAGTATAGAACCATAAATTGATTGTAGGGACAGCAAATTCCTTATGGAAGATTTGTCGCTGACCTTGTTGGTGTCCTTGGGGGGCTTTTTAGCAGGATAGGAAAGACTCTTACCAGGGATGGATCTAAACCCCTTCAAAAAAACCAGGTGACAACAATGACAAGAATAGGTGTCTTAGTCCATTCAGGCTGCTAAAATAAAATATCATAAACTGGGTAACTTATAAACAACAAACATGTATTTCTCATAGTACTGGAAACTGAAAAGTCCAAGTTTGGGCAGATTTGATGTCTGGCGATGGCCCACTTTCTATAGATGGCACATTCTCACTGTATCCTCCACATGGTAGGAACAAAGGAGCTTCTTTGCACCTGTTTAATAAAGGCTCAATCATGAAGGCTAATCCCATTTGCCGGGGCTGCACTCTCATAACCTAACCACAGCTCAAAGCCCCCACCTTCTAATACCATCACCTTAGAGGTTAGGATTTCAACATATGAATTTGGTTGGTGGGTAGGTGGGTGGGGGGACACAAACATTCAGACCACAGCAATAGGAAGCTGCTAAGAATCAGCCAGGCTTGCTGGGCACATTGGTACATGCTTGTAGTCCGAGCTACTGGGGGAGGCTGAGATGGGAGGATCAGTTGAGCCCAGGAGTTAGAGTCCAGCTTGGGCAACACAGTGAGACACCATCTCAAAAAAGTTAAATAAATAAATAAATGTTAAAAAGGTACTTATTTTAAAAGAAAAGAATCAGCCAGGCACTGTGTTAGGCAGTTTGTCAACTTTATTTTGTTAAACCTTGCAACCTACTAAGTGGGTATCATTTCACTCCACAGATGGCAAAATTAGATTTCCAAAAGGTTAGACTTCAAGGCTTTTCACTACACTACAGGAAGCTTTTAAAATACATGGCAGAAAAAGGTGTCCCCCTCTTGAGCCCAGATTTCTGAAGGACCAGTAAGGGGCCATGAAGGAGGCGGAAGTAGGGTTGGTCTTTCTAGCTTCTCTCATCTATGAACCACAATTACTGCATTTAGGCTCATCTTTGCCAAGTTGTCAAATCAGTTTTGACACAAGCAGGCAGTGAAAACACCCTTTGAAAGATGAACTTTGGAATTCTTACTGTCTGCCATATGCTTGATCGCTGGTGTATCCACCAAGATAGAACCATCCTCAAGCCCACCCAGCTCTCCACATAGCTGGAACTAGGTGCACTGTTCTTCCTATTCTCCTTATTAGCACTCCATTTCCCTACTGAGACTGGAGGTGACCCTGATTCTGTACTCTATTTCTTGCTTTCCAAAGGATGGTATTATAATAAATTCAGTTAAAGATGTACTGTGAGGTTTGGAGGGAGCGGGGAGATTTCTTAGAGATATTTTCTATCCAAATGTAAGAGCCAAACATGAGAAGACACTGAATATAATAACAAGACGAGCTCACTCTAAAGTATGGACTTAGGTTAACCCTTAGTGGATTCAGGATGCTACAGTCCCACAGTAAATATATGCATCTTTTAAAATTAGCCTCTAGTGTAACTTAACACTTCATTGCTTGTGGAAATTCCTCTTTTATCAATATATTTTCTTAGTATAGCAAACTCTTTGAAACATTCTTCTGTACAAGTTGTAAATAGCATCTTTTTTTCTTTCATCTTGGCCTTTCAGAAAAATAAACTTAGAATGTTTTAAGAGGATTGAAATACTTTTTCCACATTAAAGTTAGAGAGAACTGAGGTCACACTGCACTGAGGGTGGGAGCTGACTTCTAACATATGTTCAGGATCTGGTCCCGGGTTTGTAGTTTCAGAAATTACAATTGTGTGGTGCTCAGAGTCAATCAGCCTTAAAAATATGTAGCCTAACTATATCTCACAAGAGGCTGGCTTATAATCACAGTAACAACTTACTTGTTTACACTGAGAAATCCAATTTTCAAGAGACTAAGAATACTTGTTTTATTTGTGTAGCACATTTTCTCCCTTATAGGAAAGCTGTAGGTTTGGGCAAGTCATGGGAAATAGGACAAGAAGGAGCTAGATAAGCTCACTGGTTGGTGCATCCCCCTTGAACACTAACAACTTTTTAGGCAGAATTTGTTAAAAGATAACTTTTAACAAAAGGTAAAATCATGACTTCTCATACAAATATAAACTAAACATGTAAAGTAAAATATTTTATGTGACTCAATCAAATGAGGGAGCCAAAAAAATGTCACAACCATTTTAAAGTAGAATTAATGGGAACCAGGTGCTGTGGCTCACACCTGTAATCCCAGAACTTTAGGAGGGCTGAAACAGGAGGATCACTTGAGCCCAGGAGTTTGAGACCAGTCTGGCAACCTAGTCAGACCCTGTCTCTACAAGTAATTTAAAAATAGAATTAGCCATGTATTGTGGCATATGCCTGTAGTCCCAGCTACTCAAGAGGCTCAGCCAGGAGGATCCTTAGAACCCTGGAGTTTGAGGCTGCAGTGAGTGAGACCCTGTCTGAATAAAATAAAATAAAGAAGTAATTGTGAACCACTGATTCATATGGAGTAAAAAATTGTTGAAATGAACTTATAAGTGGACACAAACCTGGCTTTTCCCCAAGGGTTATGATCGAAGGAGTGAGTTGAACTGTCCCCAGACAGATTTTGTTTGCATGGCTTTATTTTCGTTGAACTATTTTACAACTCTCCTAGTTGTAAAATAGCTCAAAGAAAATAAAAAGCTAGAATCAAGATAACTCAGAAAACTGTGCTGTACACAATGCATAGTTTTCCCTTTGGGGATAGTAATCCTTTTCGATAATTCAAAATTTTCCTACAAACTGACATATTCTTTTGACTGACAGTGATTATTTTTGAGATATGAGTTGTAGAACTATTTCTCCTGGCCTTGGGACTCTTTCTTCCCTCCTTTTTTTTTCACTGGCCTACAACTAAGTTTCCTTAACAATATACCCTAAGGAAGTATTTTTATTATTTAAAAGAACCCTCAATTGATCTTGTGTTCAGTTACAATTTTTAGCACTTATTACAATAAGCCTTTCAAACCTGATTGATCAATCAGGTAGATTTTTAAAATACATACTACCAGACCATTTTCTGGATTTTATGATCCAGACTCTCAAGGGTTGAAGCATTAGGACATAAGTCTTTAACAAGAGTGATTTGAGGAGTCTGGGGATATACTCTGGATAACAGGCAAAGGGTCTTAGTGACAAACTGAATATTCTAGCAGGTAATAGGGGTGGAGAAGTTTTCATGAGTTGAAGATGACTTCTGGATCATTAAATGTGTCCAAAGACAAAATTACAACTAAGTAAGTTTAAGATCCTAGTGGGCTTTTATTTATGATTTTAGAATCAGTTCTGATGAGCCGATCAGAGGAGGTTGGCTTTATAGACAGAAAGAGTTGAGGAAAGCAAAAGCAGAACAAAAAACAGATGGGTCACTTCAAAGTTACTTTCTTATAGAGGTTAAAGCAGAGGATACTTCCTTATGAGGTTGGCTAGAAACTGGCCTGTTTGGGGATTTGGTTATTATCTCTCTCCTGATTTCATGGAAGATCAGATAAACAACTTAGTTTCATGTTAATGAGCATGGAACTTCAACATGAATAACTCCATTTTTATTTGGTCTGTTGAGCCAAGTACAGAAGCTAGTCCAAATGAATGACCTCCCTAAATTTTAGTTAACAAGTGACTTGTTGGGATGATGATAGGTACCCATTGTCTTCCATATATATATATATATATACTTTTATTGCATTTTAGGTTTTGGGGTACATGTGAAGAACATGCAAGATTTGTTCCACAGGTACACACATGGCAGTGTGATTTGCTTCCTCCCCATCACCTATATCTGGCATTTCTCCCCATGCTATCTCTCCCTAACTCCCCCCCCCCCTGTCCCTCCCCTTTTCCCCCCCCCCAGACCCCAGTGTGCGATGCTCCCCTCCCTGTGTCCATGTGTTCTCATTGTTCAACACCCACCTATGAGCCATTATCTTCTTTACAATATTTAAATCCCTAAGATACTCACATCATACTACTATACTTTATAGCTTTTCCCCTCCACCGCAAATCTGGAATAGTTCTAATGTTCACCATCACTTTAGAAAGATGCATTTTGTGATAGTATATGAACAATATAGAGGGTCACATTTTATTTTCTACTGAAAGCCAACACAGGATGGGTTTGGTAGTTATGTTTGACTTCACTGAGTTTTATTAAATCATGATGCCAAAAAAAAAAAAAAAAAAAAAAAAAAAAAAAAACCCTACCAAACCAAAAAATCACAATGTGGGTACATCCTGAAATCTTAAAAGAAAGCTCGAACTATTTATTATTGCAGGTTGTATTTTTTAATGTCATTTCCATAAGTGAAGCGGGTACACCTTGTTCCCACCACAGCTGCTTTTTGGAAAAGATTGTCAACTCAAGAATGACAAGATTCATAAATTTGGAAGGGAGACATTTATTTCTTATGTTGCACCCTGCAGGGTGGCCATTCTGGCAGACTGGGAAGTGTAGCCTCCGGCCAGAAGTTAGAAACAGACACTTCAAGGCAGGGGAAAAGGGAACAGGAATTTATGCTTAGCAGGATGGCCGAATGTACATATTCAATAAAGTATAGGAGAAGCCATGGTTATTTATGAAAAGACAAGCATGTGCATGTCATGTGCAATGGAGTGTGATGCCCCTTCATGGTTCCCATGTACAAAGAATGGCAGCATTAGCACCATCCAAAGGTGGAGTTTTAGCCCACCTGACATCAAGAGGTGAAGCAGAGGACATGAAACCCCTCACTACATGTCCCCAATAGATTGGCCAGAACCATTCCATAGTGGGAAGCCCTTATCAGGAAGGAATGTTGGTGGGTTGTTGTGTTGAAACTGCAAAAGGTAGGGGCAGCAGTCAGGTGGTTGGTTGATATGGTTGATATCAGCAGTGGACTCTTTTGAAAGGGCTGGTTTGTATCTAACCCTTACGGAAGGAAGCCTAATGGTGGTTAGTGAGGGGTAGTTATGACTAGGTGTGTCTGACCTCCCATCCTGTCAGCTTTTCTGGGGTCCACTTGGCCAAGATGGAGTCCATCTCGCTCAGTTGGGAACTTACAGTATTATTTTTATTTCTCATGATATAAAAGCCGTTAGTTGAAATATGCTCCATCTCCTATTTTTTTCATAGGGGAAAAACTACCTCAGCAAACAGTGATCAGTGATGCTAAAAACAGCTCTGTTGGTGGCTCAAGTATTTCAAAAAGATGAGGCATCACAAGATGGAGCCAAGAAACCCTAATCTGTCAGTGTTAAGAAAGAACAGCATACACAGCAAGTGGCAGATGTGTTAGCCTTCCAGCAGCTGGAGTGTGTATCCCAGAACAAGCCCGGCATATCACAGCACTAATTATTACAATGTTGGGGAATAATTGTCAATACCAAACTACTTTCTTGTGGAGCAGTTAGGATTTCCTATGCTTCCCCTCCCTGCTCCTCCCTCCAGATTTCCTTTCCAGCTTGTGTGTATGTATGATGCCAAGAACCATTTGGATTTTAAAGGCTGAAAAATAAGTCAAATTCTTTTCTCACCTGGGGTTGATTGGTTGCCAGCTGCTTCCTCCTTCGGGTTTCATCATATTCACTCTGTCATTGGGAAGGCCATGCATTGCTGCCAAAGACGACCTGAGAAGCAGCTTGAAACTCAGACGCATCAGAGATTCATATCGGCAGCAGATATATTGAAATCATTGTCAGTTATCTCAGTTTCCTGACACAATTTTTTAAAGTTTCTTTTTGGCTCAAAGTATGTTAAGAATTTTGACTTCCACATAGGTATTTTAAGATTTAAATATCCTATAATACAAACATATATGTGCCATATCTCCTTATGAATTTATTTTGTCTTTATTCTCCATTTTAATCCTTCAGTTTGCATGTACACCATCCACTCTGCACCTGATGCATATCTTGATCATAACATTTGTGAGTATATGGGAATTCAACTCTATGTACATATCTGCTACCTCCATGGAAGCAACTTGTTCTATTCATTTTTCTATCCTCATAACCTGACACAATGTTCTATACATGTTTGAGTTAAATTGAATATATTTCCTCTTGACTTAAGGGATAAGTCCAAACTTCTTAGCTTGGTAATCAAAACCTTATTTAACTTCTTACCTTATTTTCCTTTGATTATCTGCTTATAACCAGTATTGGAAACAAGAAGGACCTAGGGGACAGAATCAGAAAGCAAATTGTAGTTTTGCTTCCCTTCATTCTTTAAATCTTTTCAGTGAAGGTATTTCTTCTCTTGTCCTCTAGAATTTTCTAACTGCTCTTTGATAGTACAAATTTCTGTAGTCACTTCAGGTTACACGGTACTAGCATAATTCAGTAATTAAAATGTTTGGTGCCATATTATGAAACCCTGAAGTTGGGCCTACTGGAAGCAGAATGTCCACAGCCACAGAATGATACAAGATTGGCTTTCCTTCATGTATATGACTCTCTTTCCTCTTCTGGAGCTTCTTCTCCTCTCTCAGATTGCTAACCATTGTTTCTGGTTCCTTTAGAGTGAAAAGAAAGAAAAGAAAAGGAGGCAAGAAAATTCTTACTTGACTGTACTGCAGAGCCCTTTAGCCTTGGTGTCCTCACTTGGCAGGGATGGAAAGATGATTCTTCATATCATGGAATTTTCATCTGTTCTTGCCAGCCCCCAAGGAATCTGAAAATATCTCCAGCTTTTCCTTGCTAAGATCTGTTGCCCCTTTTAGTAGTCCTCTTGGATTGAATTAAAGCAGTGCCACGTCAGCTCACCCTCATGCAGAGCTGACATCTGGTCCCTGAGAAACACTTCTGCATTATTCTTTGTGACAGACTCTGAGAGTTCAGATCCATCTCAACAAGCCCCTTCACTATGCAGTACCTTCAAAGCAATTAGGCAGCTCAACTATCACCTTTCACATTTTGAATGTGAGTCAAACACCCAAAGTGTGAGGGATTAGAGTAGTCCTTTTCATGATCTTATTTCCCAGGCCTTCTCCCATATTCCACTCCTGATAAACCTAGTCTAGTCAGTTGAAAGAAACTACACCACCAATTTGAACAGAACTTTAATGTTAAAAAAAAAAAGAATTTTTAGTTAAATAAAAAGTTCTTAACCACTGAAAAGATAAAAGGAGAATTCTAGGAAATAGCAGAGGTAGCCATTGCTAAAAGCTACTAGCACCTCTAAGGCTGAAGGATAAAAGGGAAGAAGTTGGAATTATTAAAGCTTGGAAAATAAGCTCATAAAGCTGGTGTGTTAGTCCATTCTTGCTGCCATAACAAAATACTTTAGACTACAGATTTCCCTTGATCTTGGGCTTCCCAGATTCTAGAACTATGAGAAGTAAATTTCTATTATTTATAAATTACTGAGTCTAAAGTATTTGGTATCTGGTAGGAAATTGTTTGGTGCCTATAGATGGTGCTTCCTGCCACATCCTCACTTGATAGAAGGGGCAAATGTTGTGTCCTCACAGAGCAGGAAGAGCAGAAGGGAAAAGGGGCACTAGGATACTCCTCTCAATATCTTTTCTGAGAGCCCTAATTCCATTCATGAAGGTAGAGTGCTCATGACTTGATCATTTCCCAAAAGGTCCCACCTCTTAACACTATCACTTTGGGGATTAGGTTCCAACATATGAATTTTAGTATGCATTCACACCAATAGCAGCTGGTGTCTCTGGGACTCACACCTTTGAGGAGGGGCACTGCTCAGCCACAGGAACAAACTCCTGCTGCTGGAGTGATAAAGATTACTGAGGTGGCATGCATAGGAACTGCATGCTGATAGCCTGCCTTCAGAAAAGCAAAACTGGAAGGAGCAAGTTCTGTTGTCTTCCTCCTCCTGACTTTCAGTTTCCCTCTAGTGCCTCCTATTGAAAGAGGCTATCAGGGAACAGCTGGCAAAGCAGACATGTAGTACACAGAGAAGAATCCGGAAGGGCTGGTTTTCAGCTAAATAACAGTAACTTACCTGGCATAGTTCCTTTTGGGGTGGGGTTGGATTCTAAGCACAATCTCTTCTATTTTAAATGTGATCTCTATTGTCTTTTGTTACCCTGTTATATACATAAAATACATCCAGCTGTCTTGGTTTCATTATCTCCCTCCTACAAACCCCTCTTGTCACCACCACTAATAATGGGAAGTTGTGCCATTGCTCTTCTTGCAATACCTTTCTTATTTTTCATTCACCACATTTCTTTCAATATGCATACTAGGGTGGGCAAGTGAAATAACACAAAGGAAAGAAATGTTAAATCAGACTCACATGAATCAGAGATCTTAGTAACTTCAAAAATACAAATAATTGTGAAGCACAGGTGATACATGGAGAGGGCTGGAGCCACTCACTCATGTCCTCATGCATATTATTGTGTAGGGTGTACTCTGTTTCGGATTTAACATATGAGGCTCCAACTGATGTCTGCTGCTACATTAGTTACACAATAGGGAACTATTTTGGACATAAAACATTTCTATCTTATATGGCATAGACAACATTTCCATGTCCTATAAATTCATAGACTTCAGTCCTGTTTGCCATAAGCAATCCTAAACAGACCAGGCACATCATACTAAAATAATCTACAGATAAGGAATCTCCCACCAGCCATTAGTTTGTTTGCCAAAAGGTCTGTCATTAGCAGGTTTTCAAATAAATTTATGCATCTAATCTTTTTAAGAAAGACAATGATTGTGGTCTGCTGGCCAAGTATTTCCTACCCAGCAAGTGAGATGAAACTGACAAGATTAATGCTTGAATATATTAATTGAAGACAAGTAGAACAGAAAGCTGAGGGCAGAGATGCATGGGCAAGCTAGTTTGTACTGGATCTGGTGGATATTTTCTTCACAAAAGTGGGGAAAGGCTAGATTAAAATTGGCAAGCCTAAGGCAAAGGGCAAGAGCAAATCTGGGGGGATCACAACAGGAGTGAGTTGACAGATTATAAAGGAAATTTGGGGGTAGGGAATTGATAGGAGGCAGAATGCAGGTCAAACTCATACTCACAGACTATATAGGTGAAAAAATTCCCTAGGAATAATGTAAACCATTTGTTTTTAAAGATGAACAAACTCTTCATTGATTTGCTCCTAAGTTGCTCTAGGTTGGTTAGATGTGCCACAAAAGGTTTCCTAGCTCATGTTTCTCAAACTCAGCTGCGTACACATGGAGGTGGGGACAAGCTTTTCAGAAATGCAAAATGCTGGGCTCCCACCTCAGAACTATGTGGATCAGAATCTGGGGTGTGGGATTGGGATTCAGTGTTTTTAGGACATTCCACAATAACATTCTACTAATGTTCTTCATGGCTTTGACACCAGTTTCCTGCACTACAGATCAAATATAGTAAGACTTCCCCAGTGTCCTATCTAGGAACTACCAAGAGTCTTACAAGTCTCTTACACCCTTAAGGAGAATGAGGCATTGTCTCAGAGTACTAATATGAAATGTATGGTCGTATCATTGGGTACTAGACAATTATTACTGTAGGATTTTATTTATCTATTTAAGATTATGTCCTGTGTCAGTTTTCTATTACTGCCAGGACAAATTACCACAAATTTGATGGTTTAAACAACATAAAATTTATTATCTTACAGTTCTGGAGGTTAGAAATCTGAAATGATTCTCACTAAGACTGAAACTAAGATGTGAGTATGGCATCATCTCTTTCTGGGGGCTCTACCAGAGAATCCATTTCCTTGCCCTTTCCAGCTTTTAGTGGGCACCTAACGTTCCTTGGCTTGGGCATCCTTCCTCCATTTTCAAAGCCAGTGACAGCAGGCTTTCTTACCCTACCATTTCTTTCGTTTTTTTTTGCCCCCCTCTTCCAGTTTTATGGACTGCTGTGAATGTATCAGGCTCACTGAGATAACTGAGGCTAATATCCCTATTGTAAGGTCACCTGATTAGCAAATTTGATCCATCTACAATCTTAATTATCCTTTGCCATGTAATGTAACATATTCACAAGTTCCAAGGAACTACAGCATAGACATCTTGGTGGATGAGGGAGGCATTATTCTGCCTACCACATGCCCTATTTTCCAAATTAGGTTTCCAAGAGGACAGGTCTACATGTTATTCTTTTAATTAGTGGTGTGTTTGCTGAAGCAATCATTCAATAATTAAGGTTGAATTTGGGCTAAATGCTAAAATGTTAAGTGCCTTCATTTCCTAGTTTCATTCCCCCTAAAAAAGATTCCTTCATGTGACTTAATCTGCACTCCAGAATAATTTTACTAAGTGGATTTTAATCAGAACTATGACACATCAATTTACTATAACTCATCTCAGAGTCTAAAATATATGATTTATGCTTATTTAGATCAATTTACATCCTTCTAAAGCTGTTATTTCTCCAGGAACATGTTCTTCTCATTGTCTGATTCTGTGCATGTTTCACTACCCAAGAGTCCCTGGAACCTTCTGGCAGAATAAAAGTTCAGCAAAATCATCTTCCTGTTTAATTATTGTTGTTGAGAATAGAAATCAGCATTCTTTTGTCAATAGGACATGGTTCCTGTCTGTTGCTTTCCACTCTGTCAGCATCTCAAATAAGAAAACAAAATCAAAATCAAACAATACATGAATATAAAAGAAAGTGGTATTAGCTATTTCCACTTCAGTATGGAATTTGAATAGTGTCTTGATTTGATTGTTATTTAGAAGAAAACGACTTTATGTTCCATAATCTTGTGAGACCAGAAGTTCTTTCCTACAAGGGGAAAATAATAGTTTTCCTGCAATTATCACAATGGACGAACACTTCCTGAACTCCGTATTTTAATATTTAGTGACTCAATCAGGGAGTATTTGTTAAGCTCTATGCTTGGTAAAAGACATCTAAGACATCAATGTCACCTAAAAGAGGCTTAAAATTTAGTGAAATATATACGAAGTTGGAGAGAAAGAGCTTTCTGTACAAAGACTAGAATTAATAGAAGCTTTTCGATGCCATGGAAACATATTTGCATCAAATAATATGCTATGGTCTGGATGCCTGTGCCCCCAAATTCATATGTTGAAACCTAGTATCTGACGTCCTCATGTTAAGGGATGGGGCTTCTTTGGGAGGTGATTAGGTTATGGAGGCTCTACCCTCTATGAATAGGTTAAATGCCCTTGTAAAGAATAAAATAAACCAGCTTGAGCTGCCCCTCCTCTCATGCGAAAATGCAGCAAGAAGATGCCTATCTTTGGACAAGAAATATGAGCTCGCACCAGACACTGACTCTGTTTGTGCCTTGATCTTGGACTCTCTCAGCCTCACAAAACTGTAAGCAATAAATTTCTATCGATTCTCAGTTACCCAGTTTATTTTATTATAGCAGCCCAAACAGATTTATCATCATCATCATCATCATCACCTCAAGTCTCAATTTGCCATGGCAATGGGTTTAAAAAAGCATCTTGTGTATAAAATCATTGACCCTAATGTGGTTTTATCCAAGGATTTTAATTTTATCCTCAATCTAGTATATATAAATATAAAACTTAAAGTATTATATAAATATAATATAAGTATGATAATATTTTAAATGTAATACTTTAAGTTCTGGGGTACATTTGCAGAATGTGCAGGTTTGTTACATAGGTATATATGTACCTTGGTGGTTTGTTTGCTGCATCCATCCCCCTGTCATCTACCAATCTAGTATTTTTTAAGCAGAATCAATAAGGAAATGAAACTAAGTTGAATATCACTTTCTTCCCCCTCTCATTTAACTTTCCCAGTAATGCCAAATGACAATTTCTTTCTTTCACATAGATTCTTGCTTTGATCTAAAATCCACTTGAAAGCTTCATCCCTGAAATCTCCAGTGTCATTTATTTTTAAGAGACTAACTTATATGAACTCAACTCACTTTTTCAAGTAATATAGATTAAACATTTCTGAGTGGCCACATTTATTTGGATTACATGGAGGATTCTCTTCTAATTATGCTAATTTTAGCACTCACCCCATCAGCAAGTAAGTGGCATGGGTGTGAATTTTAATCCTTTATCTAGGTTTCTTTCTTTCACCATGGCTGAGGTAACAGCAAAAAGAAATAAAAGAAAATCTTACTCCCTTCCTAAAGTTTGAACTGTGCAAAGACTATTTTTATATGTATTTATTTTTTGGAGATGAGATCTTGCTATATTGCCCAGGCTGGTCTCAAATTCCTGGGCTCACGCAATCCCTTCCCCTCAGCCTCCTAAATCGCTGGGACTACAGATTTGTGACTATTCCCAGCTGTACAAAGACTTTGCATGTAAACATATCTTATCCATTTTGGGATTCCTTCCCTAACCACCTCCCCTACCCATTACTACTAAAAGTGTACAGTGTGATGAACTGTTTTGCATGGACAGCACTGTTATAAGACAATGTGTTTTGAGATCCCTGATTGATGTGGGTTTTTTTCAAGTTTAGCTTTAGAGTCACAATTTACTTCCTCAGTCAGAACTGTGCTTTTCATGTCCCTGAGTGGCTTTTATTTGCACAATGTATTCATAGCAATATGCTTTTGCATTTGTAAGTTTCTGGTGCCTTGAGACCTTACAGTAGGATCTGATCATTTGCATTTTTACAATGAGCACCTGCTCTTGCTGTCCCTCAGTTAGAACCAGATCCTGGTCTTACTCGTGAATGGAGGGAAAGCTCATCAGCTTTCTTCAGCTTGCAGACCTGGACTTACAGGAACCTGGAATACACGAAGTGAATGATTTCTAGGCAGATGTCTTTTTTTTTTTAAAGAAGCTGACCAGTGGCAGCCGGAGTAGCTTTGTTCATTACAGATGTTATTGGCACTGTCTTTGTAGTTTTCTCTGTAAGAAGAAATGGAAGATTGGCAGGAAGCTCCACTGGGGGGAGAGGACCAATATCTAGAATTCTGTGTTGCCTTTCATGTCTATTTGACCACATAGGTCCACCGGTTCTTTTCATTCCATCTTCTCTTGGTCTTGCATTCCCTTTTCCTGTGATCAGCTGGGGAACCTTTCACGTCTAGCAGCATAAAGTAACAGCATCTTTGATTTGGAGGTGGAGGTGGTGGGCTATTTCCCAGTAGCCCCAAAGTCTTTCTGCAGGAGGGGAAAATAAGGTCAAAAGAGAGAGAACAGTAAAGTCAAGGGATAGAGGTCACCCCCCTTCACCACAGATCCTGCCAGTCCATTGTTTGAGCCTTGGATCTAGTTCATGATAAAAGCTACTGTTATATGTCAGGCACTGTGCTAATATTGGCAACAGCCCAGTTGAAAGATGCTAGTATTTTCTCCCTTCTTTGTCCAAGATCAGACAACTAAGTGTCATGCCAGACCCCTATTGACTTCCGTAGGGATGGTACCATGTCCGAAAGGCCAAGAAGAGTCTCAGAGCCAGCAAACGAGACCAGGGTTTATTGAGGGGACTTATACACAGGGTGGTTCAGTAGTGGCAACCTGGACTTGTGAACTGCTACGGTTTGTAAAAAGCATGTAGTTTACATAGCATTTTCACTTAGCACTCTCCCTTTAGCAACGGTCTCCTGGAAACCTTCATTAAACCCACACGAAGGGCCATAATCCCACGTATGGCCTGCATTCCATAGCAATTGGGCCAGGAGTTCAGATGTTCCTCATAGATAAGGAATGAATCTCTGGGTTGGCCACTCCTGGATTTCTTAGCTTGGAACTCCAAGCATGCATTCTTCTTACACCATAGGGTCATTCGCAGGGTATGCTTACGTTGTTATTGCTGTCACGTACATCTGCTATACACTGAGGCAGAAGGTTAAATAACTTAACCAAAGTGACACATAAGTAATGGCTGGCAGAGAGATTTAAATCTAGGCAACTTGGCTCTAGCACCCATGTTCTCAACCAGCAAGTGCCACTGTCATGCAGTTATTCTGCCTACTATCTCCACTCCATCCTTCCCACTTATGTGAGACAGTGAATTTATTTATTTCTGCCACTTCCAGATGATGCCTGAAAACAAAACAAGCCAAGTCCCAAGCAGGCCATGATTGGGTGTAAAGGCAGTAAGCTTTGGCTTCAACATTCTGGATAATTGGATCTTATCTCCACCTGTATTGTGCCAGTGGCAACTTGACCAAATACTGAGGCTATTTCTCAATCAATTTCCTTTCTGGGACAGGACTGCTAGGAGGAGCTGCTTCTCAGCTCTCTTAGTATGGCAGAAAGCCTGGAAAATCTTCTTGGGTGGTCGCTAGCATAGACCCTAGTCCATTTACTAAAACTAGGTCAAGTAGCTGAACTTACTAGTCACGAATTCTGCTGTGGAGCAGTGTGCTCCAAGAACATTACAGATGGGGAAGTGCCATCCTAAGGGTAAAAGCAAGAGTGGATTTCCATGGGCTTAGGCCTTGGATGTGAAAATAAGAGGCTCTCATCAGTGACATGGATAATGGAATAAAAGAATAATATATATAAAGATTTCAGAGGGCCTTAAAGCAATTGTAGGGGGTTGTCTTGCAGCTTGAAAATTGGGTTTAAGTTGAAAGTTCCCTAAATAAATTGCAGTGATCATTAGGTTCAAATTGTTAGGAGCCTAAGGCTGTCTTCTCTGTAGACCCACTGATGAATCTAGGTGTGAATGATGTCTGTGAAAGGCTGGCTAAACTTGGGATTAAGGAGATACAGGAAGCCTGGAATCTGTATGACTTTATAAAACACTGTTATCTTTGTTATTTACCAATATGTAAGAAACATGTGCGTCATTTCTATATCTCTCAAAATAATTCATTTCATAGACTATTAATGAGTTGCTTATCCTTTCTCTCCCTACCCCCTCATCTTGTTTCTTTCCCCCACTCCCACCAGCTCTCACTGGACTATGCAAAATACAGGTAGTCTTACCCAGTTACTAGTTATAAGCCATTGTCAGCAATTTCCTCTCGTAGCCTCAGTTCCAGTAGCTGTGGCATTTTGCAGGTTTCTAGGATACTGTAGCAAAATCATACACAGGTACAGTTGCTGTATTTTTGGAAATCACTGATTTTACGATGCCCACTAGCACCAAGGAGTAGGCAATTTGGATCTCCTGCCCAGGTCTAAAGGCATGTACTCTTCCAAGGTGTGTATTATTAAGGTTTTGCATTTTCCTTTCAACTTAGTACCTTCATCCCATGATAAGCAGTGATTATCAACAGAGGCTAAAGAGGAAAAGCTTTTGTTAGTACATTTGTTTCTCTTCCTGGGTCCATCTGGTGCACATATCTCTTCTTATAGGCTCTTGTACTTCGTAATAGTTGATTACAACCATAAGACCTGCATTCCCCAGATGAAATCAGATGCTCACCACATTGCGTGCAAGCCTTTTCTATCACTCTTTTGCCTCTCCATTGTCCAGCATCCATGAACCATGGTTGGGACAAATACACAATCATGCTATACTCTACCTAGAAAACAAGGGAGAAGAACGTGGTTCCAGTGCTTTGCTGGAACACAAAAATCAATTAATAATACTCTAAGACAAAGTGAGTTTCAGCCATGCCAATGTTCTTCATAGATATGAATTACACAAGTACTACTAGAGAAACAGAGAGAGTAGATGTTTAAGCCAAGTCAGGAGTAAAATTTCTGCTGATTGCAAATCTCTGCCCCTTCAGCTGTGTGAAATGATTTTTCCCAAAAGGTTTTGGCGATTGCTTAAAGCACTTGCTAGTCTTGCTAATGTGGTTCTACCTCTGGGCTCTCATCACAAATGCCTGTCATTTATCTCATACTACACACAGCTGATGCAGAGAAATTTATCTCCCAGTCATAGTCTTATAAAGTTGGATAACTACCCTGTGGGCCAATCCAATTCCATTCTGAGTGTCCCCCAGTTTAAGCCTCCCCCTAGAAATAAATATAGTATTGATCTGGTGGTTAGCATATGAAATTGGCAATTGTTCTTCCCCTCTTCCAGTTCATCTGTGTGTTTCACATAGTTACCATGACTGAATTTGTCAGGGTTTTTTCTCTACTGGGGTGTCCTACATTTCTGCAGGTCATGATCTCATCTCCAGGGTTCTTTATTTCCTGTCTTTCTGAAAGATGTGAGTCACTTAATGTGTCTGAGCTGTGAGCTGGCCTGCCATCCTTACTCTAAAATTGGAGCTCTTAGTTGCTACCTTACATGCACCAGATTTTGTTAGGACGAGGGAAACATGTTTTCTTTCACTTGCAGCAATGCTTTTTGGGTGTGGTGTTCTGCCTAACATTATTTATTCCTTTACCATTTCCTGGATTTAATTATTATTTTGTCATTATTCATAAAACATTAGCCAGAAATTATTGCAATATTGTAGTTTTATTATTTATGTGGAAGCACATGTTTATACAAATTTAACAATGTAACTATCAGTAGCATGTGAGCTGTTCAATGGTAGGATCTGTGTTTCATTAATCATTTATATCCTAGCACCCTAAAGAGTATCAACTCATAGGCGGCATTCAATAAATGCTTTCATTTTAACGATTAAATAGTAATAATTACTGCACTATCAGATTTTCCACTATTAGTATGAGGCTCAGTTGTTTAAATAACATTTCAATTGTCTTCCCCAACATGACACTCCACATTTTCCCATGGAAAAGAACAGTAATGTACCTTGTTACTAGGATTATACTCACTCCAGCTCTAGTGATAATTTTTGACTTGTCCTGGGCCTATTGTCCCGATGTTATATATGAGAAGGTGCACAGGATCTTAGGTATCATTAGAAAAAAATGCTAAAAACCGCAACTATCATAACTATATATCACCTGTAAGATGTATTTTTACTTCAGATACATTGCAATATGAAAATATGTATCTTACAAAGAAAGTGATATGGTGAGTTGGTTTAATCAGAGTGGATCTTAGGACTTTTGTTCATGGTTTGGAAAATATATGCCCCAATTCTCAAGTGAGAATGCAGAAGCTGTGGCTCTCGGAGGCCCTGGTCATCATATCTTAGAGCTCTGAGGGGAGCTGGCTTCATATGTGGCCTAAAATTTCAATGGTGATGTAGGATGCTGAAAAGAGCCAGGCTTCTTAATATAGTTGTGTCTCAAAATTTCTTCAGTTATGTGAGTTTATATATTCCCTCTATCACTTAAGCCAGTTCCAGCTTTTATTTTATTTTTTCATTCGTAACCTAAAGCATCCTGATTTATGCATGATTTTTAATTAGGAATACTTAGTTCAGAAAGGACATCCAATACACTAAACAGGAGTATAAATTGTTGGGGAAGAAAAATCCAAGCCATAATCCAGGATAAAATACTAACTAAAGAATGATATGTAAGAGGAGTATATCTCTTCCATGTACTCCCTCTAGCTAGATTCTCACATAGTAACTAGTTTTCTGCTCTTGAACCCACTTGCAGGACCTTTCATTAGAATTGCAGAAGAGTTTTCCAGGGAAACTTTATAAGAAAAGAAGTTCTAAATTGTCCAGTTCAGGGGAAAAGAACAAAAAAAGTAAAAGAACAAAAGACAGACAGAATAGCGTAGTATTTGGAAGTGTAGGGGCTATAGTTAGATGCCTGAGTTAAAATCCTACTCTATCGTCTCTCACTTCTAGGACGTCAGGCATATCGCTTACTCCTTAATTTCTCTTCCTCATTCCTGACAAATGGGTCTTATAGAGTATCTACTCTTTTCAGTGTCAAGAGAATCAAATGAGATTCTATACATGCAAAGCACATAATTAGTGCCTATATAAATGCTAGTCATTAATATTGGAGAAATTTAGAAACAATTTCCAGTTGTATTCCATACCCATAAGAGTTCATAATCAGGTGGCCTAGCTTTTTGAGTATATAAAAATTAATTAATGTGAAAGCTGAGAGATTTAGGTCTGTTAAAAAGGAAGACATTTCGGCCTGCAGAAGCTAATAGGTACAACATAATAGACAAGTAAGATTTTTATTTGTCTAGATTATGTAAAGTCCTCTATTCAGTTGGTCTAGTAAAACAGTTTGCAGTAGAAGGCTTGACTTCGCCCCCCCCCTCTCCCATGGGCTCTTCTATTCTTTCAGCAATGGAATTCAGGAACATTATTTTTTGCCTGGTTGCCCAGTAACTGCCACTTCAGTGCCTCTTTCTAATTCACGCTTTTTCTGTTCTATTTCATTTCTTTGTTAAAGAATCAAGTTTTGTGTCTATTAATTCAAGCTTCCATTTATAGCTATGAATAAAGAAATCATTTATATGTTTGAAAACACTTGGTTTTGCTCAAACATATTATAAAATGCTGTGTTTCAAAGGAAGATGTTATAGTCTGAAATCAGAGATCAGGGCTAATTATGTGTGTACTGCCTGAAAGGAAACCAGGTATAAATCTATCTCCAGGTATCTGTAGATCTGGGGCTTTGCTTCTCCAAGTGTAGACCTTGATGTAGCCAGGGCATCACCTGGGGGCGATTAGAAATGCAAAATTCTAGCATGTCTCCCCCTGTTGAACCAGAATCAAAATTTTTTACAGGGTGCTTTAAATAGCTGCAAAAGTTTGAGAAGCGCTTCTCTCTCAGGAGCATATCTGGGATGAAGGTAGCTAATTGACTATAAAGCTTATGATCTGATGAGAAGAAGGCCTCTGTATGATTCTATGCTGATAAGTGTTCATTGTTCATTTTTTGTCTTTGTGTTCTTCTCCTTTGTCACTGAGAGAGAAAGCTACCATTTATTAAGAGGGAAATGAGAATAATAGAGATCCACTGGTGATAAGGAGTGCTGTATAACACTAAGGAATAGGCAAGAAAATATGTCTTCTGCCACAGAAATATCACAAACTGTAAAGGTGACAGCTACTTAATTCTATTCAAGTCTTGAAGAGAACCAGGATTAGATTCAGCAGCTATTGGCAATGATTGAAGGTTCTTTGTGCACCCAGGGATGAGAGGAAGGGGGGTTAACAGACCCAGGACACAGTTCAAAGAGGTTGTTATAGAGTTGGGTTCCAGGAGGGGCTAAATCTGGAGTTAGGCTTGACCTGGAGATCTGGAGTGAGTGGTTTGAAGTGGAACTCTGCTTAGCATGGAGTTGAAGAATTAGCAGAGGAAAACATCCAAGGTGAGATTGGAAACAGCTAAGAAAGAGGTTCAAATATTGCTATAGTTTGATGCTTGTCCTCCCAGCCTCATGTTGAAATTTGGTCCCCAGTGTTGGAGATGGGGCATGATGAGAGGTGTTTGGGTCATGGGAGGACAACTCTCCCATAGAGAGAGCTTGGTGATGTTCTCACAGTAATGCATTCTTGCTCTGTTAGTTCCCATGAGTGCTGGTTGTGAGCCAAAAGAGCCTGGCACCTCTCCCTCTTTCACTTGCTTCCTCTTCTTGCCAGGTGATTTTTGCACAATTGGTCCTTTCACCTTCTGCCATGAGTGGAAGCACCCTGAGGCCCTCACCAGATGCAGATGCTGCACCATGCTTCTTGTACAGCCTGCAGAACCATGAGCCATGTAAACCTCTTTTCTTTACAAGTCACCCAGCATCAGCTACTCCTTTTATAGTAACACTAAACCGACTAAGACAACAGCCCAAAGCAATAACTGGAAACCAGATGATTGCCAGGAGTTTAAGAGGTGTGAAAAAATAAAGCAGGAGATGTGGGCGTCAGACCTAGAGACAGCTTTGCTAATAGAGAATATATTTTTTCTTAGCCAGTGATGTGCTCTTGATGAGTGTAGGACATTGAGCCTTGTATATCGTTCCTTGGAAATCTGAAAGTTATTATGAAAGGAGAAGCTTGTGGCTGGAGTAAAAGAGAGGGTCATTGAGAGAGTGAGCTGCAAACCCAGAAGCTGTTGACCCAGGTAGACCTCTCGGGGTATGGGGTGGCAGCAGGGCAAGGCTGGGCAGGAATGTTGAAGTCCACTGGGTCAAAGAAGCTAGAGTGAGAAGGGTTAATGGAGGAGCCCTGGTTTTCCTGACATGCTAGGGCTGAGGAGCAAAGAGTTCCTGAGGGATTGTTGAGGGGCAGGAAAGCAACAGAAGGAGGTCAGCTTAAGTCAAAAGGGTGAGGCAGGAGTCAGACAAACAAAGCTCTGGCCTGGGATGCTGGGATTTTACCATTTGTTCTCTGTGCTCTTTCATAGAGCCTGATGGGCATGAATGACTCTGAACATAAATCATATCACAAAGGGAAGAGCAGAGACTTACAGAGAACAAGAGCAAGAACCTGCAAATCAGTGAGGCTTGGACCTAGTTAGTATTTTCTGTTGTTTAAGTCTTAATCCAAAGAAGATGATATCATTTTGAATATTGGACAAAGCATGCTATCAGGAAAATTTGCAGGCACAGACACACTGGGACTTTGGAAAATTATCTTTGACCTTTAGTTTCCCTATCCATAAAATTGATAAAATTCTACTTTGCTTTGCAGGATTGTTGAAAAAGTTTAAAACATCTAGCACAAGAACACCAAACACGTAGGAGGAGTTTAATAAATTGTCACAAAATAACTACGGGGGAGGAGAAATTATTCATACTTGCTTTCTGGACAGTCTACCCTAGTATTGCCTCATTATGAAAAATTTTATTCTTTTTGCATTTGAAGACAGCTAAAATTTTTTGGGGTTATTTACTGCATGAAAATAATAATTCTATTTCTGGTGAGTAATGAATGAGGACAGGTGTAATTCTTAGTTAAAAATATAAATGACAGAGGGGAAAATTGAAATTTACTTAGAGACTTACATAGCATAGCCCCAGGAACGGCTGTCATTTACTGCCCATTTACCTGTTGGAAGCCATAGAACCTCAAGGAAAGTTACAGCCTCTTGAAGTGCTATCCCTGAAAAACCCATGTCTATAAAGTGAGGCTTAAATGAAAGAGCTGCTATTTATTTGCTAAATTATGTGTAATGCCAAGCTACTATTTGAAGTTAATGGATGGGTATAGATTAGCATCCTACCTGTTCCAGATAGACATTTGCATTTTAACAGGGTCTCCAAAAAAAGGCTAACATTCAAAACAGAGATTCTTTTACACTGCAAATTTTTGATGTTGTGGCAGATACATGGGAGATAAGTTTTTGGGGGACAGTGAGGCTTTTAGATATTCCTATCCTTGATGCTCTTTGAATAATTGAAGTCTCCTTCATGCCACTCTGTCTCTGAGTGAGTCTCTTCTGCCAAGTTAATCCTGGATCTTCCCTGACATTGAAAAGGGGGAGTGGATTCGTCTCAAGCTATTTCTGGCCTGAGATTTGAGGTTCTGCAACAGAAGTATCAGAATAATCTGTAGCTTATCACACACACACAAAATTAAAGACAAATTCCCCATGAAAAAGTAGGGAATAAAAAATTGGGCTTACTCGACCTCTTGATAGTGACTAGTATGGTAGCTAAAAGTATTTCCTCTAAAAGCTATTGTTTTTATTAAAAAAAAAAATAATGCAGGTTTAACGTTCTGGCATGGGTCTTCCTTTCAGCTAAAGTCCCTTTAAAGCATAGCACTCTTGATTGCACATCCGTTTTCAAGTAAGCTGCTGTCTTGATGAATAAATTGATTTTTATTTAAATAAGAAGGAAAACCTTTTCTAGCAAGGGCATCAATCTGATTGACCCTTTGAATGTGTTAATTTAAATTGTTCAAAGAATTTGGAAGCCATAGTTTTAAATATTAGATCAATTGATCAATTATAATGCAATTCTTCAGATAACACACTTTTGTTTGGTTTCAAACAAGCCCATTGCCATTCCGAGTTGTCTCTTTATGAGAATTAATGTCAAACAAATTACCAATGGCTAGCCAATTTAAAAAATTAACGTTGCTCACAAAAAGCCCCCCAAATGGCTGTGATTCAGCAGCCTTTATTAGATCTAGTTCTTTCCTTCCTTATTTGCCATGACTCATCAGCTTTGATGGGACCAACTCTGTGATCATTTTCATTTTGTTTTGCTCTTTTAAAGAAAAATGCATCAATTTTTATTTTAATTTTCCATTGCATGGGATCATATTATTAAAAAAGGGCTTTTGCTTGTTTTTTCTTTTTGAAAGTATAAATGCTGTTCGTGGAAACAGTTGGGTAAATTATACTCGACTACCGAGCAAATGGATTTTCTCTCTGTTTAATGAGTTTTTTAATAAAAGGCAGCTTAGATGAAACCATGTTGCTGCTGCTTCTTATTAAAAAGTAGTTAGATTGTGGAGAACAAACTGTGAGCAAATGGCAGCATTTGTGTAAATTTGCTTTTAAAAATTATTCTGATATCATTGGTCTTAGAAATAAAGTGCCCAGATGATGTGTATGAAGGACCTGTCAGTGTACTTATGTTTATTTTCTGGTGCTCTAATGTGTGCTAAGACAATCGGGATGTCATTGGGACTTTGTGTTCCTTATTCCTCCTGGAAAGCTCCAAGCCTAAAGCCCCTCCCTGTAATTCAAAAGGGGCTGGCTACCCTTTTTTTTTTTAATTTATTTATTTTTACTTTAGGTGCATGCTTTCCCTGGCATTTCTCGCGCATGTTATCCCTCCCCACCCTCCTCTCCCTCCCCACCCCCTGCTGTCTCTCTCCTACCCCACAACTGTCCCAGTGTGTAATGTTCCTCTCCGTGAGTCCACGTGTTCTCATTGTTAATCACCCACCTATAGAGTGAGAACCTACAATGTTTGGCTTTCTGTTCTTGTGTGAGTTTGCTGAGAATGATGGTTTCCAGATTCATCCAAGTCGCTGCAAAGGACACGAGCTCGTCTATTTTATGGCAGCATAGTGTTACGTGGTGTATATGTACCACGATTTTCTTTGTCCAGTCTATCGTTGATGAGCATTAGGGTTGGTGGTCTTTGCTACTGTACACAGGGGCTTCAATGGAACATATGTGTGCATGTGTCTTTATAGTAGAACGACTTATAGTTCTTTGGGTATATACCCAGTAGTGGGATTGCTCAGTCAAATAGGAATTTCTGTTTAGGATAGGATATGTGAAATCATATTAAATGGGAATGTAGAAGGGACAGCTGTTGGGTGAAAGAGTCAAACTCTGTAAAATCTTTGAAGAGATTTATTTTGAGCCAAATATAAGTGACCATGGCCATGGCACAGCCCATAGGAGGTCCTGTGAGACGTATACCCAAGGTGGTAAGGGTACAGCTTGGTCTTATACATTTAGGGAGACATAGACACTTCAATCAAATACATTTAAGAAATATACCTTATTCAGTTGGGAAAGGCAGGGCAACTGGAAGCCAGGGTTGGGGTTTTAGAGGCGGGGGAGGTAGGCATCTTTTCCAGACTATAAGTAGATTTAAAACTTTTTTTGGTTAACAATTGGTTGAGTTCTCTCTAAAGACCTCAAGAGGCATGGGAAAGGAAATGCCTTGGCTTAGGTCAAAGGAGTTGTGAAAAAGAAATTGCTTATTTGCAGAGGAAGTCTTCAGGTATCACGCTTCAGAGAGGAACAGGTTTAAAAATATTCTTTATCAGTCTTAAAGTCTGTGTTGATGTTAATGCTGGAGAGGTATGATGAGGCATGTCTGACCCCCACTTCCCATGCATGACCTGAACCAGTCTCTCAGTTGAATTTTTAAAAGTTGTCTGGCTGAGGAGGAAATCCATTCAAATGGTTGAGGGGGGCTCCTGTTAGAATTTTATTTTTGGTTTACCAGAACTATATCCAAGAATACTGCACCATATCTGCTTTAGCAAGATTGAAAAGATCTAGGGCATTTCGCCTGCTAAAAAAAACAAAATACATTTGGCATTGGAAACCAATTAGAAGAGATATATGCTACTTGTCTTGGAGGGGGAAGAAAGAAATCCTACTGGTAATTACTGTAGGGGAACTCTAAAGTCGATCACTAGAAGTAATGAAATGGTTGTTATGAGCACTATAAGTCAGGGCTGTTAGAGAAATGGAATCTTAATGAGAAGAGTGTTTGTAGAGAACAAATAGTACCTAACAATGTAAAACTTTATTTTGAAGCAATTAGAAAATTAGAGACTAAAGAAAAAGAACATCTTTTAAGATCGTAATTCAAATTAGAGTCATTGCTTTTTCAGCATTTTTTGAAATTCAGTATATTATGAACTGGAATGCTCCCTGTCTTTTACCCCTCCCCATATCCTGCCCCCAACAACTCATACTAGGATAGGTCCCCTGTTTATGCCCGATAATATCTTATACTTTGTAGCACTAAGCACTTTTGTAATTATTACCACCTTTAAAAGTTAATTATTGGGAAAATATATCATATATGTAAAAGAATGCATAGGGCAGTACACTTTAAAGAAGGAAAAGTAAAGTAAAAACCCATGTACCCCACCACCCAGATAAAGAAATAGACTAGCACCAGGTACTTTTGAAGTCTCCTTCATGCCACTCCCCCAAGTACTGCTTCCTGTCCACCCAGAAGTGGCCATTTCACTAAATTTCAGTGTTAAAACTGTCTTGCTGTTTTTTATGGTCTTAGTACATAAGTATGTACCACTAGAAAATATATCATTTAGTTCTGTGTCTTTGATCAAGGTTATGTTTTTGGATTCATCCAAGATGATATATGATATGAATATATTTATTGACTCTACAGTTAATAGATGTTTGTTTCCTATTTTTTTCTTTTTTACAAATAATGGTCCTCTGAGCATCCTACTTATCTATACCTAAGAATTAGAATTACTGGGTCATAGACTGGGAACATGTGCAAGTTAATTAATTTAATGCCAAACTGTATTCTAAAATTACCTGGTTTTCATTTCAGTTCACATCACTGTTGGATTAAAACTTTCATCACTCCATACCTCATTGATGCTTGGCATTTATACAAATTTTTAATTTTTGCCAATTTTAGTGGCATGAAATGATTTTTCATTGTGGTTTTAATTGTTATTTCCTGGTTACTAATGAGGGTGAGCACTTCTTTTCAGTATGTTTATTGGTCAGTAGGATTTGTTCCCCTCTAAAATGTCTATTCTCTTCCGTCTTTTGTGTCTTTATTGCTATCTAGTTGTCATTTTATTGACTTAGAGGATTTCGTATATATTCTGGATAATAAGCCCTTGTCCCTCCTCTATATGTTGCTCATGACTACTTCTGGTTTGTGGTGTGTATATTTACTCTCTTTTGGGTGACTTCTATAAATAGAACTTCTTTATTTTACTATAAGTGAATTCATCCAAATATTCCTTTATAGTTTTATGACTTATTTAAGAAATTCTCCATACCAATTCTCCATACCCAAAGTCATAGAGCTTTTCTCTCTGTTTGCTAAAGGCTCTGGTCCTTTCAAATTTATGTCTTTGATACTTAAAGTGCATGAGTGTGTGTGTACACATGATTGTGCATGTGTGTATGCACATGTGTATGTGGTAGTTTTATGCTGTCTCGTCCTCGTTTCTTCACCTGTGGAAGATCAACTACTGCTTCAATTTCTTTATATTTATGGGACTATTCAAATTTTGTGAAACATTAAGGAAACTTGTATATTCAGTATTTTGTTGGATTGTGTTTGTGTAAGAATTTATCAATTTCATCTAATCTATTTCAAATATTTGCATAAAACTTCATGAAATGCTCTTATTTCTTTTATCTCTAGTAGCACCTTTAAGACCTTCTCTTCCCCTAATATTTTAAAATTTGTGCTTTCTTAATTGTTTCCTCTCTTTATCTTTCCAGAGATTTGTCTATTTTATAATCTCTCCAAAGGACCAATTTATATCTTGATTCTATTTTTGGTTTGTTTTCTATTTCATTAATTGGGTTTTTTATTCCTTCCCCAATTTTAAGATATGAGTTTCTGATATTTTTCTCCCCAGTTTCTTAATTTTGTTAGCTGAATAAATTATGGGTTGTTCTTTTCTAAGGTAAGCATTTTAGACAGTGAATTTCCCTCTAAATACTACTATAATTTCATCCCTTGGATTTTACCTTTTCTATACTTTTTAATCGGAGCATAATATACATATAGGATTAGATGAACAGGTTATACCTTTACAACTAGATAAGTTTTCACAAATTGAACATACTCATTTATATTATCACCCTAAACTGATCTCAAAAGTTTTGTTTTGTAGGATTGCCCTTTTCATTCCATTCTAAATATTTTCTTATTTTTTATTGTGGTTTCTTTGACACATTGCTTACATGTGATTTGAAACTTCCAGACATTATCTTTTTTTTTGGTTATCCTTGTTACTGATTTTTAAAATAATTGTCCAAAACTAAAACATCAGTCAGCAAACTACTGCCCCTGGGCCATTGTAGCTTTTGTAAAGTTTGATTAGAAATCAGCCACACTAGTTGGTTTGCTCCCTATTTAACTACAGCCACTTTGAGGCTACACCGCCAAGCAGCACCAAGTAGTTCTAAGAGAGGTCATCTGACCTACAAACCCTAAAACATCTAATGTCTCGCCCTTTATAGAAACAAATTGCCAACCGCTAGCCTAGGAAAACAGTGTGTATAATCCTAGCATCGATACATTTTTATAAATATTCAAAGTATATTTTCCAGTTGTTGAGTATGATATTCTATATTTGCTTGATAATTATTATATTTCAAGTTATCTTTATTCCTAAAGTTTTTGCCTATTTGACATGTCAATAATTAAGAGAAGTAAATATTAATATCTCTCAGTGTTAATAAATTGTCAATTTCTCTTTAAGGCTCTGTCAATTATGCTTAATATCTTTTGATACTCAGTTTTAGCCATTATATTATTATTAGGCTAGTATTGTTTTATCTAAATAGTATGTTGATCCTTTTAATCTTTATGTAGTGAATCTTTTTTATTCCCATGAGTGACTGATTTTCCCTTAAATTCTATCTTGTCTGATATTAATGTAGCTATACTTTTAAATTTCTAATTATTGACCTCAGTTTTAATGGTCTTATGTTTTAGCTGTGCCTCATGTACACGACTTGATTTCAATCTTATCTGACATGCTTCACTTTTTTAACAAGCAAATACAGTTCCATCATATTTATTTTATTAATGATATACTTTGATTATCATTTTATTATGTATTTAGTATGTTATTCTCTTTGTTTTGGAATGAAATATTTTGTTCTTTTTCTCAATGCATTTTTGCTCTCCATTTAGATTTAAGCTAGTGGATTATATCTATTTTGATTGCTAATTCCAGATATTTTACCATGTAAATGTTACAAACTTAATCAACTTCTTGCTACACTACTGCCAAGTAATATAAACTTAGAAGTCTTTAACTCCACTCATCCCTTTCAGCTTAATACATCACTGTATAGCATTTTAGGTGTACCTTTGTAACTCTATGAATTAGATAGTATTTTTTATATACTCAATGGTCTATTACACTTCTTTATAAATTTCTTACTACTTTTTTCTGTGCTCTCAGACCTTCCATCACTTTCATTTTCCCTAATATCTATGCTTTTGAATTTCCTTTAGTGAGTATTTGTTGCAGTATATTCTATTTTTTTGCTTGCCTGCAAATATATTTATTTCACTATATTTTGGAAAGATATTTTGCTAGGTATAGTGCTCTAGGTTGAATTGTGCTTTCTCTCAGCACTGTCTTCTGGTTTCTGCTCTTGTAGTTGAGAAGACACCCATCAATCAAATTGCAGTTCTTTGTAGGTGAACAACAATCTTTTCTTTATTATCCCCTATCTTTTGAGATCTTTCTCTTCTTTTGTTGTTATACATTTCCACTATGATGTATCCTGTAATGGATTTCTTCATATGTATTCTGCTTGGAATTCATTAAAACTCCTGCATTGTATGATTGAGATGTCTTTCAACAATTCTGTAAAACTCTCAGTGATTTAGCACTTCAAATATTGCTTCTCTCCATTCTTTCTAATTTCTTCTCATTAAATATGATTAGATGAATAAAACCATCTTGCATTATCCACCACATCTCTTGTCGTTTTCATATTTTCAACTCTTTGTCCACCGGGCTATATCTGGAATAACTTTATTGGTATCTTTCAGCTCAAATGTTAAACAATATCAAACTGCTGTTTATTCTGTCTACTAAGGTTTTTAAAAAATCTGTTTAAAATTGGCTGGGTGTGGTGGCTCACGCCTGTAATCCCAGCACTTTGGTAGGCTGAGGTGGGTGGATCACGATGTCAAGAGATCAAGACCATCCTGGCTATGGTGAAACCCCGTCTCTACTAAAAATACAAAAATTAGCCTGGCGTGGTGGCACGCGCCTGTGGTCCCAGCTACTTGGGAGGCTGAGGCGGAAGAATAGCTTGAACCCAGGAGGCAGAGGTTGCAGTGAGCCGAGATTGCGCCACTGCACTCCAGCCTGGTGACAGAGCAAGACTCCGTCTCAAAAAACAACAAAAATCTATTAAAATTTTAATTATTACATTTTAATTTAAAGGTTGTTTTTTAAATCTGCTCATGATTATTTTACTTTTTCCTACTAATACTTTCGAGCTACTCTTTTATGTTGTTAAAAATGTTCAATAGTTATTTTTTATTTTGAATCTGCTGATTTTAATATCTGAAGTATTTGTGGGTCTGATCTGCTGTCTTGTTTCTGCTAACTCTTACTCATGTTGTTTTGTCTATTTTGTTATTTTTCACATGAGCTCTCTTGTATCTTGGAAACTTATTTGCCGTCATTCTTTTAGGTCTGGGTTAAGATTGAGTTCCTGCAGAGAACATGTTTGTTTGTTTTGTTTTGGTGTTTGTTTCTATCAGTCACCTAGGAGTACCCCCAACCCAGGGTTATTCTTAATTCAAGTTCCAACTTAAAGCTCTTTATCTCACACGGGTAACATGAATTGAGAAACTCACTTATGTGTGGACCAGCTTTAGGGAACACACTTAAGATAATTGTTTTATCCTCTAACACTAAAGTCAAGATAGATATTTATTTGTTGACTCCATTTTCACTGTGGTTTTATTTTTTTGTTCACATTTATACTAAGGGGTATAGCTTCTTAGTGAAAAGGTGGCCTAGTATACTCCTATTATATTGTCTGCCTTAGATAGATCCATGTCTTTATCTCCTCTTTACTGTACCTCCATAGAATTTTAGGATCTTTTCCCTTTCAGCAGAATCCCCTGAGGATAAAGTTGAATTTGCTGCTTACTTACCTCTAGGGATTTCTGCTTTTACTCCATTTTGCTCTCCATATTTTTTAATTTTCATGCTAGCTCAGTGAAACATTATAAAGCATCTTTTTCTTTTCATAACTTAACTCAGGATTTTAGTCATTTTCATGAGAAGGATTGTTTAATATATCTATTACATTGAAGGTCATACTGATAATGTAATAAATACTCCTTCCCCTCCCTACTCTGGATTGTAAGTTCCGTGAAAATAGGAGTCACACCTACTGTGAATCCTGCTGTTCACTGTTGTTTCACAGTAAAATGCCTGGCGCAGAATACAAGAGGACTTCAAAAAGTTCATGAAATTAAACAGATAAAAATAAAAAATACTTACCCTATTCTCAACATAACCTATATAAAGTTCAAGATGTGCTTGCTTCAGCAGCACATATGCTAAAAAAATGTTCAAGACACTTTTATAATCAATGATACCAGCCATTTATTCCATCCCTAAAGAACTAAGGGTCTTGGCAAATTGAACCATGCCAATGTAGTCTTTTTTACATTATTAACAGGAAAGAATGGATGCACTTTAAAGACTTTTAAAGATTAGGAAACAAAAAGAAGTTAGAAGGATCCAAATCAGGACTGTAAGGTGGATGATACTAATAATTTCCCATCAAAACTCTCACAAAATGACCCTTGTTTGATGAGAGGAATGAGTAGAAGCATTGTCATGTTACAGAGAGGACTCTCCAATGAAGTTTTCCTGGGCATTTTTCTGCTAAAGCTTTGGCTAACTTTCTCAAAACACTCTTATAATAACGCAGATGAATTATTGTTGCTTTGTCCTCTCATAAGTCTACAACAAACAAAATGTCTTGAGAATCCAAAAAACTGTTGCCGACGGGACCTTTGCGTCTTTACTGGCCAACACTTGCTTTGACTGCACCACTTCTACGCTCTTGGTAGCCATTGCTTTGATTGGCGCTGTGTCTTAAGATGATACTGGTAAAGCCACAGTTTCATTCTCCTGTGCACACTTTTTCAAAGAAACACTTCAGGATCTTGATTCCACTTGTTTAAAATTTTCATTGAAAGCTCTGCTCTTGTCTCAGCTGATCTGGGTGAAATGGTTTTGGTGCCCACAGAGTGGAAAGTTTGCTCGAGTTTAATTTTTCAGTCAGAATTGTGTAAGCTGTAAACCAATTGAGATGGCTATGGTGTTGGCTATTGTTTCTGCCATTAATCACTGATCCTATTCAATTAGGGCATGAACAAGATGAATTTTTTCCTCACAAATTGATGCAGATGGTCTGCCACTGTCGACTTCATCTTCAGTATCATCTCAAGAAAGTGAAAAGACAAACTACAGAACAGGAGAAAATATTTGCAAGTCATATATCTGGCAAGGGTCTAGTACCTAGAATATAAAAAATACTCTTATAACTCAACAACAAAAATATAACCTGATGAAAAATGGGCAAATATCTTGAATAGACATTTCTTCAAAGAAGATCTACAAATGACCAACAAACACATGAAAAGATGCTCCTTATCATTAATCATTAACCAAAATGAAAATGTACTACTTTACACTCACCTACTTCACACCCACCCAGAATACAAAAAATAAGCCAGACACAGTGGCTCACACCTGTAATTCCAGCACTTTGGGAGACTGAGGCGGGCAGATCACGAGGTCAAAGTTTAAGACCAGCCTGGCCAATATGGTGAAACCCTGTCTCTACTAAAAAATATAAAAAATTAGCTGGGCATGGTGGCACGTGCCTATAGTCCCAGCTACTTAGGAGGCCGAGGCAGGAGAATCACTGGAACCTCGGGAGGGGCAGAGGTTGCAGTGAGCCGAGATCACACCACTGCACTCCAACTCTGGTGACAGAGTGAGACTCCATCTGAAAAAAATATATAGAGAGGCGGAGACAGAGAGACAAACAGAAGTCCCCACCGATTGTCTTCCCTACCAGAACACCAAATATTAACAACTACACAAATAAGCACCATCATTAGAACCAAAAATCACAAGAGGAGAGTGAAGAGTAAAGTGGACTTTGTCTTGCCTCTTGGATACCAGTTTAGCCATAGTAGGATAGGGCAGCAGGCCAGAGTTGTGGAGGCCCCCATTCCAGGCCCTAGTTCCTGGACAACATTTCTAGATATACTCTGGGCCAAGAAAGAACCTGCTGTCCCTGAAGGAAAGGACCTAGTCCTGCAGGATTCATCACCTGATGACTAAAGAGACCTTGGGCTTTGAATAACCAAAAGCAATACCCAGGTAGTACACAGTGGGCCTTGGGCGAGGTGCTGAGACTCGCTGCCTTCAGATGAGACCCAGCACATTCCAAGCTGTGGTGTCTATGGTGAAAGACTCCTTCTTCTTGGGAAAAGCAGAGGAAAAAGTAAAAGGGGACTTTGTTTTGTACTGTAGGTACCAGCTGAGCCACTGTGGGGAGGAGCACCAAGTGGGCTCTGGGGTCCCTAAATCTAGGCCTAGGCTCTAAGACATTATTCCTGGCCTGCTCTGGGCTAAAGGGGATCCCACTTCCCCTGAAGGGTGAGCACTAGGCCTCACAGTATTAACTCCGAACTGACTTAGAGCTCTTGGGCTTTAAGTGAAACACTGGCAGTGGTCTGGCAGACTCCCTGGGGACAAGTGGTGATGATGGTTATGGGAAAGGCTCCTCTGCCCATGGAAAGGGAAGGGAAGAACAACAACAAAAAAAGTTATTAAAACTGATAAACCAATTCAGTAGTTAAAAAGATACAAAATCAAAATTCAAAAATCAGTAGCAGTTCTATATATCAATAGTGACCAATCTGAAAAAGAAGTAAAAAAGTAATCCCATTTATAATAGCCACAAATAAAATTAAATACTTAGGCATTAATTTAACCAAAGAGGTGAAAGTTCTCTGTAATCAAAACTATAAGACACTGTTTAAAAAAATTGAAGAAGACACAAAAAATGGAAAGATATTCCATGTTTCATGGATTGGAAGAATCAATATTGTTAAAATGTCCATACTACCTGAAGTAATCTACAGATTCAATGCAATTCTTATCAAAATACTAATGACATTCTTCACAGAAATAGAAAAACAACCCTAACAATTACATAGAACCACAAAAACCCCAGAATAGCCAAAGTTATGCTGAGAAAAAAGAAGAAACGAAAGGAATCACATTACCTGACTTCAAATTATACTACCAAGCTATAGTAACCAAAACAGCATGGTACTGGCATAAAAAAAAAAAAAAAAACAGACACATAGAGCAATGGAACAGAATAGAGAAACCCAGAAATAAATCCATGTACCTATAGTAAACTCATTTTCTACAAAGGCGCCAAGAACGTACATTGGGGAAAGACAGTCTCTTCAATAAATAGTGCTGGGGAAATTGGATATCCATATGCAGAAGAACAAATACTCAGATTCCTATCTCTCATATATACAAAAATAAAATCCAAATAGATGAAAGACTTAATCTAAAGTCTTAATCTAAGACCTCATACTATGAAACTACTACAATAAAACTTTGGAGAAACTCTCTAGGACATTGGTCTGGGCAAAATTTCTTAAGTAATTCCTTGAGTGATACCAACAAGCACAGGCAACAACCAAAGCAAAAATGGACAAATGAGATCACATCAAGTTAAAAAACTTTAGCATGCAAAGAAAACAAACAACAAAGTGAAGAGACAACCTACAGAACAGGAGAAAATATTTGCAAATTACTCATCTGACAAGGAATTAATAACCAGAATATATTAGGAACTCAAACAATTCTATAGGAAAAAAATCTAATAATCCAATTTTTTAAATGGGCAAAAGATCTGAATAGACATTTCTCAAAAGAAGACATACAAATGGCAAACAGGCACATGAAAAGGTGCTCAACAACATTGGTCGTCAGAGTAATGCAAATCAAAACTACAATGAGATATACATATCACCCCAGTTAAAATGGTTTTTATTGAAAGGACAGGCAATAACAAATGCTGTTGAGGATGTAGTCAAAAGGAAACCCTGTACACTGTTGGTGGTAATGTAAGTTAATACACCCATTATGGAAGACAGTTTTAATGTTCCTTAATATACTAAAAATTGAGCTACCATATGATCTAGCAATCCACTGCTGGGTATATACCCAAAAGAAAGGAAGTCAGTATATTAAAGAGATATCTGCAGTCCCATGTTTGTTGCAGCACTGTTCACAATAGCCAAAATTAAAAGAAGCAACCTAAGTGTCCATCAACAGATGAATGGATAAAGAAAATGTGGTACACATACACATTGTTTGTAACACAGAGGATAAAATGCTTGAGGGGATAGATACTTCATTCTCCATGATATGATTATTATGCATTGCATGCCTATATCAAAGTATCTCATGTACCCCATAAAAACATATACCTACTATGTACCCACAAAAATTAAAAATTAAAAAATATGTAACAAATAACAAATGTTGATGAGGACATAGAGAAATTAAAACCCTTGTACATTGCTGGTGGGAAATATAAAATGGTCAGCCAGTAGGGAAAGGAGTTAGTTGTTCCTCAAAAAGTTAAATGTAGAATTACCAAAATACCCAGTGATTTCACTCCTAGGTATGTATCCCAAAAAGCTAAATTGGTATTCAAAGAAATATGTGTGCATACATGTACATAATAGCACTAGTCACAATAGCCAGAAGATAGAAACTGCCCAAATGTCCATCAATGGATAAACAAATCATGCTATATACCTTCAATGGAATTTTATTCAACTGTAAAAAAAAATGAATTCTAGATACATACTGCAATATGGATGAACCTTTAAAACATTATGCTAAGTTAAATGAGCTAGGCACAAACAGTTATATTATATGATTCCATTTCTATTAAATATCCATGATAGACAAATCTATAAAGACAGAAAGCAGATTAGTGGTTTCCAGGGGCTGAGGGAACAGGGTTGGGGGAGTGACTGCTCAGTGGGTACAGGGTTTCCTATTGAGGGAATGAACATATTTCAGAACTAAATAGAGGTGGTGGTTACACAACATTGTTAATGTACTAAACCTCACTGACTTGTTTACTTTAAAATGGTTAATTTTATTTTATGTAATTTTACCTCAATAAAATTTAAAAATTAAAAAAAAAAAAACAAATCTAAGGAAAACTGAAAGTATAGACATTTATAACCCCAAAAGCTTACTAAATATCTGTGCCAAAACAGAGAACTGGGCTTATTTGCTTTCCCAGTTCCTTTCTATGACAATTTTTTTCTGCATTCATGTGTTTAGGGACCATTAAACATAATCCATAATATCCCCCACCATATTTCTTTTCTACACTATTTCATGGAATTCTTGGTGTCCATATTAGTTTCCTATTGCTGAGCAACAAACTACCACAATCTTCATGGCTTTAAACAACACATATTTATTATTCACAATTTCTGTGCATCTGTAATCTGGTGTGGAGCTAGGTCCTCTGCATAGGGTTATGGAGCCACAAGGTATTGATGGGACTGCATTCTCATGTAGAAGCTTGACTGTGGAAGAATCAACTTCCAAGCTCCTTCAGTTTGTTGGGGGAATTTATTTCCTTGAAACTGTAGGACTGTGTATTTGGTAGTTTTCTGGCCGGTGAATAGAGGTCATGCTCATCTCCTAGAGGCCATCCTTATGTTCTAGGGGCTATCTGTAGTTCCTTGCCATGGGATCTTCTCCATAATGATCATTTACTAAATCATTCTTATGAGGAGAGTCTGATTCCAGTTTGCCAAAATGGAGTCTTACATAAAGTGACAAAATCTTAAAAGTGAAACCTCATGACTTCTGCATTTTGTTGGCAAGTCATGGGTTCTGCTTATACTCAAGGACAGAGATCATGTGCTTGTGTGAAAATCAGGAGGTGGAATTCATTAGAAGTCACTTTAGGTTGTGTCTACTACAGGGTCTAATCCTTAACAGCATTTCAAAATGAGGTCCAGTGTTTCAGGCATAAACACTTCCATAATTAGTCTATGGAAGTAATGATTCCATAAACTATCATGTAGAACAAGGAGTTAAGCTCTTACTGTTACCTACATTGATTTCATGCCTTTGAACTTACTTTATATTTTTTTCTGGAAAGACAGAAATAAATGATAAGATCTTAATAGACCATGGAGTTGTACATTATACTAGAATTTCTAACCTCTATTCCATCAACAGACAGGGATTTAAATTTAGATGCTAATTGTAATTGAACAGACTTTTCGAGTCAAGCTTAAGGATAGTGATTACTTGTAAAAGCCCCACCCTTCTCACGTCCTCTTGAACCAGAAATACTTCTTCTTTTTGAGCAGTAGGAAAACTGATTTCCTTTAAATTTAAGTCATTTGCCTTTTAGTTACCTAAAAAGATTTAATAAGCTAAGATATAAAAACTTTTATAAACTTAAAAACGTGTAAACTAAGATACATGCTTTATCAACATCAAAGGTACTGTTCCTCTAAACAGAACAGGAGATAACAATACCTTTGACATTGATAAAGCATGTATCTTAGTTGATATGCATTACAACAACTCAGAAGAGTTGAGTTGATTTTAGGTTTGCTTGCCCTAATTGCAAAGACTGGCCAATTGAAATTGTATTGAAGTTTTATTGCAAGTGCACTCACATCCAGATCACAGGGAACCATTGTATTTTTTATATCTAGACTACTATCCAATGATTTAGAAGATCTGCTCTAATTTAATTCACTGTGTTCTTTCTGAGTGCTATAATAGGCTTTTGTTTGCATGCAGGCACCTAATTAAAAGAGAAAAAAAAAAAATCTCTTGTTAAAATCAGCTGGGAATAATTAGAATGATCATTCCATGGCTCATAAATATTACATGAGCAATATGGAGCATCAGTAATATTTAACTGTTTTCCAGTTTCACTTAAAACTTTTTGTTCTAAAAGTGTGCAAACCCAGGAGAAGATTAGTACTTTAAATTCATAATCACAAGAAGAGCTCACAGGATTTCTATTTACAGAGGTTTGGTTTATTTATACATATTCAAGGTTTATTACAAAACCAACATGCTATTGCTGTGGCCACTTCTTTTAGCCTTTCGGTATGGGAACCTAGCGTGGCTTACCCAGAGTCCCAGGGGTGAGATGCCTGCATTCCCTGGATGTTTTGCACTTTAATATTTTGAATGCCCTTTTTTGTTGTCATTTGAATTACACTGCCTTTAGAGAACTTGGAGCAAAAAGGATATAATTACATCAATCTTTAAAAAAATAAAAAAGGTCAGATAGAGCTTTCATTTGAAAATTGTGTCTGGAATAGCAGAAAGAAATGCAAAGGAGAAAATAAATAGATGGTTAAGAAATTTACTTAAAGGAGGAAGAAAATTCAAGCCCCACTGGAGTCCTATTTATCACCCACTATTTGCCCCCAGCCTCTAGCATGGTGGCCTCCTTGTGACCTCAGAAGCCACTTCTGGCATCATTCCTCCTCAGTTTGCTGCCTCTTCTTGGTAGAAGGTAAGGGAGTAAAGGTGGGATTCAGGGTGATGAAAGACCCTTGAGTTCTGCCTGGAGGCTCAAATGCACAACCAACAAATATGCGTTCCAATACAATCAATGATGTATGACTTTCCTGGTCCTCTTTTTTTTTTTGCAAATGATATAATTCATCCATTTAAAAGTAAGATTTTATTCCAATTATACTTTTTTTTTTTCTGTTTGCCAAACACCTTTTAACTGGAGAAGAATAAGGTCATTTTTATATCTTCTTCTAAAAAAATTAGGCTTCTCAGATAACAATGTCTATGGGGTACCTGCTGTGGCTACATCCTTATATTAACCATCTTGGGCGATTCAATATATGGAGAAGATATAGGTACTCTCCCTCCCCCATAGGTTGCAAGCAAATCAAGGGTCATGAATGGGAATTCTAAGGTGTGTGTCCACTCCCAGAGTTTCTCAGTCTTAGCACAATGGACATTTGGAGCTGGATAGTTCCTTGCGGTGGAGGGCTATCCTACACATTGTGTGATGCCTAACAGTGACCCTGGCCTCTACTCACTAGATGTCTGTTTTCCCCCTGCCAGTTGTGACAACCACAAATGTCTCCAAATATTGACAGATGCACCCTGGTGGGGGGCAAAATCGCTCCCATTTGAGAACCACTGATCTTGGGAAACCATAGGGAATGGAAATGGAGAGTACAAAAACAAAAACAAAAACATTCATTTTAAATCAACATGTTCTATAGATTACTATGTCTATCCTGAGCCAGAGATGTGTTGTACAAGTCAGGGATCTGACATTAGCATTTTTGTGAAAACAAAGCTCCACATCTTCATGCTCTTTCAAGTTATTTTTCAAGAGTTTTTCTGCTGCATTAATTTCAAGAGCTACAATGAGTTTAAAGGAATATAGTCCGTTGTTTGCTCTCTAATGCATTTTCAAGTAGGTATTTGTAAATATGTCCTGAGGGCAAAGAATAGTGCAGTGAATCGAAACGTAAACTCTAGGCCGGGCGCGGTGGCTCACACCTGTAATCCGAGCACTTTGGGAGGCTGAGGTGGGCAGATCACGAGGTCAAGAGATCGAGACCATCCTGGCTAACATGGTGAAACCCCGTCCCTACTAAAAAATACAAAAATTAGCTGGGCGTGGTGGCACACACCTGTAGTCCCAGCTACTCGGGAGGCTGAGGCAGGAGAATTGCTTCAACCCGGGAGGCGGAGGTTGCAGTGAGCCGAGATCATGCCACTGCACTCTAGCCTGGTGACAAAGTGAGACTCCATCTCAAAAAAAAAAAAAAAAAAAAAAAAAGGACATAAGCTCTTAACTAGAGTCCAATTCTGCTAATTATTTTGTGATGAGCAGGTTTCCTGATTTTTTTTTTCCAAAGAGTGATTTATATACTAACAGCAACTGCAAAGGAATAAAAACAAAATATGAGGTGATAAATTTAAGGTTACTGGTATTTGCAAGTAAAGCCTGTCTTCACATAGACCAGCACTTCTCAGCTGAGTGATTTTCTTGCCCAGGAGATATTTGGCAGTGTCTAGGGATTTTTGTTTTCACAACTGCATGAAGGGGTGCAATAGACATCTAGTGGGTAGAGGCTATGGATGCTATTAAACACCCTGCAATGCACAGGACAGCCCCTACCCACCTACCACTGAACAAAGAATTCTCCAGCCCCAAAGGTCCATAGTGCCAAAGTTGAAAAACCCTGGGACAGATATATGAGAATGATGGGCTTCATTATATAAGGTGACTTGAAAGTCAGAGGGATGTTGTTTTTCCCCCAAATTACTCCCCTAATGGTCTGTGGAATTTCATTCCTTTGGCTCTGGTACAGACCTCTCATTCTCTTCTTTTAAAAGGCAGGTAGTCTTGGGAGAGGTAAAATACTGAGTTACTACAATATAGTCAGGACTCTATAGATGATTTTCTCTTGTGATAAAAAGATTGCAGAATGGAGTACCTTTGCTTGAGGAGTGCATTTGAGAGTGGAAGAAGAGTATTTGACATGAGGGGGAAGCTGTTGAAAGAGGCAATGGAGTCTGTTAAGTTTATCTTCAGTTTCTTGTATAATATCCTTATGGTTGGTTGTTTCTTTGGTTCACACACACATGATGGCAAACTGTGTGTTCCAGTGTGTGTGTGTATGCATAAGAGTTGTATTTTACATTAGATCTAAAAGACTGTTTCTATCATATGAACTTCCCATGCTTTCTAGTTCTTCACTTTGTGAGTGATAGGGGGCCTATTCATCTCAGTAACTTGAACAGCACAGAGTTTACATTTAGCTCATAGACTTCTAGAAGACATCAGTTCTGTAGGAATTGATGCTTAGTCTTTCATTCAGGTCTGCTTCTATGTTTTTCCTTTTCATTGTTGCATATTTGATGTGTTGTATCTGCTCTGAGGTAGGCCTAGAATAATTTGAAATACTAGTATCACTTTAAAAATCCTCTTTTTTCTCTGGTTACTTTTCCACTTAAGGTTCTAAAATACTTGCAACATTTCTCTCTTTTTTTTTTTCCTATCAAAATAGCTTGAATATGTGGTCTTTGGACCTTTGTGTTTTCCAGAATATGTATTTTCTCTGTGTACTGAAAATGTTTCTCATTGCCAAATTGTAGTTATTTACAATGAAAGTGGGTTTAATTAAGAGTTTAACAGAAACTTTCCAAAGTGATCTGAAGAACAAAGTTGATCACCAAGAATGTCACATTACAGTTCTTTGAGGCATAGCAGCCCCTAAAATTGGGCTTTCCTGACATCTGTTTCTTCACAGTGACATACTGTAGCATCTTATTATTTTTTTTCAGGCACATATCAGCTTGGAAGAGGTCCCAGAGAAATTTAATTTTGTCATTCCAATCGTTCCCACTCTTGCTTGGGTCCTTCTATCTTTATTTTCTGAGGTTTCCCATTTTAGCCGCCAGTAAGCTGTAAATAGAGTTGAATCTTCAATATTTCAGACTTCTTTCCTTCCCCCAACAGGCACAAGGGAAGATTTTATTTGGAAAATGTTCCTTAAAATTGAAGATAATAAATTTTTGGATATCTTTCACCACTTACGTATTTAAACATGCGTTTATGTAAAGTATTAACAAAAACTTATTTAAATTGTCAAAATCTCACTGTGTCTGTCACCATAATTGTTAATATAATTTTTCTTGGTGATTCAAAGGCTTTGGCCAAATGAGCATATCAAATTCTCTTCTCATCTGGCATCTGTCGTCCCTGGGACCATACTGGAATTGAACTAAAAGTGTGGATAAAATGATTCACTTATGCAGTTGAATGTCCATTTCCATAATTAATATCAAATTGCATTTGAAAAAGCTATTGCTTCAACTTTTATGTGCATTAGCATGTGGCTGAAATATTGGAGACAGGAAGTGGTCTTGAAGCAAATTTCACTTTTTATAAGTACATCAAGACCATTTTTACAGAATCTTTTGGCAATGTTACTTGAAAAATAAGTGAGTTCTGTTTCATAATCAACAATGGAATTTAAAATTATCCTCCAGATTTGCCAGGCATAATGATTTGGTTGTCTAGATAGGCTCCCCCATTTATAAAAAGAAAAAATAAAATAAAATAAAGCAGACAGTATACCTAGAAAATACTATTCCATTAGGTAGTGCATTGATTTTTGTAACACAATATGCTGCCTCTTTGATAAATTATGGAAGTTGCCACATTTCTGTCAGACAACAAGGGGAGAATTAAGAAAACACATTTAAATATTTGTTTCTGGAAAATTCTGGAAAACTACAAATGGTGTGCTTTAGCAGAAGATTCCCTCTCCAGATGCCCTTTTGAACCTCCCTCACTGCCTTTGCAAAGAAAATAATTAAGGATTAACAATCATGTTCCCAGAGTGGTGGCAATTAGGTTGAGAAGATTCTCTGGGGTAAGTTGTGATTCTGACTTTAGGAAATACATCTATCATGCTCATCTTTTATCTTTAAAGTCCCACAATAGGTATAAACATTTAAAATATAAGCTGCAAATAAAATAAAATTCTTTCAGAGGAAAACAACAATGTTTCCTTTGTGTAATAATTTGTTGCTGCTATTAATTGTATGGCCCTTGAGACTGTAAACAATGGTTTGTCTTTTTCAGTCAATATGAATCACAGTGCCTGGCACATAGTAGGTGCTTAATCATAAGTTATCAAGCAAATATCTATTACCTATTATGTTCAGTCATTCTGCAAAGAACTTTGGTGGGGGAAAGGGAGGCAAGAGAATATAGAAAATCTGATGTAATTCTGCCTTTCAAGGACATTTCAAGGTAGTTGGGAGACAAGATATACATATATGTATATATACAAAATCAGTGCTTAATTAAATGTTTCTGGGATATAGACTGAAAATGTCATAGGAATGTATAGTCCTTGCACCTCTAAGAAGTCTGGAGAGGGTGATTACCACATAAAACGTGGCTTAAAATAAAGCATAGACAGAGTGAAAAGAGGAAGTGAATATTCTAGATGGGATTCAGTGCGAGTGAGGTTCTTCTTGTCTAAACGAAGGCATGGCATTGAGAATTAGCCTGGGATCAAAGGGGATTTAACTATTTGGTGGTGTTAGGAAACAAGGCAGAATTTGAACCTGAAATGATATGTAATAGCAAACCCTGAAGATTGTGAGATAGGATATGACATGAAGGGGCATTTAAGACAAATAATCTAGACATAGACTTTAGAATAAGTGGGAACCAAGCAAAACTAGACTCAAGGATGTTGGTTAGGAGGCTGCTCCAGTAATGCAATTCTAAAGAAGGATTGGAAAACTATCTCCCTAGTAGTTTGGATTTGGAAGAAGAAGGTATTCAAGGTTAAAAGGGAAGTACAAATTGTCATATTTCCTAACATGCATGTATTAGTCACTTATTGCTATAGTAATGCAGTGTAACAAATCCCTCCCAAACTTAGTGGCTTACAATAATATGCATTTACTTATCTTGCCTATAAGTCTTTGATCTGGCCAGAGTGGCTCTGTTTCTGGCTGTAATTTGGTGGGCGTTGGTTCCAGGTTTTGGAATCCATGTACCAGGCTTTGAATTTCAGGGTTCACTTCTATAATATGGGTCTCATGGGTCCCAGACTGAAGGAACAGAGGCTACATAGGACATTCTTTACCTAGATCATCATAGGAGGGCAAAAGGCCAAGCCAATTTGCACAAACATATTTAAGACTTCAAGTTGTATTTCTTTGGTCAAAGTAAGTCACATGGCAAAGCCCAAGTCAATGGGGCAGGGAAGTATTTAATGTACCTCAAGGAGAAGAGAGGTTAAGTGAGCATTTTCTGGGTAATAATCTAAACTCTCGCAATTGGTATGATTTTTCTGAAATGCACCAGCACTTGTCATTAACCTTAAAACCTTTACATGGCTCCCTACTTGTGTAGAGGTCAAACTTCTTACTAAATAGGGTTCTTCACAATCTCCTCACATTTATATCGTTGTTCTACTGTGTTCCCACATCTATCTTTTATTCTGATCACAATGACCCATTTCCAATTCATCATGAAGTTTCATGCCTTTTCATGACACATTGTTTCTTCCTCCTTCAGTCCTTTCAGCCCCTCAAGTCTCAACCTCAGTGTTGAAGGATTTTCTGAATTCCCGCCCCTGCAAGGCTGCAATCAATGTTACTTATCTTTACTCCCAGATAGTATATGTCATAACATCTATTACATTTTGATGCTGTGTCAGGGTTGGACATGTAGTTCATTGATCTATATATCACTTTCATGTGTGGACTGAATGAGACTGAGATAATGGTGGTACCCTCAGAAAGAATTGGGAACTTGGGAAGCAGAACCAAAGGTTTTCTTTGTTTTGTTTTTGTGGTTGTTATTGTGTAGGGAGATGAGAGATAGGAAGATGAAGATTCTTCTGTTTTGGCATTTTTAGGTATGAGGTGAGAGCAAGACATCCATTAGCTGAAAGTACAGCTGGAGCAACGGTGGAGAAGTCTAGGTGAGAAAATCCAATTTGGCTACCATCTGCATTAAACTTGTATTGAAATCTTGACCGTGGCCTTACTATCTTTTCTGCCCAATTGCAGACTAAAATCCTGTTTTTGGAAGTTCTGCCATAAAAGGGGATTGTTTAAAAAGCCTTTGTGTAGTCAATCCATAGATCATATCCAAATCATAGGAAATGTGTGATTGTTCATACTCAGAGAATAAATTATTGTTTTCATTAGTTTTACATAACCTACCTCCAAAACTTTTATTTCTTAGTGTTGATGAAAAGTTATGAAAATTTTGAATGCTTCTTTAAGAAACAACTTGTCTTTCCAAACAGCTTGCATCAGGAGCAGCTGCACAGTCACTTAAACAAACTAGTTGACTAAGTGCTTTTCAGTTTGTATGGGAAGATATTTTTCCTTTTCTTAATAATAATAAAAGGGAAATCTGCTGTAGTTTCTTCAAGCAGGGATAGTTCGGTATCCCTATCTGTATAAGCTATGTAGTCTCTGGATAATTTCATGTGTCAATGGGATACACAGTAAATAATAGTTGATGTATAAGGATTCTCATCTAGAAAGCCCTTGCACGTGCTGCCTCCTGGAGGGGGCTTGGAAGATGGTTACCTGCGGAACTGCCTCACCTACCACATAACTTTATCCTGGGAGCTGATATCCTGTTTCTATCCATGTCCACAGGGCTGGCACCCTGAGAGTTGCCATATTTGTCCATGATGTGCCACTCAATCCAAAAGCAATAAAGACATTGCTAGCCATACAACACCCAAACTGAATCATTCAGCTTGCAGCATCTCTATGATAAGCATTCCAAAGAAACTCAAAGAGGAAAGAGATCTAGAAACACTACCATCTCATAAATTAACATGGAGTATTAATAATGAAACACTAACTTTAACCATTGAATCAGAAAACTTTCAAGTTGAATGGATGTTCATTAGCAATTCTGACAAAAGCAAATGCATTAAGATAAACAACATTGGGTATATTGCAGCTATTCCCTCAGTTTGTCATTAAAGCATATTTAAAACTTAATGGGGGAAGTTAGAGCTGTTGACAAATTTGTCATGGCAAGAATAAGTTAGCACATGCAAAGCAACGTGACACTCATACATTTGACAATCACACGGAGACTGGGTCTGCATCTCCTGCTGCTGATAACACTACAGACTCTTAAAAGGTAGAAAGCAAATCGGAATGGGAGATTACAGGGAAACAGACAGAGGAAGCAATCAGCAAATAGAACACACCAGCTCCCCCAACTAAAAACCTCTTCATAGAATGATTATGAACATCTGTGCATGCTGCTGACGGCTCTGTCTGTCTTTGGGGAGCCCATCAGCAATATTCAAAATGTAGTATAGATGAGCCTTTCCTTGTCACCACATCAAGCACACCATGAAAAGATTTTCTATGCTTTGCATTCTCTCCTACTCTTCGACGAAAAGAACTCAACTTGACATTTAAAAGGCCCATGCTTCAGAATTAAGCTTGAGGTGATAAAATGATACGCCTTCTCAAGTTTATCACTTTTTGAATTATACCAAATCACACAACCTAATATTTTTAAAAACCCACTTTATTGTATTTTACCCACTTGAACCCTTTTACCACCTCTGTTCTAACCCCTCTCAGCTCCTACCACATGAAATATTTTCTGGAGGTTTTCATACAAGCTTGGATTAATTTGCCCCAATTAATTTTGGCATAGAGTAGAGCTGTGAAAAAATCTGTGAAGATTTTGTTACATGGAGGTAAAGTGGTACATAAGCCAAAGCAGCATACATGGATTTCAACTCTTATTTTAAAATATCCCTACAACAGTGATTGGAATTGTGCAGGAGAAACAAAAGTGCAGTGAGTCCAATACAAGGCAACTTTGATGTAAATATGCAGCAGTATTTAACAAAAAAGTTCAATTATAGTCCTATTATAATAGTTCGAAGACAGATGATTGGCTTGTAGAGAAATTGTCAAACATGAGGCTTAGTTCAGCTTGGTCAAAGCCATCCTCTACTCATTATTTCCTGCTCACTGCAGCTGCCTTGGAATATAATTTCCTTGCCCAGAACATAGTTCCCCCTCCCTTACCTTCTTCAGTTGACGCTCATATTTTTCCAGACTGAACTCAGGCATCACCCTCCCCAGAAGATCTTTCCAATCCCTCAAACTGGATTTGGTATCTTTCTCTCTGACTATAACATCCCCTGGCTAGCTTCTTTATCACACTGAATTACTTTATTTATTTGTGAGTATTTTCCTTATAAAATTGTGTCTTTCATTTCTTGAGCCCCCAGTGCCATAAGATTTTTTTTTTTGAAGGAATGGGTCTTTTATCTATAAACCTGGCTTTTCTACTTTATACAATTTGTAACTCATTAGGTGCATTTAAACAACGAATATGAATCTACTTATAGGCTTTTATTTATCTTGTCCAGTGCGAATATTCATTCATTCAGCTACAGAAATGTTAAAGTGCTTCATTGAAGGCGTTGCTCTGGTCTCTATTGATGGGTTATGTAATAAAGGTATCTGTACTGTTTGCCTTTCTAAAATCAGAAGAAAAAGGATGAAGTCAGGTATGCACATAACCTTAAGCGTTTCAGATGGAGGCTGGTATACTTCTCTGTATACACCGCACACCCTGGCATAACACTTAATGATAGGCATTTGCATTAATGAAGGTTGGTTGTGCTAGCCACTATAACAAAGACTGAAAGACAACCACATCTATTATATGGCTCCTAACACTCCTTTAAGGTGGATTATGTGAAATTGAACTGAATTGGAAGTGCAGGAGTTTCAGTTGCTTTTTCTGATGATTTACTTGACAATCATTCAAAGCTTAATTGAAAATATAGGAATGTGATAGGTGATAGATAGTTTAAATTAAGAAGGCAGTCAACCTACAGAAAGAAGGGACTATATAAATGACCATATGTTTCTCAGATGTTTTATGAGTATGGACAAATATTGATTCAGGAAAACAATGATGCCCATACCATCTCCTCCAACACAGAGTGCCTGAAACAAAGAAACAGACATTGTTAGAAAACAAAACCAATCAAACAATTAAAGAGGATGGGAGAAAGTCATGCTATCTAGTATACTCAGAATATCAATTCTCAATTTTGAATTTTTCTTCCCAACTACAGCCTTGCTAGAATGACTTGACCTGCAAAATTGACAAATTTTTATCTTTGTAATTAAATGAGACTTGGAATTCTTCCTTATAAATGAATTCTTTAGAATAGCCATTGCATTAATAATCTTTCCATCATATTTTTTTCCAAAGATTATTGGTTTTGAATAAAGATTGACTTGCCATCATTAACAGACTGGAACCAATGGGCTTTCAGATATGATGATCTAGAGTGGAGCCATGAATGTAATGATGTCTGTTTATAACCAGAATCCAAGAAGTAAATAATAATAATTGTGGCTTTTACTCTTCCTAGGGACCAGAAGAGCATTCATCGACACACAAATGAATGAAACACAGGTTTAGGCAGTTCCTTGGAGGCCAGTTCTCATAATGCCAGAAGGGAAGATGCAAAAATGTGACCACAGAGTGTTGGACCTCCTTCTCGTGCATTATGCAAGAGCATTTTATTACCCAAATTTTGGACAATGAAGGATGCATTTTAATTAACTTTCCATCTCTCCAGTGGGTTCTTAGCCCCTCACTCCCCTTTATACAGCTCAAATGATATATAGGCGCAATAGCCTGCCTGCTTCTGTTCGTGTAGGTATGGGAATCAGTTATTTTCCAGGCTTCTTCATAGGCAGGCGGCTTTGCTTGTGTGTCAGATTAGCAATTGCAGAAATGTGGTAGCATTACTCCTAGAATTGTATTTCTAATTACAGGATGTGGTGCTATTGACTCATTTAAAACAAGTATGTAATGAAAAAGCCAAGTAAAATTAAGTAATGTTAGAAATCAAAGGTGGCCAAACAGCATTTCTATTTTTGTCTACCTTATGCCCAATTTTTAAGCCCTGAATCTTAGCATAATAGTGTTGACAACTGAGAGCCTTCGCTTGTGTTCATTGTTATATCTCCACTTCCTGGAATGGTGCATGACACATAGTAGGTGCTCAATAAATGTTTGTTGAATGCACAAAAAAAAACCTTGGAAACTAAAGAAGGAAACCCTGAGTTGTCAGCTCTGTGTTTATTCATTCATTCATTAGACCATTATTAAGCAGTTACTATGTATCTCATAACAGTAAGCATGGGAGGTGCAAGGCTCAATATTAGCATGCTTGAGTTTCCTAAGCCTAGGGAGATAAGGTTTGGCACAAGCAGACAACCTGAGATACTCTTAGGGTGGAGTTTTAGTAAAATAAGCAGGGGACTCAATAGGTGTCTACCAACTACTTTAGAAGCTGCTCTGCCATTAAGCTACTCTTAGTACATCCCCATCCATTTCAGTAATTCAAATCCAGAAACACAAGCTACAATGACTGAGCAGCAGCAGCAGCAACATTGAGCTGGGTCACATCCTGTCATTCCTACCTGTTCTAGCCCTAAGTAGGGGAAGGGAAGTCTTAGATCTGAGAGGACTGATTTGAAATGCTAGCTCTGCAAGTTGCTTTATGTTTTTAAACCTTAATTGCCTTATCTGTAAAATGGGGATATAATGGGATTAATAGAGCCAGTTACAGGACTAAGGCAAGTAATGTATTGTACCTTATTTAGGGCTTGGTACATATATACCCATTAACTTAATTGAGTCTGGCAAGTGTGTGTGTGTGTGTCTGTGTGTGTGTGTGTGTATTTTTTAAGACAAAGTCTTGCTCTGTTGCCCAGGCTGGAGTGCAGTAGTGCAATCTTGGCTCACTGCAACCTTCACTTCAAGTGATCCTTCCACCTCAGTCTCCAGAGTAGCTGGGATTATAGGTGCACATTACCACACCTGGCTAATTTTTGTATTTTTCGTAGAGATGGTGTTTCACCATGTTGACCAGGCCGATCTTGAACTCCTGGCCTCAAGTGATCCACCTGCCTTGGCCCCACAAAGTGCTGGGATTACAAGCATGAGCCACCTTGCCTGGCCCAGGCAAGTATGTATTGAGATTCTGCTGGGGATGTATTAGTTCCCTTTCTCATTTGTCACCCGGTTCTTTTCGCTTTCCCTTTTTATAAGATCAACTCATCATCCACCCAAATATACATCATTAATATAAATGCACAACTTTTTCATTATACTTTATCTCAGGCTGCAGACAGCTCATTGCATGTGGACATTTCAGACACACAGGTTCCTAACATAATGAGCTCAACTGAGGTTCCAGTCATGAATCTGCCTCATCTCTCCTCTCCCTCTCCTTCCACAAAGGCAGGCTGGGCCAACGCTGGCTTTTTCTACTCCTTCTTCCCCCACCTCCCTTGATTCCCAATGCTGGCTGTATCATAGAATCACTTGGTGGGTGCTCTAAGAAATACCCTTGGGTCTTAACTTCAGCTATACAATTGATTTGAGCCTGAACATCATTATCTATTAAAAGTTCCAGAGGTTGAAAACCCCAGCTCTAAAGCAGAGCTCCATGTATGTCTTGGTAGGAAGGAGGACCTCTGCTTGAGGCCAAGGTCTGCCATTCTGATTCAGGTAAATACTACTGCCAATCCAAAGCCATGGAATTCTGATTCAACTGGCACTTGGTGATTACTCAGTCACTGTCGTGGGATACATGAATGGTAATTTTCCTGGTTTGGACAGGTCAACAGCATGCTTCACAGTTTTGAACATGGCCTTTGATCTGTGTCACCACATCTAATGTCCATGTAGCCCACATGGTATTTGTCAGGCTCTGTTCACCACCAGGCCTGGCCTGGCTCAACTCAAACTAGGAACCAACACGTATTGAAGTTAGGCCCTCAAATTCTTATGTTGTTTGTTGCCTTGCTGTTGGCTGGCCCACTGAAAAATAGGAACAAATTGGAACAGGTTAGATTTTCAGCCTCTGACTTTGTGGTTCTGCTTTCTGTTCATGATCTATAATTGTCTCCTTATATCTGAATGTTTGGTATTGTTTTCTGTCCACTGACCTTTTTTTTTTCCATCCTCAGTTGATGTTGACCATCTGTCTCTGCTGCCTCTCACTGCCAGGGGTAAGTGTTCTGTCCAGCCCAACCTGGCTGCTAGGCCTCTGTGATGGGGCCAAGTAATTCCCCATCCTTGGAGCAGAAACCACAGCCTGCTGGCACAGCACTCTGCTTAACTTCTTCCTTGCATTATGTAGATCTTTAACATTCCACATATAACCTTCATCACCATTCCCTGGAATCTAGAATAGACCATCAGTGATTTGGAGACAAATTATTTTAGTAGCAAGATCTATGAATTTATCAAGTTTAATTGATTAGCATTTATTAGACTTCTATCTAACTTTAGGGAATGTTTTACATACCTAAATGACACATGAAATATGCCTCATCATCATCTGTATTTATTAGAGTTAAGCCTTAGTAAACCAAATGTCTTTCTGTGTTATTATTTTTCTTTATCCACAGTCTGAACTGGGGCTTCTCATAGTATAGAGTGCTTAAGAATCATTTGGAGGGCTGGTAAAACACAGACTGCTGGACCCCACTCCCACAGGTTCTGATTCAGTCGGTCTGGGATGGAACCCAAGAATCTGCATTTCTAATATGCTTCCAGATGATGTTGATGTTGCTCGTCTATAGGCCATGCTTTGAATATAACACTGGCCTAAATCACAAACACCCCATGTTGGCTTGACAGTTTATATTTGAACTTCAGCTTGACCATTATTGAGAATTCTCAGCATGAAGAGCCTGTGACAGAAAAAGATAATCATTTACTTGCTTCTCTTTGACTATTATTTTTTTTTCCATTCTAGACTGACTCCATTTTATTTCCAATGTTTCCTTTAATCCCTAAGTACCTGGAGATGTAGAACCATTCTGTAGAGTTTTATTGTCCTGGTTTTTACCCCGATGAATCATCTTTAGACAGACATGTGAGCCCTCAGCAAATGTATTATGTCATCTTTCTGAGTGCTGCAGAGAGAACTGATATGCCTTTGGGTTTGATGTGAAATGATGGCTTCAGTGTGCCCACCATGCTGGGACTCTGACTTGGGAGGGTTCCCAGAATTGTGACAGAATACCCTGTGGCTGGTGCCAAGTGGGAAAGGGGTGGGCTTGTGATCCTGTTTCTCCAGCCACCCAACTCCATGCATGTGTGAGCAGATCTGTCTCCTCCCAGGCTGCCACATTCAAAAGTGGGATTTATTTTTAGGGACGAGATCATTAGTCATTAGTCTCTCCCAAGCTTCTTTTTCCCGTTGAGTAAATTTAAAGAACCTGATCTTTATCAGAAAATGTTCAGGCTTTCAGAAAAAATGGTAATGATTGTAGCCTTGATACAATGAACCCATTTGCCTCCCTTCTAGACACAGGCAGACTTCCCACAGCAGTCACTGCCTGAAGCTCCTGGACCCTACATCCAATATCCAAATCAGCTTGATCTTTCACATCTTATTACAGAAGCCTCTGCCTCTTTTGATTTTCTGGTCCCCTCAAACCTAGGATTCCAAAAACTATATCATACACTGAACATTTGCCCTTTAAGCTTATGAGAAAATCTCATGGTGGAAGTTGATTCTTAGCAAAATAGCCCTCTGTCTTAGATATGTACAAATTTTCACTTAAGAACAGAAGGATTTGATAGATATCATCTATATTGAAAAAGAGATAACTGAAAACAAGATTTGTTGGGTATCTTTAAATCTGGTGTTATAAGAACTTTTAACATGTTTCCATTGCTTCAAGCTAAATAAATATGGTACTAATGGTTTCACCAGCAGAAAAGCCACCACATTTGCCAATTTTTGCTCTTAATTAAACTGTATCTGTGTATGTACAGTTGGAAATGTCATCATTTAGAAGCTCATCAAAAATTCATAATCACCTGGTGGCTGATATGGCCCAGCCACTCCCTAGGAGGGATATAGCACATTGCATTATAGACCGCCTCCCTCTCCACAGCTGTCACATCTTACTTTTACAATTTAATCTTACTTGGTGAGACTGAGACCATCAATTTTAGGAGAGTAGGAGGTAGGTTTTGTAAAAGTATATGAGGAACTCAAAGGGAAGGAATTCTAAAATGTGACAACCTAAAGTCCAAGTCTGTGGTCCGAGACTAGAGGAAGGGCCCATTGTAAAGCAGCCAACTGTAGCTCATCTGCTTTGCTGAGATCATGGAGGAGAGTGAGGGTATATGAGTTCAGGTCAGTCTTGTCCTCTTCTACTTAAAACAGTTTAGTGTGGCAAATGAAGATAGCCCAAACTCTTTGACTTTTCTCTCTCTAAAGAAAGATCTCTATGTTTCCTTCACTTGAATCTGAGTGGGCTTTGTGATTGCCTAAACAATAGAATTGAATGGGATCCTGCTGTGTCGGTTTCTGGGCCCAGACCTTAAGAGACAGGAAGTTTCCACAGTCTGTCTCTTGGAACACCCATTTTTGGAACCCAACCTCCATGCTGTGAGGAAGCCAGAGCAGCTCTGTGGAAAGGACTGGATCAAAAGGAATTAAGACAAGACTACAGCTAGTGCCACCTTGCCAGCCACATGAATAAGCCATGTTGGAATAGTATTTTTTGTCTCAGCAGAACTGACCCCAGCCGATGGTGGCCCTGTTCACCTTGGACATTCAGCAGAAACATAGATGATAGCTGTAATTTCGAATTGCTAAGTTTCAAAGTCATTCTTCTTGCAGTAACAGATACCCAGAATAATAGCATCTCTTTTTCTACTCCTTCCCATAGCTGCCCTAAGAACCACTACTGAGACTAAGCCAGAGCTCTAAGGCCAGAGCCTTTCAGACAGGGTCCTGCAGGAATTTCTGAAACCCAGGATGACCTTGGATGTGTTCTCTCAATCCTTTTCCCTGGCAAATGCTGTCATCTAAAACGCTCTCTGTACCTTAGCCTCGCTCCATCATCCACACACTTTTGCCTTCCTTCCTTCAGAGCCCAGTGATTAGCTAAGTAATGTGTTTAGGGTCAAGAGAAAGAAATGACCTGAATTTCCCACCTGCTACTGGTCACCATACCAACAGAAAGGTTTTTAATCAATATTAAAAGCTTCTCAGTCCTCTATATCCCCACTTAGGTGATGTAAGTATGCCCTTAAGGGAACAGCTAAAATCTTTGATATTGTTAAATTCCAGGCAGGGATTGGTGACAATCAGCTAAGAGTAAGGACTGGTCTGTCAGCGGGCACAGGATGGACCCTATGCCCTCATGAATGCTATGACGGTGAGGATCCTCACCATTAAGAGCAGGAAGGAGGGGGAGACACTGAAAAGGACACCGGAAATGGGGAGGGCATCAGAAATATACTTAGGTGGTTTATCTTTGACTAATGGAGCCTGCTTGTGAGTCACTACCTGCTGGGCCAATGCTAAATCATTACTGTGACTGGTACTACTGCTCCTTCTACTTGCTGACATAGTGAGGCTTTGTGCCAAGTACTTCTCCAACACCTGTATGAATTAAGGTAGGTGCTATTGGTATTCCTGACTTACGCCCAAGGAAACTGAGGCATAGAGCAGAGAGGATACTTGGCCAGAGTCACATGGGCATGTCAGCGTATAACTGGAATTCAGAACCAGGATTCATCTGCAGGGGTTTTGGCTCTATTATTTGTCATTGGCTTTAGCTGAAATCAGGACTTTAGGCACAGAACCTGAGGGAAGCCCAGTTTGAGTTCACAATACACTTTTTGTCTTTGGCTTATGTCAAGCACTGTTGGCTTATATCAAGCACCGAGGAATTGGGCTAAAGGATACTTCATTTTTCTTATTTTAAACACATTGTAATCTCAAATATATGTGCCTTTGCATGCTGCTCAGAGTCATCCTCAGCAGAATGCAGAGTATAAATAAACAAATACACAGTTAGGTTATGAAAGAAAACATAATACACATAGTAGCTCCATGAAATAAGAATTAAGATTTTGGGGTGTAGCCTGTCATGTAGCTAGGTCAGTGGTTTTAGCTCAGCAGAAATGCTGACCCCTGAATGCCAAGAAGGAAGGCCTGGTTGGACTGGATGACCAGTTTTCTATGATGAACCAGGAAAGTAGGTCACATCTACATTAGGCAAGTGTTCCTGCACTTATGGACATTCTAATATCCCTTGTCACTGTGGCTTGAGAAAATATTAATTTTTGCTTTTTTAGCTTACAAACACTTAGTGGGTGCCCACAGAGAGTTAAATGAATATTTCATGATATGTATTTTGCCAATAGGATAGCCTCCAGTTCAGAGAACCACCTGCTTATATTGAAATCTTTCATTTGCTTTAAATTGCATACATAATTTAAACTGACGGTAACACCTCCTAGAGGCTTAAAAATGAATCCATTTCTTCTCACTGGGCAGAAATAAGTAGACTCTCTGTAAGTGTAAAGAATGTGAGCCATTTCAGTAGATCTTGTGTTCTCACCACACACAAAAGGAAAATAGTAACTATGTGAGGTGATGGATATGTTAATTAACTTGATTCTGTTGATTATTTCACAATGCATAATATATCAAAACATCAAGTTGTATACCTTAAATATATAATTTTTATTTGTCAATTATACCTGAATAAAGCTAAAAATATATGACCCATTTCAGAAAAGTGGTTATTTTTTTTTTAAATTCCTACTTATATGTCAAAACAATGTAGCTATCCAATACAAATGCAAAGTCCTTACAAATATTGTTTAAAAATTCATGAGTCTAGTGTTTAATATATTTAGAACAAAGCTAGAAAATTTTCACAGAAGACATAAAACAAATGTCCTGTTATTATTGCTACTCTGCTTTTTCCAGTGTTTCATATCAGCTGAGTAAACAATCAATACCAAATAGTAAAGAGGTGCCGCTGAGCAGATAATGGACTTGAATTAGATAAACTTGGCCTGGATAGACTGAATACACCATTGGGGGATATTAGTCTCACTTATGGTTTAATCTGATAGCTACCAACTTGAAGTTGATAGCTTTAAAATGTTGGATGAAAAGGAGAAAGCAACTGCCATTGTAAGGAGGACAAACAGAGATAAGAGAATTAGTGTAACCAGCACAGAAAATGTACATTTCTTGTATCTTCCAAAGTATTGGAAAAGAAAGAATTCCCTCCACTTTGGTCAGTGAGGGGGACCTCTTTTGTAAACCTTCTAAAATCTTAATTATGTTTCTAAATTTAATTTTTATATTATTTTTTGAATTTAGAAACAAAATAGTTTTAAATGACTGGTTCTCATAAAAATGGAATTTCTATTAAAAGTAAACATGGCTTATCTGGGCCATGATTATTAATTTACTAACTAGATGTATATACATGTTTATATTGGGTTTCATTGGCATCTTCGTTCAACTTAAGGGAAAGCAAGTAAGCACAGAGAGACAGAATGAGTTAGTACTGAGTAGAAATCAGAAGATCTGGGTTTCTGACCCAGTTTTTTACCTCCTGAGTAGTTGTGTGACCATAGGCAAGTCTCTGTGCCTTAATTTCTCACAGTATAAAATATGGATAATAACACCTTTCTCTGTGCCAGGAAGTTACCTTGATGCATAAATGAGAAATTGGATGGGATAAATATGTGCAAATAGCAGATCGATATGCATAAGTATTACCATTAAATTCTTGTAAACAAAAAATTCTCTTAAAATATTTATGATGTTACTGCTATATATAGGGCAATATTCTAGGTTTTTATAAAGATTAAAAAATAAATAACATGTAGTTTCTATAGTCCATTCCAGAGCTTATAGTAATACAGGGTCAGCAAATGTTTTATATGAGGAGCCAGTTAGGCAATGTATTAGGCTTTGTGGACCAGACTGTCTCACTCAACTCTGCTGCTGAAGCACAAAAACAGCCATAAACAAAATGTAAAATAATGAGCACATATATTTACAATAAAACTTTACTTACTAAAATACACAAAGTACAAGATTTAGTCCACGTGCTGCAGTTTGCCCATCCTGCCTCTAATCAGAGAGATGATATGCAATTAAAGCTATAATATGAGATCAGAGTACTCAATATCACAAACAAAGTAGATGAAGAATGAATGACATCCAGCTAAGGCAAGAGAGTGTTCTAGGAAATTGTAGATTTGAGTTAGCCCTTCAAGGATATGATCATGTTTGGACTTGTAGAGGTGAAGAAAGACATCTCCAGAAGAAAAGATAGCCCAAGAAAAGGTACAAAAGTGGAAACATGGAGAAGATATTTGAGAAAGAACAAGCAATGCATTTGGCAGATCTGTAGGGGTAAAGTTAGAAGCAAGAATGCACTGGAGTGGGTGTACGACAGGAAAACCATATATAGTCAGTTAAATATAAGCTATATTATTTCTGACTTCAACCCACCCCCTTAATGAACACTAAGCTGTAGTTGTTAGGAAAGCCATTACTTTTATTTTTGGTTGGTTAGAAAACTCTTACATGTTTCTATGTTGCAGAATCATTTTAGATATTTCTAAGGATGTTCTGCAACTTGTAATCATCCCCAGGGGTGGTTTGTTTACCTTCATGTTGCTTCACACATTACTCATCAATCCATGAAGAATTGCACGTAGGTTGGCCACTCCGAGGATAGAACCATGAAGAGGTGTGTCTGATTCAGAGCAGGAACTAAGCTTCTAGAGCTACACTGCCCAACACGGCCAGCCACTAGCCTCAAGTGACTATTTAAATTTAAATTAAATCAAAATTTCAGTGATTCAGTCACACTAGCCATATTTCATTTATTCAATAGCCACTATGTCTAGTGGCCACAATACTGAACAATGCAGATAATAGAACGTTTTCATTATCACAGAAAGTTCTATTGGACCATGCTGCATTTAGGAGATGAGAAACCAAGCAACCTTGAAGAACTGGTTTAGACTCCCAGGGCTGGAGGTTTGGATGACAGTTAAGACATTTAGTAACAGTCAGTTCATTAGCAAATACTTTACTCTCTAAGTATTGGTTTTGACATCTGTAATATGGAGAAATAATTGTACTTATTTTGCAGGTGATTATGAAGACAAAATAGTGGATTGTTCTTTGGAAGCTGTAAAATGCTACATAAATGTAAGACATTATTGTCATTTCAGTGATACCATCTCTGTGCTTTCTGACAATTCCCATTATTTCTTTGCTTGTTTCTATATCATTTGCAAATAGAGATAGTTTTACTTCTTTCTTTACAATCTGAATGCTTTTTATTTCATTTTCTTGACTAATTGCCCTGGCTAGAACCTCCAGTACAATGTTGAATAGAAGTGGTAGAGGCAGACATTCATCTTTTTTTCATCTTAGGTGGAAAGCTTTCGGTCTTTCACCATTATGTTAGCTGTGGGTTATTTGTAGAGATCCTTTACCAGGTTGAGGAAGTTCCCTTTTTTTCTAAGTCTGTTGAGGTGTTCTTGTTGCTTTTTAATCATGAAGGTATATTGATCCTTTCTCCTTTCTGTTCATTTAATTTGTTTATCAACTTTTCTTACCTCTTAATTTACTTTTTGTTCTCTTAGCTCCTTATGGTACTAGAAACCAGCTGTGTGACTGGTTCTACCTACCATTCCCTAAAGAATCTTCTTTCTCTGCAAACCAGGAAGGCCAGATAATAGTATATGGATGGATTAGGCAAATCCATGGCATCTATGGTAAGGCTATTGCTAAAGAATCAGTGCAGAATTTGTGTCTTACTGTAGTAGAAAACATGCTGTATCTTGGGAAAAGAACTATATGACATTAGTGTTTATAACTTATTGTTTTGTCAAGAAAAAGTGTAGTTCATTGATTGATATAGTAGCCTGTGATAGGGGAGAAAAGGACAGAAGAGGAAGATAAAAGAAGAGAAAATGAAGAATGGGAGAGGAAGGTACACTAAGTTGTGAAAACTGCATGAACAAGACACAGAAGTGGAAATGATGATGGGAAATTCAAGAACTAGTGAGTGATGAAAGCAAGCTGATGTATATGAGTTCAGTTGTTTTTGCAGTCTATAGTATGTGAATCCTAGAGGTCTTCTCATAATGTTTCAATCTCTGCAGATCTACCAAACCCAGCTCTGGAATCTCTCATTGTTTATAGTGGTCTCTGGTTCAGAGGGAGTCATTAAGCAGTGTCTTGGATTCTAAGGAAATGTCTCTCAATAGAACTAAAAAAAATAACTCTACTTCTTTACAGTCATAAGTTTAGCAATGTATTCCATTGTTTCAGAGGCCTTTCTTCTCCAGGAAAGGTAAACAGGTTTTATTGTACCTTTCCTCCATTATATCTCCAACCTTCCATTATGTTCTGTATATTAATCTGAGGAGTCATCAATCAAGTCCTTTGAATCCATGTCAAGAACAGATTTATGGCCTCCCAAAGATCTCACCACTGTGGGGTATATGGTAAGCATCACCTCCAAGGCCCTTATGTATTATATTCCTCTCTGTCCAGCTCAGTTTCAAAGTTACCTTGTTTTAGCTACAGTGCCAGTCGGCTGACTCATGTTTAGTTTACTTGACCACAGGCTATTTTCTCAAACTCCAGTAATGTCATTTTTATCTTAACTCCTGTATCAGTGAAGGGCTAGGATCATCTTCTTTATTGCCCATCTGCCCTTCTGGAGACATTTACCATTTTACAGCTCCGTCTGCCTCCTGGGTATCCAGCTGCAATGACCATTAGTACATGAACCTGGCATAGGCCAATTTCTGAGGTTATTAGTTTTTTCTTCCTTTACCGTTTGACCTAGGCTGTGCCATGTTTGTATCCACACAATTCTCCAGCTTGTCAGAATTATTTCAACTGTTTCTCTTCAGCTGTCAGTCACATCCCCCCAACTTGGCATTATTAAGAAAAGATTAACATGAGTATATTCTTTAAACCCATTATGTAAATCACAAAGCATCATGGTGTACTGAGAACTAACCCTTATGGAACTGATTTAATGCAAATCATGTATTAGTAGTTCTTAGAAAATTATCCTCAAATCAGACATATTACATAACTTTTTTAAATTTTAGTTTTCTTCACAAGCATATAATGTGCTTATTAAAAACCTTACCAGAGCCAGGTCTCATTTTTTCCCCCGTACCATGAATGGAAAAGGGTCATCTGCTCACATATCCTCTACACCTTCATCCAGAAGACGCCAGCCCCAGATTTGGCAGCACAGTTACTGGTTTTCAACCATACCTAAGTGTATTGCTGATAATAGACAGCAACAAGTAACAGGGGACAGGAGCTACTTAAAGTCTATCCTCTGGTCTCTCTGCTCAAATAAGAGAGAAGACAACTCCTATCTGTGAAGGGCCAATCTTCTGTTCCTATAACTCATGACATTCATCATTCTGCTCTAAACTGACTGTTTTTTAATGGCATTTAAATTTTACAATGACAAGTGAATCCTACCTGGCCTAATATTTACAAGTTCTTATTTTTAATGCTACATTCAGTTGTTTTATAGGTCTGGAAGCTCACTTCTGCAAGCTGAAACATTTGACTAGGTCTGACTTGAGAGATAGGATATAGGCATCCCTGTCTACTGGGTGACTGTTTTACAGAGAGTTAAACCAGGTATTGCGGGAAGCAAGCAAGCAATCAAGAAAGCAAAAGATAGTATTTTTCCTTCAGAGATTTTTGTGCTTTGAAGAGGAAAGAGCAAAAGAAAAAAAGTCTATGGATGCAGAAAACAGAAATATATACATACTGGAGTGTGTGTCTGTGTGTGTGTGTTTAAGGAATTCGTGAGAGAGAGAGCGGTGTCTGGATAGCTGCTGAAAATATACAGCATCAAGTACTCTGTGATTTTTATTGAGTATAAGCTTCAGTGGAGGCAGTAACTGTACAAGTACCGCAGCTCATGGCAAAGAAGTGGGATATAAGGATCTAAAGGTGGAGTTGTGATGATTAAAGTACAAATCTTCCTCCATTTCCCAATAAATAACAGTGTAAAACACCATTCTAGACATTAACGGGCAAATAAATTAGCTTGATGAGGACTCTGTGGTTGGACCCACAGATATATAAAGGAGAAGAAGAGTGGGCGAATTTTCTTTGCTGCCAACACTATGCTTGGATTTTGAAAAAAAAAAAAAAAAGCACAATTCTTGACAATTTTTTTTAATTCTAAAAGTGTGGTCAGACAAAGGGATTGATCTTTATCTATACTAACTTTGGCAAGATTGTTGTCTCCAAGTTCAGGAATTTTAACAATACATGCTACCCTCCCCTACCCCATCCTATATTATAGTTCATTTCCTAGTAAATTTAAAAAGCTTAGTTTCCAGGTCTGTTTGACCATCTCTCCAGTCTGAAGGCAGCAAGAAGGGAACACACTGTCCCTCATCTCAGTTAATTCCTATTTATTTCTCAGGTTTCACTTATCAATCATTCTTTTGTGAATATTTCATCTTTCTCTCATTAGATCACATTGCCTCACTGAATGCTCTCATACCAACCTGTACTTGTTTCATTTTTCCATTTACCAAAGCTTGTTATTGTATATTTTTATAATTATTTATTTTATGTCTGTTTACTCCTTTAATTCTAAAATAATCCTATGGGGTGGAAATTTTTCCATTTAAAATCTACATTTCCTAGTCTCCTGTACATTTATAGCTGGCCATGTGACATAATTCTGACTGACCATTAAGATGTAGGTAAAATATATACAGTGAAGCTTCAAGGGATGTTCTTTAAAATGGCAGGAGATACAGCTGATTTGGGTGTCTTTTGCCTATCATCTTGTTTCTGTTCCTGCTCTGGGCACAGTCACAATACTGGAAGAGAAGAAGCAACCACTTTGTAACCCTGAGGCAGCAGGCATGAGATGACAGCCCCACACTATGCCGAGGCTGAGTAGAGAGATGTGAAATATACTCCCCAGTGACATCACAGAGCCACCATAGTCGTTGGGGCTTTATTTTCACACAAGAAAAATAATTACTGTGCTGATTTTCATTACTGCTTTCTTTTTAGAGTTTCTCTTATTTGCAGTGGCACAGAAAGATAAGCAAAGAAGGAATGATAGGAAAATTAATTTACCTAAAGAAGAGAGTTACAGTCCATTAGATTCTATAACCTGGCTTTGAACAGTGATGCAGGGACAATTATACACCTTCCTGGGAACTCATGATTGGAGAACAAGTGAAGAGAAGAAAGTTGAGAGTGAAGCCAAGACACCACTAGAGAGAAATGAGAGAGTTGCTCATTGAATGAGTTAAGTTAAAGGAAATGGAAGGAAAATTATGAGGTCTGTGGGCTATCTAATGCTCCTGTTATAAAGTGTGGTTGAGTTGGAGGAGAGAGGCTCAATGCGGTTAGCGTATTTATTATGTGCATTAAGCAGACTAGAGTGCACTAAATGTGGAGTGAATTGATTTTATACAACTATCCTCAGCTATCTTTTTAAAAAAATAATGACTAATGCATCCCTGCAAATGTGTTTCTCCGGAAAAGCTTTTGGGGAATGGAGACTATTTACCCTAATACTTTTCATCTGTGTTATAGAATATTTACTGTGCTTATTTGACCTTGAGAGTTATACCTCTGGTCATTAGGCAAAGGAAGGCTAGCTAAAGAAAAAAAAATACGTTGAGCACTATCCTTATAAAATCAACTCTTTAGGTTACAATAATTTCTTCATACTTAAATATACAGAGTACATTGCCAACAAATGGAAATCTCTGCTTTTGGAAGGCAAGGTACATAGGTCAAAGTACAGCTAAAGTTAAGGAACGCCTCTCTCGCTCCTCACCCCGATCCCATTCCTTCCTCCAGAGAGATTTTTCCAAATGACTCCAACTATGGGCCTCAGCCTGTCCACACTGGGGAAAAGCCTACCTTTCCCATGAAGCAAGCCAAAAGCCTCTTATTGGAAGCAAACTCTGGCCTTCCTTCCCCAGAACTTGCATCTTACCTGAGCTTTATACTGCTCCTCTCTTTCCCCATTGACTAGTCTGTTGTGAGGCTTAGAATAGGCTTGCCCCATATATGGCTACTATTTATATCTTCCTGCTTCTTGCTGATTGACCTAGCTTTGTGCTCTTTACTTGCCCTGATCTTGGATAGTTTCTGTACGCTTCCTTACTAGCTTGTCTTGTGGATTCTGATCCATTTCCTGCTCTTACTTCTAGTACCTTCTGAAGCAATGACTACTAACACTCTGCCTCTGCTTCCTTGGTTCTTTGGCTGAGCCCTTGCAACTCATTGAATTCTTTTGCAGGGCTGAATGCAGAGAAGCAGAAGGAGACAGGACTGTTCAGCAAGAAATTTATATGAGTATGTAACATGCACATATTCCAGCCACAAAATAGAAGCTAGACTTTCTGCTCATGGCTGTGTTTACAGCATCCTCTCTCAGTAAGTCAGGAACTGTTTATTCCCTGGAATCTGATTTTATGACTAAGCTCAATTTCAGATGTCCACATTTTAAGTATTTAACAATCAATTCTTTTTTTAAAACACTTTTATCTCAAAGGGACATCAAACAAGCTCTTTTATGAATCCTTTCATAAAAGAGCTTGTTCAGGCCCAATAAATGGTCAGTGAAGGGTCAAGAGTATATTGTCCAAAAATAAGGGAGAGGCTTATGATACAAAACTATTAGTTTCTTTTATATTTTTTTTACAATTTCTCCTATTGTCAATGCTTTTATTGCCCTTAGGGAATAGAAACTAAGGATTATGTAGTTTTCTGTTGATAGTTGAAATTCAAATCTTACGGTCCTTATTCTCTCTCAAAAGATGAACTATATGATGCTCTATATGGGAGGATTAACAGTATGCATTTACAGCATCTTGGTTCTGTAGGCTGAAAGAAGCTCAAGGGTTATTTTCAACATTTAACCCAGGTTCTAGCTTGGTAACTGGAACATGATATGTATTTGAGAAGTATTGATTGAATTGAGTCCTGGCTATACTGATAGCTAGCTGAGTGACACTGTCCTAGTCTTTTCAGTTCCATTTACTAAATAAGAAACATGAAGCTTAATATCACCTCTTCCAGAAGGAGTTTTGTAACTAAGTTAATGAGTGTGTTTTTCTATATAAATTAAAAGCACCATACAAATTATACCACTTTGCATTAGTTTTTTAGGGCTGCTGTAACAAAGAACCACAAACTATGGTGGAAAAAAAAAACCAACCAGAAACTTAATCTCTCACAGTTCTGGAGGCTAGAAGTTTAAGATAAAGGTGTTGGCAAGGTCATGCTCTCTCTGAAGAATCGAGGGAAAACTCTGTATCATGTCTTTCTCTTAGCTTCTGTGTTTATCAGCTATCCTTGGTGTTCCTTGGCTTGCAGTCACATTAACTCCAAACTCTGCCTCCATGTTCACAGGGTGTTCTTCCCTCTATGTGTGTCTGTCTCTGTATACAGATTTCTCATCTTTTTTTTTTTTAATGGACTTTCACTCCTTCCCCCAGGTTGGAGTGCAGTGATGTGATCTCAGCTCACTACAGCCTCCACCCCTAGGGTTCGAGAGATTCTCCTGCCTCAGCCTCCCAAGTAGCTGGGACTATAGGTGCCTGTGACCATGACCAGGTAATTTTTATTGTTAGTGGAGATGGGGTTTCACCATGTTGGCCAGGCTGGTCTCGAACTCCTGATCTCAGGTGATCCACCTGCCTTGGCCTCTCAAGTGCTAGGATTACTGGCATGAGCCACTGTACCCTGCCCAGATTTCCCCTTCTTATAAATAGACCAGTCATTTTGGATTAGAGCCCAGCCTAATGACTCATCTGAACTTGATTACATCTGCAAAGACCCTATTTCCAAATAATGTCACAATCACAAGTACCACAGGTTAGGACTTCAACATATCTTTTTGGGAGATGCAATTCAACTTGTAACACAGGCCAATCTCTTACACAAAGTCCTTTGGCTAGAGGTGTTTTGGAATTCAGAGGTTTTCAGATGGTAGAAAGGTGAAACAGTGCATATACCATCTATTTCGTATTACTCCCAGCACATTCTAGAGCAGCACCATGTGTTCAAACACTATATTATTTTCACAGAAAACACAATTATATTATCACTAAATGAGATAAATAAAGACCTCTGATATGACCTCATCCATTCAGAACCCACTTTGCTGCCAAATGAGTTTCAACTTTTTGTTTAGAGATGTTTTCTTGGGTATCAGAATAGCAGATAATGAGTTTGGGGCCAATATCACATTCTGACTTGGATACCATTCCTCTGAAAATCTTTGTCTCATAATATCTTCTTCCTTATTCCCATTGTCATTATCCTAGTTCTGGTCCTCATTAATTCACAGCTAAGCCACCATACCAGGTTCTTAATTATCTCCTGCTTTGACATGTTCATAACTTTCTAACCAGTCTCTGTCTCTCTCCTCTCTTCAATCCTGTTTACAGTCTGCTACTAGATTAATCTTTCTCTTACACAGCTCTGACTAAGCCATTCCCCTGGTTAGTATCTTCTATCACTCCCCGTAAAGAAGAGTTTGGCATAAATAAATGGCAAACTCCTCAAAAGAACTTTTTTTTTTTTTTTTTTTTTTCAAAAGAACTTTTGTTCCTCTACGATCTGGGACCTCTTATTCCCTGCAGGATCCCTGGGTGAGAACTCAACTGAACTGCTCACTTTTTTTATAAATCACTTGCCCCATAACGTCCTCCCTGTAGGTGTGCCTTTCCTCTCTACTTGAAGATATGGACCCCAAGCCATGACTTCTAAATATCCAAGTTCTACCCATCTATCAAGGCCACGTTCAAATGGTACTTGCAGGATGCTGCCTTTGGTCCTTTCAGTGGGATACAACCTTATTTCCTCCCCTTACCCCATAATAATGTTGACAATAACTTTTTAAGCACTCACTATGTGTCAGGAATGTTCACAGTGCTTTACATGTATTAATTAGTTTAATCCTCACAACAATCTGCGAGGTAAGTCCTGTTTGCAGCCTTGTTTTGTGTATGTAGAAACTGAGGTTCAGAGAAAATAAGTAACTTCCCCAAAGTCACAGAGTTGTTAGTGGCAGATCTGGAATTTGAACATGTGGCAGATCTGGAATTTGAACAGGTGGCCTCTAGCTCCAAAGCGTATATGTTTAACCACTGAATCCTTTATTGTACTCTTATTACACCATTTATCACTCTCTCTTGGGTTATGAATGTCACATCCATCTCTTGTATCTTGGTGCTAGTTCTTTAATTTAAAAAAGTTATCTGGATTTTTATATTTGTATCCCCCATAACCTTCAGCACAGTACTTTGCACATAGCAAGAATTTATTTACTGTTTAAGGTGATGCAACCTATGGTAATACATGGATTAACCCTGCAATTTTAATGGCTTAACACAGTGAAGTTTATTTCTTGTTCATACAACCAGTCACTGTAGGTGTTTCTGGTTGGGTGGCTCTTCTCCCCAGGGAAAAATGTAAGGGCCTGGTTTTCATTCACCTCTCTGTTGTTTTTTATCACCTGACTTCCAGGACTGCCCCAGGGTTGTCTTTCTTCCTGCCAGGTGGAGAACGGATAGTGTATGAAGAACTGCGAATGGGAGGTTTTCATGAGCCAGGTCTGGAAATGGTGCACATTACTCCATTGGCCAGAGCTCAGCCCCCTGGTCACATGGAACTGCAAGGGAGGCTGAGAGATGTAGTTGAGTTATGTATGTATGTGTCCAGGAGGAAAAGGAAATAGCATGAGAACAAATAAATGTTGAGCGAATGCATGCCAGTAGAGAGCCCCACAGTATTCATCCATTGTAGGGTTTTAATTAATCAACCCCCATTGAGTAGGATCTTCCTATCATTCAAACAAAATGCTGCAAACCAAATCATCATGTGGACCATGATTTTCCACCTTGTCCTCAGGATATTGGGAAGATTTTTGTCTAAAGTCTTGGTGAAATCTGGTTATAATACGCTATTTCTATTATTTCCCCCACAAACATGTATGTTAATCAGCTTTCAAATCTGTATTGAAATAAAGTGGTTTTACAGAGGCCTGTCCTAGTGAGCTGTACCATTCAAGAATCCTTTGATCTCATCTGTCTTCTCATAGTGGACTATAAGGGATTATTTGTCCATTAATTTTAAATTGCTTGCAGGTAGATATACCCAAGAGTGAATGCATCAGTTTATTTAAAATCAAATTGCCCTGGAGTGGAGAGGTATTTGGCTCAATCTGGTTTTTCTTAGCCTCAAACTTGTACAAAAAATAACTGAAAGTAATAACATATTTACCTTTTTAACATACTTCTTTTTCTTTCCCAAATGAGAAATGTTAGTACAGTGTTCAAGTGATTTGTAAAAACACTTCTGCGCTTTCTTCTCTTTACATCCTGTAAGGTTGTGAATTTAAGGGTACTGAATAGTTCTCTTTAAAAAATTATCTATTATTGGTTTACATGGCTGACAAATATAATGAATTTGATAATTATATTCATAAAATACTAACAAAATATTCATTTTAGGCTTAAATAACTCAATATCATTTAAAGGAACAAAGTTCAAATATGAAATAAAATAGCAGTAATTTAAAAATTATTATTCCAGTTCTATTCAGTTCTTCATGATCTACGTAAGTATAGATTCTATTAGGAAAAGCCTCCCCTGTCTACTTCTATCTGCTCCCAAATGTGTTTTTAAAAATCCATTGGCCCTTGGGAAGGTTATTTTCTTAATACTTAAAATACCCATCTAGTGTTAAATTTTGACCTTGGAAATGTATGCATAGCTAGTTCCTGGGATATTACTAGATAAGATTACTAGTCAGAAGAAGTCCCATTTTCACATCAAGCATATAGGCAGATATTTTCCTTGGAGCATTTTGGAGCCTCAAGTCTTTTGAGCTTATCACCTTGCTGGTGACATGTTGGACTGTGTCCAGAACAACACCATGTTATTGGGTGAGACCTTCAGCATAGCTGAAACAGCACAGAGTGAGAGCTGGAAGGCTTGGGTGACAGCCTCTGCTCTGGTGCTAAGCTGTGCACTGCTGTGTCATCATGGACAAGTAAGACTTTGTCTGGGCCTCTGTTTCTTCCTCCATGCACATTAAAAGGTTGGATTAGAAAATACCCAGGATTCCCTCCCATAGATCATGAGTTCTCAGAGAGCCAGAAATGTGTCATTCCTTTGTGCCACCAGAACTTGGTAGGATGCCTAATCAATAGTTGTGCAATATATACATTTAAATGAAGAAAATTCAATGGCCCAATACATGTAAAGCACTTTAGAAAGTATCTGGTACAGTATAAGCAATGTGTAATTTTATGCTAGTATTTTAACTAAAAAGCCATCTGCATTTTTAAGACTGCTGACAGCATGCACACCTTCAGCCTATGTGCTAGCACAGGAAAGTCGCTGAGTTCACTCTTCCTTGAGAGTTAGGCCCACCCTTTCCTTGCTAAAAGACACGCATCAGAGATTTTCAGTATTAGGGTTTCTCTCAGAAATGGTCATGAAGATAAAATACTTCTCTTGCACTTGCACTTCTCTTCTCCCTTGCCAGGAGCAGCTCACTCCTAGGACATTCTGTGTGAAATCAGCATGAAGCTGGGCTGGGACATGATGGACTCAGCCTTCTCAGTCATGTTCAAGATATCACCAGCATCATTATGTCTCTGAAAACCCAGATCTATGTATCTCTATGCTCATCTTTCTCAGGATGCAGGCTCTCCCCTGTACTGATGCCTCTAATCACAGAATCCTTCACAGTGTCTCCCAACTCAAGCAGAGTGGGGGAACCAGCAATGTATTTCTTCTTCTACCACCAATTTAGTCTTGGCTTTCAATAGGGTATTCAGCTCAAACTCCCTATAAGAACAAATCAGATTCAAGAAGGAGCCCTGGGGATTTGTATGCAGCTGTGTAGATCACTCTGTCTCACATCCCCCAGTCCTCCCTCTTTCCCCCACCATACTCAGTCTTGCTGCCGCTATCAATGTGACTTGAAACCATCAGTACAAATCTCATCTTGTTGTTTATCCCAGTTTGCACCAGGTGATAGACTGAATGTTTGTGTTGTGCTGAAATTCAGATGTTGAATTCCTAACTCTCAAGGTTATGGAATTAAGAATTGTGTCCTTTGTGAGGTGACTATGTCATAAAGTTGGAGCCCTTGTGAATGGGATTGGTGCCCTTATAAAGAGAACCCAGAAAGCTCCTTCATCCCTTCCACTATGTGAGGTAACAGTGAAAAGATGGCCAACCAGGAATCAGAAAACAGACATTCACCAGACCCGCATCTGCCAATGCCTTGATAGTATACTTCTTAGCCTCCAGAACTTTGAGAAATAAATTTCTATTGTTTATAGGCCACCCAGTCTACAGTGTTCTCTTATAGGCAGCCTGAACAGACTAAGCACACCAGGAGACCCACAAAGTTCAGACTCTTCAGTCCTCCCTCATCTCCTGGACTCAAATTCCCACACATAGCACATGGTATCTTATCAATGAGTTTCTTCCTCCTCACTAATTTTTAATTTCCAACCCTTCCCCATAGTGCTCATCTGCTTTGTTTTTCTAAATTACCACTGCTTGTAATTTCTTTGATTATTTACTATCTGTCACCTACCACTAGAATGTAACTTTCATGAAGCCATGGACTTTTTCGTATTTACTGATGGTTTCTCCATGCAAAGAACAGTGCCTGGCACTTAGCAGGAACTTGAAACACAATAGTTGGATGACTCTTTGCCAGTAACAGACACAGGGCACTGAGGAGAAAGGTTCTCAGATCTTTATACTCTCTCATCCACCTGCGGGAACTCTACTCCATTTTTTTAAAGCAACACTCCCTTTAAGTTTCTGCTCAGGGTCTTTAAGCTTAGTTTGCCTTTCCCATGGTAGTCATAACTACAATGATCATCTTCTTAGGCTCCTGCCTCAGCCTGCCTTTGTTAGTTAAGCAGTTGCTAAACAGATGCCCATTTGCTTTGTTCCTTCAATCTCTTATGGGGAAAGAGTGAAGAAGGTAGGGCTGGGAGACTCCTTTTCTAAAGTCAGGTAACTCCAGTCGAGCCATAAAGCTTTTGAAGTTATTTATACTTCTCCTTTGTACTAACTCAGATGGATCTGAACATCACTTGGCAGTATCCCTACCATTTTCTTTCCCTTCCATTTGTATGTCTTTTACCTATAATCTGTACTCTAGCTAAGCTCTGAAAGATTGTCTTTTTTTGGTTCTCACCATGAAGTTTGAATTGCAGCTATCATTTGTTTATTGCCTGTAATACATTTGTGATATGTACATATGTGTGTGTACATTTATGAATGCATCATGCATATATATGTATATATATATATATGTACACACACACACACATACATACTCACTCATACATGTGCACACTACATATTCAGGCACTTATACAGAATTTCACAGATGAGAAAACTGAAGTTAAGAAGTAAAATAACTTCTTCAAGGTCACTCAGAGGGTGAAGTTAAATTTCTTTTTAGTCCATTTTAACCTACTCCACTTAAAGCCACTCTTGAAAAAGTTGCCAAATCTTTGTCCACTTTTGTTAATTTAAAACTTTCACTATGACACCTTTTAAACATATAGAGAGAAAGAGAGAATAATATCAAGAAAACCCATGTATTATCCCATACTTGTCATATTTTAGAAAGGAATGACGCCTTACAGAGAAGTAGCTCTTGTATACTTCTTCCTGATTACATTTTCCTTACCTCCTCCCCAGAGATAACATTTTCATGATTTAAAAAAATAATTCATATGCTTGCTTTTACAATATTTCTATATGAAATGGATTATACCAATATATACTTAGTTTTAGCTTTTTAAGCTTTTAAATAATATCCGTTTTGCAGCAGTTGCTTTTGTTAACATTACATTTTTAAGTTTTTTCATGTTGATGGGAGTGACTCCCTTTTGCATTCATTTTAATTCCTCACAGCATCCCATTGTATGAATATACCACAATTTATTTATCTGGTCTCTTGCCAATATATAGTATTTTTCCACATTTTGATTTAAAAAACAAGAATGTCCCTGTCTGCATCTTATTCTGCCTCTCTGCAACATTTGCCATAATTGATCATCTTTAATTTTACAATTTTTTCTCTTGGTTCTATAACCTCAAGAGTCTTGGTTTTCTCCTTCTCCTCTGGTCACTTCTTGGTTTTTATTTCCTTCTTTCTTCTATGTAACCTAAAAATGTTGAAATTCCCCACTCTTGGTCTTGAATTCTTTTCCCTTATCTCTCTTCCTATTTTTTTTTTTTTCCTGGAAGATCTCATTTATTTCTGTGACTTTAAATATAGGTTGATACTCTTCAAAGTGGTGTCTCCTGTGTATTCCACCCCTCTAAGCTCCATGCTCATAAATCATGACAATTGCCTACTTGACTCCTCTTAGCTATCTCAGAGGACATTCAAGGTCAAACTTAAGACATCTTAAAAAAAAAAAAAAAGGGACTCCTGATTTTTCTGTTTAAACCTGTAATAAAGAGCTTCTAAAATGGCCCTCAACAAGCTGGCCTCCTAGTATTCACATTTTGTCACATCTTTGTGTAATCTCCCTTGTATATAGACTGGACCTATTGATTTGCTTCTAATGAATCTATAGCAAAAGCGATGGGATGCCACTTCCAAGATTAGGTTACAAAATACTGACTTCCATCTTGTTTTGCATTCTCTATGGCTTTCCTTACTTTTTCACTCTGATGAAGCTATTTGTCATGTTCTGAACTGCCTGATGGAGAGACCTACATACCAAGGAACTGAGAGCAGCCTTGGGCTAACAACCATTTGATTGTTAAAGGACTGGACTCTGCCAACAATTACAGGAGTGTGAACTTGAAAGTAGTTCCTGTCACAGTTAAGCCTGATGACTGCAGCCACTGCTGACACCTCAGTTGCACTCTTGTGAGATACCCTGAGCCAGAGAGGGTGCAGCTAAACTGCATTGGGGTGCCTGACCCACAGAAATGATAAGATAATAAATGTTTATTATTTTAAGCTGCTAAGTTTGGGGGTAATTTAACTAATACAAGTCTTAATTATCTCTCAGTGCTCTCCATATCAATAAATAATACACCTGGCTATTTAGGCTATAAAGTCTTCCTTCACTCATACCTCTTTTCCATCCTCCACAGCAACCCATTTGCTAGTCCTGTAGCTTCTATTTCCATTGGCATACGCTAGGCCAAGCCACCATCATCTCTTGCCTTGAGAGAGAAATAAGAGGCCTTTAGACAGAATCCTTAGGGAATGTTAAGGTTGTTTTATCCTCTTGTCCTTTTTTTCTTATCAATTTGTTTATTCACCAATTTAATACATTTTTATGTATCACTGAGGTCCTTTTATAAGTACTAAGGGTGGAAATAAAAACTTAACGTAGTTCCTGAATCATGGATTTTACAATAAGATAAGGAAGATATAAATTAATGTAATTAACCAAGAAATGTGAAAATTGTCTGAAAAGGAGATAATTGGTTCTATGAGAATAAGATTATATTATTTTATATTGCTGCCCAATATACTAATGATTTCTTAAGGAAATGATATTGAGTGTCTTTCTTGATCCCAACTTGTTTGTCTAAGGCAGAATTTTCAAGCACTGTGCAGAAAGTGGTGGTTGATAAAGCTGTGCATGTGCCATTGTATTCTATTCTCTAGTTATTCTCTTTTCCTTCCTTAATTACCCTCCCCATATATGAATCACTATGAGTGAAGTCTTAAATACCAGCAACTGTTTCTGGGTGTTCTTCTGTCCTTCACCATCAATGAGTTTGGGCAAATTGTCAAGATGGCATTATACCTTAGGAGGGGAAAAACCCATTCATTAGTTTTTTTCTTGGAATATATAATGGGTGATATATATATATATATATATATATATATATATATATATATAAAATAAATCATGGGCTAATACAAGCATGTAAGGTGTAGGATTTCTCTTTAACTGATCCATTCATGTTTTTGGAATCATAAAATCTCTGAGATTGAAATGGTGACTTTTACTGATTATTGTGTTCACTCTCCCAGGTAGTATGGGAATTTTCTCTATAGCCTTCATAACTGGTGATTTTCCAACTTCTGCATAATCACTTCTAGTAATCGTCAACTCATTATCTCACAAAGCAGTTTATTTGACTGTTAGAAAGATGAAATTGTTGTAACTTCTTATATCAATTAGAACTCTGCTTCCTTTTGACTTACATCTGCTCAACCTGTTTACTTGTAAAACAGTTATCTAATCTAGGGCTCATTGTTACTCTGAAAATTCGTATCAGAAGGCTTAAACTCCTTATGACTAAGGATTTTTAGATGGCTTATTACTTTTAGGTCTTCAAAGTTAACTCAGTCTGTTTTTCACATCAGTTCAATGTATTCTTTATCTATAGCAAGAGACAATCTTCCAATCTTGAATTGTGAGAAACTATAATTTCCTCGACCACATAAATATTTGATGCAAACATATGATGTGAGTAGAGCAATCTGTGTGAGGAAAACGAGAATCAGCCTGAAATAATTTCTTCCTGTTATAGTGAGTGTGACAGAGTGATCAGTAATAACTGTTCATAGAAATCAATGCTCATTCTTCAGACCTTGCTTTCTGAAAACAAATTTGCTGAGGTATAAATAAAATAAGCAATAGTAGTCCTGATGCAAAAAAATCAAACAGAAGTGTTTCAGTCCTTGATTCTTTTAAACTGGACTTCATAATCCAGTTATTGGCATTGAATGAAATATTTTAAACTAAATTGTCTTCTTTTCCTAGTCAAAAGAAATAGTAAAACTAATATATGGGATATATTACTTGTATGGATGAAATTACTCCAGTTAAGTGGCCAGTGTAATCTTAATGAAATCATTTGCTCATAAACCACTTAAAATAAACCATTTTCTATTGTCTGGTGTTTAAATAGCGGTCATATCTTTGAAGTTCCTATAAGACGGAAGAAGCAAGTTTATTAAATAAGTCACTAGTCTCCTTCTGTTGCCAACCATTGAATTTTATAACTCAACATAAAGGATGCATTAGCTTTCAATTGCTGCAGAACAAATTGCCACAGAATTAGTGGCTTAAAAAACATGCAGTTTATATGGGTCAGGAGTCCATGTATGGGTTAACTATATTCTCTGCTCAGCATCTCACAAACTTAAGATATCAGCCAGGCTGAGTCTACTACCAACCTCATGAGGCTTTTGGGAGAATTGAGTCTTTTGTACTTGTAGGACTGAAGTTTCCCACTTTTCTTGTTGGTGGCCACCTGCTTTTTTAAAGCCAGCAGGATAATCTCTCTAATCTCTAGGCATTCTTTTGTTGTTGTTAATGTGTGGAGATATTTTGTTTGTTTGTTTGAATAAACTTTATTTTTTAGAGCAGTCTTAGGTTCACAGCAAGATTGTGAGGAAGGTATGAGATTTCCCATATACTCCCTAGCCCCACACATGCATAGCCTTCCCCATTATCAGCATCTCACACTGGAGTGGTACATTTGTTACAATTCATGAACCTACATTGCTACATCATTATCACCCAAAGACTATGTTTTATATTAGAGTTCATTCATAGTGTTGTACATTTTATGGGTTAAGACAAGTATGTAATAACATGTATCTACCAACATAGTATTATAAAGAGAAGTTTCACTGCTCTAAAAATCCTCTGTGTATTATGTCCTCTGTGTTCTACCTATTCATGTCTTATTTCCCCCCAACTCCTGACAACCACTGATCTTTTACTATCTGTGTAGTTTTGACTTCCACAATGTCATATAGTTGGAATCATGCAGTATATAGCCTTTTCAGATTGGCTTCTTTCACCTGGTAATATGTACTTTAAGCTTTCTCCATGTCTTTTCATGGCTCGATAGCCCATTGCTTTTTAGTGATGAATGATATTCCATTGTTGAATGTACCGCAGTTTATCCATTCATCTACTATAGGACATCTTAGTTGTATCCAAGTTTTGGCAATTATGAATAAAGCTGCTGTAAACATCCATGTGCAAGTTTTTGTGTGGACATAGGTTCTCAACTCCTTTGGGAAAATACCAGATGAGTGTAATTGTTTGATTGTATGGTAAGAGTATGTTTAGTTTTTGTAGGAAACTGCTAAACTGTCTTCCAAAGTGGCTGTACCATTTTGCATTCCCACTAGAAATAAATGGGAGTTTTTGTTGCTACACAACCTTGCTAACATTTGTTGTTGACAAATGTTCTGGATTTTGGTCCGTCTAATAGGTGTGTAGTGGTAATTAGTTGTTTAAATTTGCATTTCCCTGATGACATGATGTGGAACATCTTTTCATATGCTTATTTGCCATCTGTATATCCTTTTTGTTGAAGTATCTGTTCTTTTCTTTGGCCCATTTTAAAAATTGGGTCATTTCTTTTATTATTATTGAGTTTTTGATATATTTTGGATAGCGGTCCTTTATGGGATGTGTTTTTGCAAATGTTTTCTACCAGTCAGTGGCATGTCTTTTCATTTTCTTGATAGTATCTTTCGAAGAGCAGATCTTTTTAATTTTAATGAAGTCCAGCTTATCAATTCTTTCTTTCATGTATCATGCCATTGGTTTTGTATCTAAAAAGTCATTGTTAAGCCCAGAATTATCTAGATTTTCTCCTATGTTATCTTCTAGGGATTTTATAGTTTTACATTTTACATTTGGGTCTGTGATCCATTTTGAGTTAATTTTTGTGAAGGATGTAAAGTCTGTGTTTCCATTACTTCTTTTGTTTTTGCATAAACCCTCTTTTAAAGGGATCACCTCTTTAGGTCAGGCTCACTAAGCCGATCTCCGTTTTGATTAAATTAATGTCAACTAATTAGGGGCTTTGATTATATCTACAAAAATCCCTTCATCCCTGCCATTTAATATAACTTAATCATGAGAATGGCTTTGCCATCATAAAAGCCGACCATGTTTACACATAAGGGAGGGGGATTACACTAGCATATATACCAAGGGGGTGAGAATCTTGGAGACCTTCCAATTCAACATAATGCATTCTTATATACTTACTCTGGTCTAAATATTTCTGAGCCTCACATTTATCATCTATCAAATGAGGAGTATTGTAGATCAAATGAGAATTGTTACAGACATTAGGACCCCACCACTAATAGCAAGTCTGTCTTTACCTTTATGCTATTGTGGTTAAAGCTAAAAACCAGTCTAGCTTACAGAATCTTAAGAAACTTTCCAGACCTCATGAGGCACACTGGCATCCTGGTAGGAGAATGCTCTGTCTTCTAGATCATCTCAAAGCAAAAGGCTTTCTAGAAAATTAGCATTTACATTACAACATCTTTTATAGTTCCCTTCCAGTTCAGCATCATTCCATTAGCATAACACCCCACAGTAAAGAGAAAGGACACTCACAGTCAAGATGATGGAGTAAACTTGCAAATGAGAAATCCCCAGGTAGACCTGTTGGTACTTGGTGGTCCTCTTCTTTATTGCATTTTTTTTTTGCGGGGGGGGGGGGCTGGTCTAGATGCTGGTCATCAGCTTGGAAAACCTCATCTTGAGCTATTCAGAGAGGACCTTATTTCTTGGCAATTGAAATTCCTGAAAATACAGCATTAGTTGATACAGCAGACAGCAAAAACCGAATATATTCTCTCTGAGCAGTCTGGGAATGGCAACAAACCACAAGCATCTAACAATTTGTTTGTTACAAAAAGAACCTGAACCATGTTAAGAAAAATGGACACTGACATTGTTAGAGAAGACGCTGTCCATTAGCACTAGCAGGGAGAAAAAGAAAATGAATCCAAAAACAAGTTGGAGGTAGCCATCTACTTACTAACGACAGAATGTTAGCTAAAACAAAGCAAAAGGATGAGGAAAAAGGCTATGTTTTGGTGGTAGACATTTCCCTCTTGAGCTGAGTGCCTAATACCCCTTACCCCAAACCCAACTGAGCATCTCCTTTTCTAAGGTACTCTAACAGATTCCAATAGTGCCTCCACAGATGGGTTTGGGTGGAGAATGATTGATAACGTTTATAAAATATCTACCATAATGTCTGTCAGCTAATAAACACATGTAACAAACGCTAACTAGCAGTATTCTTAGAAGGAGTAGTATGAGTAGTATACAGTGTAATTTCTCTAGAGGGAAAAACTATAAAGTAACAACACCAATGTTCACAGTAATTTATCAGAGGATTGGGTAGAGGAGGAGTAAATATAGAACAGAATGTTTCAACATGCTTTGTCAATTTTCAGTAACAGGAACAGTCGTGGTTTTCCCCAGGAGGTCTTTTGGTAGAAAGTGTAGTGAATAGAAACATGCATCATCTTTGTCAATGTGATGAATGTTATTCAGAACAAAGCATTATTTATAAGAATCTTCCAAAATAAATTCTATAAGAGATATTTGGCAGGTTAAAAGGAAATTTGGAGAAATAAAAGAATGTCCAGAACAAAAGCTCAAACATTGGAGACAATGTTCTTGGCTGTGAATTTCCCATTGCAAGGTGGAAATGATTAGTATAGATGATGAACTGGGAGGGTAAGAGCTGAGGAGTCAAGGTTTTTTTTTTCTATTACTCTAGGTCAGTGATTCTCAACCAGGGATGAATTTGTCACTCAGGAGGCACTTAGCAGTGTTTGGAGATGTTTTCTGGTTGTCACAGCTTAGGGGAGGAGAAGTGTTGCTACTGGTACCTAGTGGGCGGAGGCCAGTAATACTTGTTAAACATCCTGCAATGTCCAGGACAGCCTCCACAACAAGGGGCTGATCTGGAATTTGAACTGAAAGCGCAACTGGATTTTGTTGAATGTTTGTTGTGTACAGGAGACTTACTTAATCAGGTGTGTATTTTAGAAAGCTCCCTCTGCTTTGGAAGTAGAGAGTGGACTGAAACAGGGCCAGGATGGAATCAGGGGGACTTCTTAAGCTAAGTCATCTTCCAACAGGGCAAGAGTTACCTGTGGTCTGGACCAAAACTATGGCAGTGGGAGGTGACAAGATATGGACACATTTGAGAAAGCTTAAGGAGTGGAATTGGCAGAATTTGATGTTTCTTTTGATATGGTGGATGAAGGCTTGAGAGAATTCAGGAGTTAAGCCCCGGTTTTGGTTTGGTGGCATCATTCACTAACACAGGAAAAGAGGAGGATTTTGATGGGAATAAAAATACATATACAAAATAAACATGCTGAATTTGACATGCATGCTTAGACATTCAAGTAGTGTGATGCAATGGGCAGGGGAGATTCTGAAATGAAAGCAAGGAACTTTGGGGTGGAGATATGAACTTAAGAATCATCATCATACAATCTTGAGGACATAGAAGTTGAGACTGAAAAGAGAACTAACCAAGAGGGAGGTGGAAGAACTCCAGCTTTTCAAAGATAGGCAGAGAAGAGGAGTTTGCCAAGGGAGTGGAGAAATAACTCCTACGCTTGTACAGGAACATTGCAAGATGTGTTTCCTAGAGTGAATGTTTGAAAGGAATGAGTCCCTGACACTATTTAATGTATAAAGAAGTTAACTGGCAATATCCTTTGATTTAGCAATAATCATTGATGATAACGGTGAGAATAGTTTCGGTGGAATCATTTGTTTTTAAAGGAGAGGAGAACAATAGGAAAAATACTACAGAGGACTATGGGTCCAAGAGAGGAAATTTTAAATTAATGTCAGGAACTGGAACATGTTTGAATGCTGAAAGTTGGCACCAAACAAGAGTGAAAAATTGGACTGAAATGGTTTCTACAGCACAAACGGGAGAGACAAGCCTTATACAGAAGAAAGGACATATTCTGGCATGGCAAAATGATGATGGGAAGTTGTTGGTAAATTTATGAATCTGTCAGTAGTAAATAAATAAGTACTTACCTGAGAACTTTTTTCCCTAGGAAGTCTAAGATAAAGTCATCTGAAAATAAGCACTTGCCTGAGAACTTCTTACTTCTCTAGGAATTCTAAGATAAAGTCACCTAAGATAATTCTCATTTGACAGATGATAAATGTGAGGCTCAGAAATGTGTAGGTAGGAATTTTGAGGAGCTGAAGGAAGGTTTGAAATAGTTGCTGAAACTGGGAAAGAGATATTACCAGAAATACACAAAAATTACTATTCAAAGGAATTCCAAAGACCAGTTAAGACTGATTACCTTCATTGTGGTGCAACCACTCCATTCTGTTTTGGATTCTCTACAGTAGTTGTCAGCATCTTGGTGAAAGTGGTGTCAATATAGAGTTGAGTTTGTTAGGGTTAAGATTTGGCTGAGTAAATTTGAGAGGGGAGTGAAGAAAGTGTGTTGTAGAAATAAATGTCCATAAAACTAAATTAAATGGAGGAGGAAGGGATGACAGGAGGTGGGGGGTGAGGGGCAGGGAGAAAATAGTACAGTTATGAAGGAAACAGGGGGTCCCTCTGAGGCCAAAAAATAGCTAATTGAAAGAACTGGAGGCAGAAGAAGTTGTGGTGCAAGGGGGGATTATTTGAATTTAAGATTTCGGAAACAGAGATTTTCTAGCTGAAGGCAATATAAAAATGTGGCCATGGGAGAAGGCGGAAGTGAAGTGAAGGTGAAAGTAATTGCAGATGAAGTCAAGGGATTGACAGACAAGGATGTTGAATGCAATATCCAAATTATTATATACTAGAGAGGCAATTAATGTGGACTATTAAGGGAAAAACATCTTCATGAAATAAGGGAAGAGATTTAAAGGTAATGGCAGGGAGGAGGAATGAGGAGGGTGGTACTGGGTGTCATACACAGAGGAGGTATTTTAAACCAAGCATTTCGGATTGATGATCTGCAGAAGCAGCCCTGAGGGGTGAAGAGGCCATAAATTTATTTCCCAACCATATTATTTATAAGATAAGGACACTATGCAGATTTTACTTGAGACATCTTTGAGGAAACATATGGGAGAGAAGAAAAAATCAGCCATAATTTCATCATCCTGAGCAATCACTGTCAACACATTTAAGAAGACTGTCCTGGAGATGGGGTAAGAATTGGTCGGAGTGGGAAGACAACTGAGATAAAAAGCTAATGAAGTCTTTGTTGTAGGCTGCATTGGTCGAGATAGAGAGAGAGAGATGATTGTAAGCAGGATCAGCATTCAGATGGTCAGTTTATTTTCCTACTCTCAAATGTCAATTTCTGAACATTATCTGTATTGTAAGGCCTGCAAGTTGTTTCAGTGCTCCTTTTGCTGATCCTTCATTATGAGCCCTGATATATCTAGCTATTGTCATCTGCTGTTTCCTTCATCTGGAAGTTGGTTTACCTGAAAAGATTTTCATCTAGTACATAGCTGTTTTATATGACACTTCTGCTGCAGTCACTAGCTTTACTATTGCTTATTTTTAGCACTTGTGAGTAGAGCAGGAACTATGATACAACTGGACCATTTATTTCCCGTCTTTTTGGTTCTCTCGCTGGGGAGGTACACTCAACCACTGTCCCTGTAGTCTAACCATTCAAGAATTGGATTAGATGAATGCATAAAACAGTATGTAGGCAGTCCTTGGAGGGAGTTATATTTTGGTTAACTGATTTATTACTTTGCCGGAACCATTGTGTGTATGCATGGCCATGTGTATGTGTGCATGTGTACACACAACTGATAAAAGCAACCAGTGTTTGAATGTTTCCTACAGCCTTGTGTGTAGGCAGTCTAGCATCACTGTAAAAGGTATGTGGTGGGCTGACGACTCAAGTTGGCAGCTGTTCCTCTTAAAACCACTTCACTCCATGAAGTCAGCAGAGAAAGCAGTCAGTCTCTTGAACAGTTTATGCCTGGTTCTTGGCATCATTAAAATTCTGTTCTATTCAGTGTTGCTTCATTTGCACAATCAGGATGCTCCATTTTCAGACGTTCAATGTGTTGAAAATTTTTTAATAAATAGATTTTCAATGGCATCAAGTCCAAGTTGAGTGATTCTCCATGTAGGAAATAACGGTATAATTGCATTTTGGAGGGTGTTTCCCCCTCTTTGGCTAACATTTGTAAGTGTTCTATGGTTTCCAAAGCTCTTTCATGTGTGATGATTTATTGTTTAAACGACACCACAAAGTTGGTACTGTGAGACCTAATTTAAAGGTCAGTAAACGGATTTTCAGAAGGTAAAAGTGAACAACCAAAGGCTGGTTTCAGTGATGGAGTTAAGCTAAAAGCACTGGTTGTCTCAGACTCTAGGATCTTTCTATTATAACATGATAACTTTGAACAAGTGAGGTTTCTATTGTGTTAATAGTTTGTATTGTAATAAAGTGTGTTCAACTTTATCTCAAGCTGTATTTCAAGGTTAACACTTTATAAATGGAACTAAATCATTGGAACTCAGGCCAGGGGCTGGAAGTTTATTTATTGATCTAGTCTGGCCTCTTGGGTTTCTTGATATTTGGTGAAATGGTATATTTCTCAGTACATTGGAAAGAAATTTTGTTTCCTCTAGAATGAAGAGCACTGCTTTTGAATTTTAAAGAGAAGAAATGACTGTCTAACAGGGATCATGGGCCCAAAGCATAAACCACAAGCCTCATGTTAGAACAGGAAAAAAATCAGGTAATTTCTGAAGAGCTTTTCTATCAACTTCTACTTAAATCTATGCCTTGAAATGATAAGCATGTATGATAGCTTCTGGAAGTATGCATCGTAATTAAATGTATCATTCTATTCCAAAACTATACCAAATGAGGTTACTAATGAATAAATGTGTTTATTTTCAAAGATATTATACTTTACGATGTCATAATACTCAAATATTAAAATATATGTAATGGAACTAAATTATAAGCTATCAAAGTACTTTACATGGATCATTTATTAATCACAAAGGATAATAGATCCCTTTACCATGGAAAGATCTAACAAATACCACCTAAACCAAATTATCCAAGTTAACATCTCCAACAATAGAACAAATGAATATCAAGTGCCTCCTGATGTGATGTAGCTTGAAAACACAGTATCAAATCTGTGATATACCAACCTAAAATGCTTAATCATTATCTAATCATGAGAAACATCAGATCAACCAAGATAGAGGGACATTCTACAACACTGGTGATACTCTTCAAAATGACAATGTCATAAAATACAAATGAGAAGAACTACTCCCGATTGAAAGATTCTGAAGAGGCATGAGAAGTAAGCAATAACTTACATCTGAATCAGAAAAACAAAATTGTTATAAAAATATTATTAGAAAAATTTGCAAGATAAAAAAATAGGACAATAAAAAAAGCAGTATCTTTGAGAACAAGTGAGAACATTTTGACATTTCTTTAGAAATAATATGAATTGATTTGAAAATTATTTTGAAAACAGTCTAGAGCTAACAAATGAATGACTTGCAGAGAACGCTTTGAGTTTGTTCATTATTTATAAATTCAATAAAAATAATAAATTCTTCCTAAGTGAAACAGATTTTTGTATTTTTAGTAGAGGTGGGGTTTCACTGTCTTGGCCAGGCTGGTTTTGAACTCCTGACCTCGTAATCCACCTGCCTTGTCCTCCCAAGGTGCTGGGATTATAGGCGTGAGCGACCGCGCCTGGCTTCAATGTGGGGAATTTGATTAATTTATAAGATTTTTCTGTTTTCAAATTTCATCATTTACTATTCCACCTCCACACCTGGAAGAGTATCTGATCTTGGCTAAGTATCTTTGTGAGAATATGTTTATCTGTCCCTTTGTTGATACAAATATATATTGAGTACCTATGAGATTGTCTAGTACCTTTGCTGCATATTAGAACTCTACAGAAAAACTATACCGTGTCTTTCTCCTCATACAGGCAATGAAACTTCCTCATGAAACTTCCAGGTAGTTCTCCAATGTTTTCAGCTGGATGATAGGTAAATATTTAGATTTTTAGAATGAGAGGATGAGGAGAACTACTTCTATACCTGTGTTTTCTCATGAAGATTATCGTAATCTTTCCCTCCATTTGTACCTATTTATTCATGATGCATTATGACAAATGTATATAGTCATTCAGCTGCCACCACAGTAAAGGTGTAGAATATTTCCATCAAACCAAAATGTTTCCCCTGCTCCTTTACACTTATCTTTACTTCCCATCACCCTTGGCCCTTGATCTGAATTTTGTTCTTGTGAGTTTGCATTTTCCAGTGTATTATATAAATGGAATCATATAGTGTGTGGCCTTTGGGTCTGGCTTGTTTCACTTTGCATAATGCTTTTGAGTTTCAACCATTTTTTAATTTTATTTTATTTTGAAACTGTTATTTTAGGTTCAGGGGTGCATGTGCACATTTGTTATATGTGTAAACTCGTATCACAGGGGTTTGGTGTACAGATTTCTTTATAACACAGGTACTAGGCCTGGTACCCAATAGATACTTTTCAAATCCTCTTCCTCCTCCCACCCTCTACCCTCAAGTAGGCCCCAGTGTCTGCTGTTCCCCTCTTGTTTTCATGTGTTCTCATCATTTAGCTCCCACTTTCAAGTGAGAACATGCAGCATTTGGTTTTCTGTTCCTGCATTAGTTTGCTAAGTGTAATGGCCTCCAGCTCCAACCACATCCCTGCAGAAGACATGATCTTATACTTTTCTGTGATGAGTTTCAACCATTTTTTTGTGTGTGTATCAGTAATTAGTTCCTTTTTAGTCTTGAATAGTGTCTCATTGTATGTCTGTACTACAATTTGTTTATTCATTCACCAATTGATTTGGTATTTATTTTCCAGTTTTTGACTAATAGTGAATAAATACATTATTAGAATTAATATACCAGTCTTTTGACATATAATTTCATTTCTTTTGGTTAACTAGCAAAAGTAGAATATCTGGGATGGATATTAAGTGGTATGCTTAAGTTTTTAAGACATGCTAGAGTCTTTTCCTAAGTGGCTGCAACACCTTGTATTCCCACAAACAATGTATGAGATGTCCAGTTGCTCCGTATCCAAACTAGCACTTGATATTTTCAGTCTTCTTCGTTTTAGCCATTCTAAGAGATTTATAGTAATGTAACATTGCGATTTTTAATTTTCATCCAAATGTGCTTTTACCAGCTTGAGTTGTAATAGTTCTTTATATATTCTAGGTACAAACCCATCCTTAGAATATTTTATTTGAAATATTTTCTCCCAGTTCTATGGAGTGTTTGTGTTTTTCTTAACAGTGTCTTTCAAAGAAAAAAATTTGATGAAGTCCAGCTTACTAATTTTTATTATAGTGTATGCTTTTTATATCTATATCTATAATCAGTAGCTAACTTAACTTCACAAGAATATTTTCCTATGTTCTCCCTTGGAAGACTTAGTTTCAGCTCTGACATTTAGGTCTCTGATCAAAATGTCTTCTTAGGAATTTGTCTGTCTCAATTAATGTGCATAATTGTTTGACATAAATTTTTTCATAATGTTTGCTTATAATCCATTTAACTTCCCTAGGATTGATAGTGATGTCCACTCTTTCATTCCTAATTTTGGCAATTTGTTTGTTCTGTTTTTTGTTATATGGTCTAGAAATTTATTAATTTTTAGTGATTTATTTTTTCTGTTGTTTTTCTGTTTTCGATTTGATTGATTTCCCCTTTGATCTTTATGGTTTCCTTCTTGTTTGCTTTATATCTAATTTGTTCCTTTTCTTCTAATTTCTGTCTCCTTTTTTGAGACAGGGACTCACTTTGTCTCCTAGGCTGCAGTGCAGTGATATGATCAGTGCAGTGCAGTGGAGTGCTGTGGCAAGGCTTACTGCAGCTGTGACCTCTCTTGCTGAAGTGATCCTCCTACCTCAGCTTCCCAAGTAGCTGGGAGCACAGCCATGTACCAACAAGCCTGGCTTTTTTTTTTTTCTCATGGGCTCAAGCAATCCTTCCACCTCAGCTTCTGAAAGTGCTGGGACTATAGGTGTAAGACACCGTACACAACCCCTTTTTGCTGAATTCTTAAGGTGAAAACTTACTGTTGGTTTGAGACCTTTCTTTCTTTAAATATAGATCTTTAGTGCTGTAAGTTATCCTTTAAGTACTAATTTGGCTACATCTAAGGAATTTTAAAAATATGGTATTGTCTTAATTCAGCTCGAATACTTTCTAATTTTCTTTTTAATTTCTTCTTTACTCATATGGCATTTAGAAAATTGTTTAATTTCCTTTTTTTGTTTTACTAATTCAATTCCATTGTTGTTGGATAACATACATTAAAATACTCAATAATATTAAATTTATTCAGATTTTTTTGTGGATCAGAATATGATCTATTCTGAGGAATAATAATAATAATAAGCATATACATTTGTGTATGCTTACAAAAAACATGTAAGACCAGGCATGGTGGCTCACACCTGTAATCCCAGCACTTCAGGAGGCCAAGGTGGGCGGATCACCTGAGGTCAGGAGTTGGAGACCAGACTGACCAACGTGGAAAAACCCCATCTCTACTAAAAATGCAAAAAAAAAAAAAAAAAAAAAAAAAAAAAAAATAGCTAGGCGTGGTGGCACATGCCTGTAATCCCAGCTACTCAGAAGGCTGAGGCAGGAGAATCGCTTGAACCTGGGAGGCACAGGTTGCCATGAGCTGAGATTGAGCCATTGCACTCCAGCCTGGGCAACAAGAGCCAAACTGTCAAAAAGAGAGAGAGAGAGAGGAAGGAAGGAAGGGAGGGAGGGAGGGAGGGAGGGAGGGGAATTATGCTGCTATTGAATGCAGTATTCCATAAATGTTAATTAGGTCAGGTTGGTAGATAGTGATGTCTAAGTCTTCTACATCTTTATTGATTTACTGTCTGGAAGTTCTATAAATTATTTACAGTATTGAAATCTCCAACTTGAAATATTGAATTGTATATTTCTTCTTTTGATTTTGTCCTTTTTGTCTTTATATAATCTGATACTCTGTTGCTAAGTACATACATGTTTATAACTATTATGTCTTCCTGACATATTGATCCTCTCATCATTAGGAAAGTTTCCCTTGTATCTAGTAATTTTTTTGTCTTAAAATCTGTCTTTTTTTTTCCTAGTGGGAATATAGCCACTCCAGCTTCTATAGTTATTGTTTATATGGTTTATCTTTTTCTATCATATTACTTTCAATGTATATATTTCTCTTATAGAGATCATATAGAAGTCTACTGATTTTCAGCCAATCTGGCAATCTCTACCGTTTGATTATAGATTTTATTCCTTTTATTTTAATGTCATTATTGATATAGTTGGATTTATGTCTCTATTTTATTTGTTTTCTACATCTCTTTGTTTTTGTTCCTCTATGGCTCCTTTACTGCTTTCTTTTTGTTTTAAATATGTTTTGATGTTTTGTTTCAATTCTTCTGTTATTAAAAAAAAATTCCCCATTGTTTTCTTAGTGGTTACTCTAGGGATTACTATACACATCTTAAATGATCGTATTCTACTTCAAATTAATACTGACTTAATTCCAGCAAAATGTAGCAACTTTCCTTCAATACAGCTTTACTTTTCTCCCTTCCTTTTTGTGTTATTATTGTCTTATAAATTACATGTGTATGTTATAAACTTAGCAATAAAGTGTTATAATTGTTGCTTTATAAAATATATTTTTAAAGAAATTAAGAGAATAAAAGATAAATATGTTTTTGAGTCTTATATATTTACACATATATGGTTCAATGCTCCTCCTTTCTTCCTATGCATTTGACTTACTGGCAGTAAGTTCCTTTCAGCCTGAAAGATTCATTCAGTATTTCTTTTAAGGTAGATCTAGCAACATATTCTGTAAGTCTCTGTTTTTTCTCATGGTAATGTTATTTTATCTTCATTTATAAAGGATAGCTTTGCTAGACAGAATTCTTGGTTAATTTTTTTTTCTTTAGCACTTTGAATATGTCATATACTTCCTTTGCCCTCCAGATTTCTCATTTGAAGTCAGCTATTAGTTGTATTGTTGTTCTCCTGTATATCATGAGTCATTTTTCTCTCTGCTTTCAAGATTTTCTCTTTGTCTTTGGCTTTAGCACTTTGACTGTCATGTGTATACATGTGGATCTCTGTGTTTATGTTACCTGGGGCTGATTGAGCTTCTTGGACCTATAGATTAAGGATTTTCATTTAACTTGGGAAGTTTACCATCACAGTTTCTTCCTTTTTTCTCTTCCTTTATCCTCTCCTCTCTTCTGAAATTCCCATGGAAATATGTTGGTATTCTTTATGGTGTCTCGTACATATGGGAAACTATGATTTTTTTTTCTCTTTTTATTTTTTACATTGGATAATTTCTATTGATATTTCTTATGTTCTCTGATTCTTCTGCATTCTCAGAATCTGCTGTTGAATTCATCTTGTGAATTTTTTATTTTACTTATTGGACTTTTCTCCTCTAGAATTTCAATTTGGTTCTTTTTATAGTATCTATTTCTTCATTGGTATTCCTAATTTGTTGAGTCATTGTCATAAATTTTCCTTTTAATCTTTTAAATATGGTTTCCTTTAGCTTTTGATCATATTTATAATAGCTACTCTGAAATCTTTGTCTGCTTACTCCAACATCTACATTCATTTAAAGTCATGTTCTTTGACAGCTTTTTTTCCCCCCCCCAGAGTATGGGAAACACTTTCCCATTCTTTTGCATGTCTCATAAGTCTTTGTTGAAGGCTGGACATTTTAGATGTTTACATAGTAGCAACTTTGGATTCTTGAGGTTTTGTTTGTTTAGGTACATATTTTTTTCATCAACTTGCTTAGACTAATCTATAGAATGTGGCTCTCCTGTAATGTGTGGTGTGGTATGTGGTCATTGTTTTCTTTGTTCTATTTTTTTCCAATTTTTATTTTTATCCTGCATTATTTTTATCCTGCATGTGCTCAATATGTATAGCTTAGCACTCAGGCAATAATTGGGTAGAGGTTTTGCTCAGACAGTTCAAGCTGTGTGACTCTCACACTCTGCCAATGAATTTGTGTGTGGGCTAGGAGCACACTTAACATTCAGTTTTAAGTCTACCTTGGCTTTTACTCTCCACTGGGCCTTTTCATTTCATCCTACCCATACACACATTTTTCTAGTCAGTGAAAGATGTGTGGAGAGCTTTTCTTTTACTTGTAAGGTGATATCATTTCCAGAACCATGTCCTTGTTAAATTTCTGGTTGGCTTCTCACTTGCCCTAGAACCTAAGGCTACCAAGGCTGTGGGTTTCTCCCTCTCATTTTATACTGAGTTTGCTACTTTTACTGACAACTTTGCTGAGCATGAGTTTTCTGCTCTGCTTCAAATCAAGTTAGCCCCTCTTTGGCAGTGAAGCTGCTGGTTTTTAGTCTAGACATATACCCTAAAATTACCATTGTTATCTACTGAACCAGACAGTGGGGGATGGGAGCAGCCCCAGGCAAGAAGGCCTCAACTCTCATAGATCCTGCCTGAAATTCTGGGAGCTTTTCTTGAATAAATGCTTTTCTATTTATTGTTTGCCTTTGGTCACTTTTTGGAGCTCTGAAATGGTTGTTTGTGACCATTTTTCCTAGCTTTATATATGTTTGTTGTGGGCAGAATTTGCCAAAATCTTTATTCTGTCATACATGAAATCCCCATGAACCATAAGAATTTTAAAATAAGTATGTATGATTTTTTTGTGGTTAAAGAAATGATACATAGCTAATTTAGTGAGCTAATGATTAAAACCTATCGATCAAACAATAAGATAATTGAAATTGATAAAGATTTAAATAAGAAAGTAAATTCAATATCAAGTTTAAGGAGAAGAAAAGTTAAGAAGCTTCTGAAAAAAAAACTATCTTAGGTGATCTCTTACAAGGATTGCCATAAAGGGTACAGGCATCATATACTATATGACCATGCATAATCAGAATTTAATTATGTTTAAAAAATCAAAGCTAGAAGAGACCTCAGGTGTTCTCTCATCCAGTGGTCCCCAAATACTGGACTGAGCTATAGAGGCCTTTGGGACCTGTGAAAATTTTTGTCGCTATTCTGTAGCACAATTTAAAAAAAACAGTAACAATTTAACATGCTTTTCATAAAGCTAAATCTATTTAATTTAAAGGACTACATTTTAGCCAATTTAACATTTTCTTCCTACATTTTGGTATTAAAATGTTCCTTCTATTCTGTGAAATGCTGTTAATGGAAGAAGACACGTATCATACTCTTATTTGGCAAAATTAAATTTTTCCACTGCATGTTATTCTCTAGCATTTTGAAAATTTACTGTAGCTCCTGAGAAGTTAAATGCTTTTCTCAGTTTTACTCAGACAGTTTTTTTTCAGTGCAAAAAATATCATTTTATGATAATAGAATATAGTTTATTCTTCATGAGAAAGCCTTTTTATATAACAGGAGAAATGGATTACTGCTTTCCCTTTTGTGTAATTTGGCTATTTAAGTTAATTTTTTACCCATTTTCTGAATGATAAAACCTTATTTGGGCTGGGGAATAATCCATCCATAGCTCTTAAATCTTTCTATCTTAAATCAATTTAGCAGTAATTCTTATCATGAGTAATCTAGAGTAATGTTCATATAATTTTTTATGATCTTATCACAACACTTGCATTCTAAAGATCCAGAGCTTTTTTATGCATATGCAAAGGATTTATATATATATATATATATATATATAGTCATTTTTCTTATATTGTATAATAAGCAACCAGCTCGTTCTTACTCTTCATCCTGTGTCCTGGAAATACATGAGCTCTGCTCTGTTGGATTGTTCATTAATAATCTTTAAATGAGTTATTTGCTGATGTCAGCTTCATTGGTCCAGATATGAGAGACAGGAAGTTGAATATAGAACACTCAAGCAAGAGAGAAGGCAAAAGTTTCTAGTGTACTGGTAAGTGCTACCAGGGAGGATGTGCAAAGGGTCAAGTAAGTTCAGATGACAGAAGCATTAACACTGGACAGTTCAAGGGAGGCATCTGTGAGGAAGTGACCAGTTTGAGCTGGATTTTGAATAATGAGTGTGGTTTTCTATGCCACTCTTCTAGTGTCAGACACTAATCAAGTAGCTTAAACATTTCAGGTCCCAACTATCTAAGCCTGAAGTCTAAAGTTCTGCTCTTTCAGATCAATGCAGATTCGACTATTTTATTAGATCAATAATACACAGAAAGTTATGATCTCATGTATCACAAGCTCTCTGAATTTGCCTTAAGAGGCACAATAAGGGCTTCTCTTGCCAGTTTCCTGGGAAAATTGCTATGTAAATGAATGTATTCTTTTTAATTCGTGATTATTAATCTACTTGGTTATAATAATAATAGCAAACACAGACATCATTTACTATGTATTAGAAAATGTACTAAACCAGGGGTTGGCAAACTTTTGCCTGTGGGCCAAATCTGACTCATTGTTTGTTTTTGGATGGCCCACAAGCTAACAATGTCTTTTAACATTTTTAAATCTTGAAAAAGAAATAAGAATATTTATTGACATTTGGAAATTATATAAAATTCAAATTTGTGTCCATAAATAAATGTTTATTGGAACACAACCATGCTCACTCATTTACATATTGTCCGTGGGCTGCTTTCGTGCTAAAATGGCAGAACTGAGTAGTTTCAACAGAGACCACATGGCCTACAGAGCCTGAAATTTTAATATCTGTTTCTTTATAGAAAAGGTTTGCAAGCCCCACATGATAATGAATCATTCTGAGGCCTAAGTTGAAGGTATTTCTCTCCAAATATGTTTGATGTTTACTCCCAGGATTGTTACTAATGGGAAACCACCTTTTATTACTTATTTATTGGGGTGGGGTTTTCAAGGTTGTTTTTCCTTTGCATCCTATTGCTAGATGCAATAGGTAACCATTTTAAATTATTCACTCATTCCTTGGCTTTGAGGCTCCTAGAAAACATCAGTATTGAACATCTAAACCTCAAACCCATATGAGAGCTGGCCTGTGATTTTAAATTCCAGAGGAAGTCTTCCATTTTCCCCTGCAAGAGCCCATTTTGAGATGGACACATTACTCTGATTTTCTTGGCTAGTATGGAGATTGTTTTCCCCAAGTCTGTCTTTTCGCTGAAGTGTGTATAGTTTGTCAAGGATCCTTAACAAGAGAAAAAATAAACTCAGAATTGAGATTTAAGAATGGAACAGAAGATGAAAAAAATCACTGAACAGTTAGATAAATCTAAATATTATAACTATATGAAGCAATGTTAATATCCAAATTTTAAAGGCAAAAAAAGCAAGAGGAAAATAAATTAATGAGCTTCAGTGACACATAAAACAGATGGGGGTTATTTTCGGAGTTAAATTGCTCTAAGGTTCCTCTGTTCTCTGGAAGAAGTAGACATGTCCATTAGTTTGGGACAAATAAGCTTTAAGTCAAAAATCATTATTAGGGATAAAGAGGATCACTACACAGTTCAGAAAGCTATAAAGATACACACATTTTAAACCTTTATGATGAAGTAAGAATATAATCTTGAATATAAAAAGCACTATTTAGAGTCACAAGGAGAAACCAACAAATTTGTAGTGACAGGTCTTAATATAATAATGTTCCGTTTACCAAAGTTAACCAAGAAATAAGTCTCAGCAAATTTTCAAATATTAATATCATCTGGACCACATTCTTTAACCATGATGCAATAAAGTTCAAAATCAGTAATAAACATTGTGTAAGGAAAAATTCTCACCACGTTTTTTCTCTGCTCTGATACCACCACAGCAGTTATCAACACAGAAGACTTCTGTGACCAAATATGTGCAGGTTTTTCCCCACATGCCAAGCAGCTGGGTGTCCTACAATTAAATTCTGACACTATCTACCTGGAGGTAGTGTCAGATCCCCACCGGTTAATGGCTCAGTCTCCAAGACTGCTCCTGACCCCCAGACACCAGTTGTAAGTCTGAACCTCCAGAACATCTGACCAATCTGCTTCAAGTTGGGGTTCTCATGCCCCCATTTTGGGTTTGATTAATTTGCTGAAGTGGCTCACAGAACTCAGGAAAACACATTTACAGGTTTATTATGAAAGATATTACAAAGGAAACAGATGAAGATATGTGAAGGGTGAGGGATGCGGGAAGGGGCTTGGGAATGTCCACACCCTCCCTGGGCACACCACCCTCCAGGAACCCTCAAGTGTTCAGCTATCTGGAAGTTCTTCAAACGCTATCCTCTTGGGTTTCTATAGAGTCTTCATTACATAGGCATTACTGATAAAACCACTGGCCATTTGTCATCAACTTGACCTTCAGCCTCTGTTCCCTCCTCAGAAAGTCTGAAAGTCCTAATCCTCTAATCCTACATTGATCTTTCCCATGACCAGCCCCACTCTGAACCTATCAGACAAAAGACACACAAAAGACAGAACTTTGGATATCCCAAAGGTTTTAGGAGTTATAAGCCAGGAACTGTGGGTGAAAACCAATATATAACCATATTTATATATATGGTTTTATATATATGTATATATATAGTTGTGTGTATATATATGGTTATATATGTGATTATATATATGGTTCTATATGTGTTTTTCTATATATATAATTATAGATATGTGATTATATATGTGGTTATATATGTGGGTACATATGTGTATGGTTATATATGGTTTGTATATGGTTATATATATATATATATATCATAATACCACATATATATAAAATACGTGTAACACCACAAACATATAACAAAAAGTACCTGTGAACTTGAACATTAATCAAAATTATAGTAAAATTAGAAAATATTTGTAATTAAACAATGATAAAATAGTACTGTATTTCAGAACTTATGGGATTTAGCTAAAGTTCTCAGAGAAAAATTGATAATCCTAAATTCTTAGATTAATCAACAGAAGAAATCTAAAAATTAAAGAGTATATAAGAAATGTATATGTACATACTAATTTTTAAAAATAATTTCAACCTTTCTTTTAGATTCAGGGAGTACATGTGCAGTTTTGTTACCTGAGTATTTTGTGTGATGCTGAGGTTTGGGATGTCAATGATCCCATCACCCAGATAGTGAGCATAGTGCCAACAGCTTTTCAACCCTTACCCTCCCTCCCTCCTCCCTGCTAATAGTCCCCAGTGTCTATTTTTGCCATCTTTATGTCCATGCGTACCCAATGTTTAGCTCCCACTTATAGGTGAGATCATGCGATATTTGGTTTTCTGTGCCTGTGTTAGTTCACTTAGGATAATGGCCTCCAGCTGTCCATATTGCCACAGAGGACATGTTTTTATTCTTTTTCTATAGCTGCATAGTATTCCATGATGCATATGTACCACATTTTCTTTATCCAATCCACTGTTGACAGGCACCTAGGTTGATTCTATGTCTTTGCTATTGTGAGTAGTGCAGTAATGAACACGCGAGAGCATGTATCTTTTTGGTAGAACAATTTGGTTTCTTTTGGATATATATACCCAGTAATGGGATTGCTGGGTCAAATGGTAGTTCTAAGTTCTTTGAGAAATCTCCAAACTTCTTCCCACAATGACTGTACTAATTTATATTCCCACCAGTGGTGTATCAACATTCCCTTTGCTTCACAGCCTCACCAGCATCTGTTGTTTTTTGACTTAATAATAGCTATTCTGACTGGTGTGATATAGTATCTCATTGTGGTTTAGGTTTGCATTTCTCTGATTATTAATCATGTGGAGCATTTTTTCACATATTTGTTAGCCACTTGTATGTCTTTTTTTTTTTTTTTTAGAAGTATATGTCATGTCTTTTGTCCACTTTTTGTTTTTTGTTTTTTTTGCATTAAGTTCCTCATAGATTCTGGCTATTAGACCATTGTCAGATGTATAGTTTGCAAATATTTTCTCCTATTCTGTAGGTTATCTATTTACTCAGCTGATAGTTTCTTTTACTGTTCCGAAACTCTTTAGTTTAATTAGGTCCCACTTGTCAATTTTTGTTTTTGTTACAATTGCTTTTGAGGACTTAGTCATAAATTTTTTACAAGGCTAAAAATGACCAAAATAGTGTTTCCAAGATTTTCTTCAAGGTTCTTATAGTTTGAGGTCTTATATATAAGTATTTAATCCATCTTGAGTTAATTTTTGTACATAGTAAAAAGTAGGGGTCCAGTTTCATTCATCTGCATATGGCTAGCCAGTTATCCCAGCACTATTTATTGAATAGGGAGTCCTTCCCACACTGCTTATTTTTGTTGACTTTGTTGAAGATCAGATGGCTTTAGGTGTGTGACATTATTTCTGGGTTATCTATTTTGTTCCATTGGTTTATGTGTCTGTTTTTGTACCAGTACCATGCTGTTTCGGTTACTGTGGCCTTATAGTACAGTTTAAAGTTGGGTAGTGTGATGCCTCCTCCTTTACTCTTTTTGCTTTGGATTGCTTTGGCTATTCAGGCTCCTTTTTTGGTTACATATGAATTTTAGAATTTTTTAAAATTCTGTGAAAAATGGCATTGGTAGTTTGATAGGCATATCATTGAATCTGTAGATTTCTTTGGGTAGTATGGCCATTTTAACAATATTGATTTTTTTCAATCTATGAGGGTGGAATGTTTTTCTATTTGTTTGTGTAATCTATGATTTCAGCAGTGTTTTATAATTTTTCGTGGTAGAGATGTTTTGCCTCCTTGGTTAGATGTCTTCCTAGGTATTTTATTTTTTTGTGTGCCTGTTGTAAATGGATTGTATTCTTGATTTGGTTCTTGATTTGATTCTCAGTGCGAATGTTATTGGTGTACAGAAATGCTACTGATTTTTGTGCATTGATTTTGAATCCTGAAACTTTACTGAAGTCTTTCTTCAGTTCTCCAAGCCTTTCGGTGGAGTCTTTAGGGTTTCCTAGGTATGGAGTCATATCATGAGCAAAGAAAAATAATTTTTTCTCTTCCTGTTTGGATGACTTTTATTTCTTTGTCTTACCTGATTGCTCTGCCTAGGACTTCACACCTACTGATGTTTAAGTCAATAATGGACTGCCTATATGACAGTGGTCCTATAAGATTATAATGGAGCTGAAAAATTCCTGCTGCCTAGTATTTACTATTATTTTAGAACATACTCCTTCTACTTATAAAAAAAGAAAGTTAATGGCAAAAAAAATCCTTAGGCAGATCCTTCAGGAGGTATTTCAAAAGAAGGCATTGTTAACATAGAAGATGACAGCTCCATGCATGTTTTTTCCCCTGAAAACTGGCCAGTGGGAAAAGTTGGGAAGGTGAAAGACAATGATAGTGGTGATTCTTACCCATTGTAGGCTGAGGCTCATGTGTACATTTGTGTTTTCGTTTGTAACAAAAAATTTAAGAAGAAAAAAGATTAAAAATAGAAAACAAGTTTATAGAATAAGAATATAACAAAAAAATATTTTATACAGCTATACAATGTGTTTGTGTTTTAAGTGTCAGAAAGTTAAAGTTTAAAGCTAGAGTCAAAATGTTATTAAAGTTTATAGAGTAAAATATACAGTGAGCTAAGGTTCCAAGGTTACTTTATTGAAGAAAGAAAACAATTTTTTAATAAATTTAGTGTAGCCTAAGTGTATAGTATTTATAAAGTTTACAGTATTATACAGTAATGCCCTAGGACTTTACATTTAGTCACCACCCACTCACTGACCGAGAACAACTTTCAGTTCTGCAAGCTCCATTCATAGTAAGTGCTCTATATAGATATACCAATTTGTATTATTTTATTCCATATGTTACTGTACCTTTTCTGTGGTTAAATATATTTAGATACACAAATACTTAGCATTGTGCTGCAATTGCCTACATATTTAGTATAGTAGTATGCTGCACAGGTTTGTTGCCTAGGAACAGTGGGCTATATCAAATAGCCTAGATGTGCAGTAGGCTATAGCATATAGATTTGTATGATGTTTGCACAATAATGAAATCCCCTAATGACACATTTCTCAGAACATTTCCCTGTTGTTAAGCAACACATGACTGTATATGTGTGTATAAGATAGTCTTTCCAGAGAACAAAATTTGATTTTATTGATTTTTTTCTATCATATTTTTGTTTTCTATTTCTTTTTTACTGTATTAGTTGTTTCTAATTTTGAGGGGTTTATTTTAACAGCTGAACTGGAATGCTTAGCTTTTTAACTTTTAGGTTGGCATATAAAGTGATACAGATACCTTAGAGAGTAATGTGGCAGTATGTAGTAAAGCCAAAGATGTTTATATCCTAGTGCCAAAAAATAGTTCCATCATACTTAAACCCAGTTCATACTTGTGCACAAGTACAAAAAAGACTTGTACAAGATGTTTATATTAACATTGTAAGAACCAAATATGACAAATGACATAAGTAGTCATTAAGAGGAGAATTGATAGATAAATTGTGGTATATTACTACACTGAAAAACACACAGCAGGGAGAATGAATGAGCCAGAGCTCCATGTATTAATATAGATAACTTTCATGCTGAATGACATAAAGCACATTGCATAAGGATATATACAGGCTAATACCACATATATAAAGTTTAAAATCATGCAAAACAGTACTATCAATGTTTATAGGATACATGTCTATATAGAAAAAGTATAAAGGTGTTCATGGGAATGATAAACAACAAATTCAGAATACTGCAATTTTAGGGAGTGTAGAGAGAAGTATATACAGAGACATATGTGTTTGCAATATTTTATTTAGATGAGTGATGAGTACATAAGTCTTTTTAATTATAAATGTTTTATTTTGGGGGATATTCAAGGTAACAACGGAAACGTTACTACATGAAGTATATAATTGAGAAGGAAAACAGATAAAACCTTTTATGATGATGGTAGTGGGGAAATGTTGGCATTTCAAACTTAAGATAATTTTAATTGTGTGATCAGGCACAAAGTGTAAAATATGTAATAAATTAGTCAGAATACATTCTATTCCAATTTCATAAGCTTCAGTTTTCTCTTTTAACTTGAACTTATTTGAAGCTTTTTATTCAGGAGTACAAAACAAGATAACATTGAGAAAGCTAAAACATTGTGTCCTTTTCTTTGTATTGCATTTGAAGCTTTGAAAATAGAGTTTTAAAATTGTAATGATCTTAGAGATGACTTCTTCCAATTCTCCCACCCCCTCCTTTTATAAATGCCACAGTGATACAATCATCCATCCATTCACCATCCATCCATCTGTCCAACCAATAAATGCCCAATATTGTGTCAATCATTTGGGTGGTTGTAGGGATAACAAAGAAAGAAACCATGGTCCCTTTCTACAAGTCTAGAAGAAAGCAGTTTAGGGAAGAAAACACTCACATAACTGTATGGATAGAGATATATTCCAAATGCCTCAGAAACATAGAAGAGGGAATTAATAACTTGGTCAGTGAAGGAAGGTACTTTTCAGCTGTGTTTACTGTAGAGATTATACAACATTTATTTTCATTAAATGGAGCTAGCAATTTTGTTTATTAGTCATTTGAACCTATTTTAAGGTATACCTCAAAGATATTTTTAATTTTTTAACCATATGAGATATGTCGAATAAACATGGCAATAAGGTCCAATGGCATTTGGCCTTTTACTTTATTGTGCCCAATAAAGACACCAAGATTTTACTAGTCTCCATATTCTTTTTTTTTTTTAAATATATGTATTTTTTATTGCATTTTAGGTTTTGGGGTACATGTGAAGAACATGCAAGATTGTTGCATAGGTACACACATGGCAGTGTGATTTGCTGCCTTCCTCCCAATCACCTATATCTGGCATTTTCTCCCCATGCTATCTCTCCCCAACTCCCCACCCCCCCGCTGTCCCTCCCCCTTTCCCCCGACAGACCCCAGTGTGTGATGCTCCCCTCCCCCGTGTCCATGTGTTCTCATTGTTCAACACCCGCCTATGAGTGAGAACATGCGGTGTTTGGTTTTCTGTTCTTGTGTCAGTTTGCTGAGAATGATGGTTTCCAGGTTCATCCATGTTCCTACAAAGGACACGAACTCATTGTTTTTGATGGCTGCATAATATTCCATGGTGTATATGTGCCACATTTTCCCTGTCCAGTCTATCATCAATGGGCATTTGGGTTGGTTCCAGGTCTTTGCTATTGTAAACTGTGCTGCAATGAACATTCGTGTGCATGTGTCCTTATAGTAGAACGATTTATAATCCTTTGGATATATACCCAGTAATGGAATTGCTGGTCAAATGGAATTTCTATTTCTTGAGGTTTTTTTCTGCTAGTCAGAAGTAGAGTCAAATGAGTTCTTTTTAAATCACTGTGTCAGATTTATAGAGAAGGGAAGCTTGTGAAACTGTTTCTTATGGTCTTTAAGTGCCCTTTGTCTTCTGCCTAGAGCTTGCTATATTGATGGTCTAACCAACATATCAAATAAATTTATGGGGTGGTTGTTTTGATCTCACTCAGTCAGAGAGTCAGAAGGGAGTAGGGAAGAGAGGGCATTTGAGTACTCAGTGTCTTTATAGTATTCCCACAAATAAAACGCTTGGTGTTTATATGACTGGGCAAAGGAATATATACTTTGAGTCCCATAGCAAAATGGGTGTAATAGTACAGGCCTGAATTGAAAACCAGAAAGACATAAACTCTATCAACTTGTTAGTTCTGTCACTCTGTGACATTGGGAAAATCAATCAGCTATTTCAAAGCAATTGTTAAATATGTAGGTCTCTTTATCTCCTTTATCCCCATGGCCATTCATTTATCATACAGGCAGGGCTTTTCCTAGTATTTTTGTCTCAAATAAAAGTTTGATTATTGACTTAGAATTGAGCTTTTTCTAAGTCTGCTATTTAGTAAGCATTCTCTCAATTACTTTGTTTTAAACAACCACCACCAATCAAAAGGGACCTGTAAAAAATAAACAATAATTTCCTAATATTATCAACATTAATATAGCAGTATTTTTTTTTTAGATGGAGTCTCACTCTGTTGCCAGGCTGAAGTGCAGTGGTGCGATCTTGGCTCACTGCAACCTCCGACTCCCTGATTCAAGCGATTCTCCTGTGTCATCCTCCCAAGTAGCTGGGATTACAGGCATGCACTACCATGCCCAGCTAATTTGTGTATTTTTAGTAGAGACTGGGTTTCTCCATGTTGGCCAGGCTGGGCTGGAACTCCTGACCTCGTGATCTGCCCAAATATGGCAGTATTTAAGGCCAAAAACCAAGGTATCAAGGAAGGTTGAGGGGTATATAAGGAAATTAAGATTAGTCTGAGGGTAGTCAACATACAGGGTATTCTAAATTTGGATCATTCTCTCTCTAGCTAAATTATGACATATTGCAAGATTTGCTATTCTTGTAAAACACTGTTAAAAATTGAATTTAAGGTCGGATGCAGTGGCTCACGCCTGTAATCCTAGCACTTTGGGAGGCTGAGGCGGGCTGATCACTTAAGGTCAGGAGTTCGAGACCAGCCTGGCCAACATGGTGAAACCCCATCTATACTAAAAATACAAAAAATTAGCCAGGTGTGGTGGCACATGCCTGTAATCCCAGCTACTTGGGAGGCTGAGGCAGAAGAATCACTTGAACCTCAGAGGCGGAGGTTGCAGTGAGCTGAGATTGTACCACTCCACACCAGCCTGGGTGACAGAGAAAGAAAAAGAAAGTGAGAAAGTGAGAAAGAAAGCAAGAGAGAGCGAGAGAGAGAGAAAAAAGAAAGAAAGAGAAAGAGAGAAGAAAGAAAGAAAGAAAAGAAAGAAAGAGGGAAGGAGGGAGGACGGAAGGAAGGAAGGAAGGAATTGAACTTAAGCTACAGGTTCAGGTGAGAAACAGTTTCATGTTGGACCAAGCTCAATTGAGGCCTACACGTCACGTATGAAAAAAGGAAAAGAAAACTTTTAGGTGCACAACCTAACTGTGGCCAGTTCTTAAACCTCTTCAAACTCTCTCAGTGATGACATCTGGGGAACAAAGATGAATAGCCACTGTAAGAGAAGAAAAATATCTTTTTCCTCACCCATCCTAGGTTCATGGCTGAGGCCTTTATGACAAAAGACAGATTAACAAGAGAAAAGCATATAAATTTGTTTAATATGACTTTTATGTGACATGGGAGCCATTATAAGAAAACAAAGACCTAAAGAAATGGTTAAATTTGTATATTTTTGTGCTGAGTTTGATGAAGAGTGTACCGTTGTGGAGAAATATAACTGGACAAAGTATATGATCTGATGATAATAAACTGGGGAAATTTAGCAAGGCCTATTTGTTCTGATTCTTCTCTGTATGCTTATGTCTTCAGAGATAAGGATGCTCCTTTTCACTGGGAATAGAGAGGGTGTCCTCTCATATGATGGTCTCATGAAGGTTTACAATCTGCTTTAGGGGAAGGTCAAAACCCTTCCTAGGTTTTATGATCTACTTAGAGGAGATGAGTGGTGTTGGGGGAGAGGGGGAGGTGAGAGTGGCCTTCCTACTTCTGCAGTTTTCTTAAATTCTTTCAGCTTAAAATATTTTTGTTGTAGTATGTTCTGAACCCCATCAGCCAATCAATTCCAATTACGGGCTTCAGGGTGAGAGGCCCGTCAGCATTTGCAGATCCACAGATAATAGTTTAAAGGACAAGCAGGTGGGGAAATGTGGCAGACAGATAGCTCCTATAGGCCAGCATCTCCCTCTGCTCCTTAGAGTGGTCTTCAGTGTTATGGCTGGTGTTTGAGTCATCCTGGCACCTTAGAACTTTGCTCAGTTTCTTAAACATTCAATTGATATGAACACCCTTGACCCCCATTCTCATTACCCACATCTTCTCTTCCCATTTCCCTCCATATAATTTACTAATTTATTATGTTTATTGTTTAAGGTTTTGCCTCTTCTCTCTAGAGTGTAATTTCCCTTAGGGCATTCATCTTTGTCCAGTCACTCCTTTCCTTTGGCCAACAACTGGTCAGGAAATATTTGTTGAATTAAGTTTAATTAACTCTGACCAGATGAACATAAAATGGTTACTTTATTTGGAACAAATATTACTCCTGAAAAGCAAGTGGAAAAAAAGTACATATCAATTTTTTAAGTAATCTAAAATAAAATGTTTAAAAAAATTCTTTTAAGACTAGTCAAGTACAGTGGTGAGAAGAGGGGGAAAGAGTAGAACAAGGAGTTTAATCTGTGAACAGTCCATTGAGAAACTCACTACCTCTGGACCAGCCAAAATGTTTGATATAAAAAAATTATTATGGAAGTGTGATATGACTAGTCAGTTTATTAATATGTATATGTTTCCAATGACAAGTATGAGAGGTGAGGAATCTGTTAATTAGCTTGATTTGATTATTTCACAGTGTATACATATATCAAAACATCACATCGTGCACTGTAAATAAATACAGCTAAAAGTGTATCACACCTCTCTCCACCTTTCTCTTGCTCCTACTCTTGTCATTTGAGACACCTGCTCCTCCTTTGCCTTCTGCCATAATTGGAAGCTTCCTGAGGACTCACCAGAAGCCAAGCAGATGCTGGTGCCATGCTTCTTGTACAACCTGCAGAACCATGTGCCAATTAAACCTATTTTCCTTATATATTACCTAGCCTCAGGTATTTCTTTATAGGAATGCAAGAATAGTCTAATATGTGGCTAGAGTAAGATGAGGCCTAAGGGTTTGAAGCATGGGGGGATACTATGTATAATAGACCACATCTATCTTTTACTTCATAAAAGACCACAGAGCAGGAAGAAGCATGGCCAACTATAGAGGATGGGAGGGAAATATGATGTTTCTGGGTGATAGGACTTAAATCTGATTTCATATTTGCAATATGGATAATTAGACATTTAAGAAATTAGACAGATTAGAAATGAGAAACTTAAAATGATCAGTATTCTGTTTGTTTGGACCTTGTGGGTACAGAATTCATAGGAGTTATAGGGAATAAAATAAAGGTGAAATTTCCCAAACCCCTCCTCCTCCTCATTTTTTCTCCCCCAAATATTATCTTCTGTTAGAAGACTGATTTTTTTATACTTTATTTTTTAAATTTTTACAAAGTTTGTATCTTTCAAGCTATTTTATGTGTACAAACCAAAAATATGTACATAACATTTAAAAAACAAAATATCATTGTCAGGGCTAAGGGGAAAGTTTTCATGGTATTGTTTTCTGAGTCCCAACATCATCAAACTGTACTGTAACTGTTACAACTTTTTCATTTAATAAAATATAGATGTATCCATGTCAGTACATTCTGGCAAACTTATTCTTTGTAATGGCTATATAACATTGCATAATATGAACATACCAAAATTTATTTACCAATTCCTATATTGATGCATATATGGGGTGTTTCTATGTTTTATTATAACAAATAATGCTGTAATGATTACCTTTATTTGTTAGGAATTATGTCTGTTCAAATGACTTGCAAAATATAGTCTGCTTTAAAATAGAAGTTTGAGAATAAATTATGTTTACTTTTTTGCCACTAAGTTCAATTTCTGGTGCTTATTTAAAAATCTTAACATTATGAAATGCTTTGAAACAAAGAATAAAAACACTATACAGTAATTGTATGATGAATTTAATGTTTACATAATAAAGACAGGCATTTATTTTAATTACTCAAATTTTGGCAGATGTCCCTTCTGCTTTCATTTGTCAATTAGTTACATTACTGATGATGGTGTTTTTGAACAGAGCCTAATTTCGTCTCATCAGCATCACTGAAAAGAATCGAAATCACAAGTACTATTTTTAGTTATTTCTCTTATGTCATTTCTTACTTTTAGCATAAATAGAATCTATTTAAATGTTTAGATCATGAATTTAGATCTGTGTCTGCTGTTCTGTGTGTTGTCAATTTGGAATTATGTTATATATTAATGATAGATGTTAAGAAATGGTGAAAAACCAAAAATTGCCCCCTTTTCACCAAGTCTTGTTGGGGCCTGAGATATTTTAAGAGAACATATTTTCTGATATAATACATTGAAATTTACTTTTTGAAAGGCTCGAGTATTTTAACCATTTTAATGGAAGTGATCCTAAATCAATATTAGTCACCTCTTACAGTGTTTGTTTTCTATTCCTAGTAGCAACAAACAGTGGCTTAAAACAGCACATTTATTCTCTGAATTTCCATGAGTCACAAAGCTTAGCATGGGTTAAGTGGATTCTCTGCTCAGGATCTCATCAGCTTGCCACCAAGAGGGTGATGAACCTGGGGGTCACCTTAGAATTCTGTCTTTCCATGCTTATCTTCTAGACTGTATTATGCTTTACTTAATAATTTTTGAAAATATGGGAACATTATAAATATCCATTCCCATACTTTGCTATTACATAAAGCACAACTCTCTATCAGCTCTTGAGTTAGGGAAACAATCACTTCTGACTTCACCTTTTAATCTTTGCTTTAGGGTTGGTTTCCAGAGGCCTGAGTTCACGAAACGGTTTATCACTAGTAAGAAATTCTTGTTGTGGGGCTAGTAAAAAGGGGCTTTTCAAAAGCTAGAATGTTTGCTTCCTCTCACAGTATTTCTATAAACCCTTTACATTATTTTCTTCTCACTATTTCAAGTCTTTCCCAGCAATGGGTTCAGGGCCAGTGAAAATAAAATTACACAGGGAACATAGAGGGTGTCACTTGTTGTTTACAAGCAGAAATTATTTCAAGAAATATTGTTCTCAAACAGAAGAAAAGTATTTCACATAAAACTGTAGGGGCCAAAGAAAACTTCCCCATTGCCTCTGAAAGTTTGCTGAAAAATCAACTGACAAAATATAGCTTAATAGGAGAAAAGGTATACAAAATTTTATCTTACGCCAGGCATCGTGGCGCATGCCTGTAGTCCTAGCTACTTGGGAGACTGAGGTGGAAGGATTGCTTGAGCCTAGGAGTTTGAGGCCAGCCTCGGGAACATGGTGAGACCCCATCTAGGAAACAAAAACATTAGTGTGCATAACATGCAGATGCTATATACGCTTTTTCATAGGGGAAGGGAGGTAAGGGAAATGTGGCAATTTGGGGTTATAATAAATAATTTTTAGGGGAAAAATGAATGGTCTTGAGAACACGTAGTGACCTGGGACAAAGTCTTTTAGGCCCCCAGAGCGAACAATGATTTGTGACAAAAACCTGTCCATGTGTCTTGACAAACTTCAGTCTCTTTTCCTGCAATATGAGTTAAGTTAATGAAAACTCCAGGAAGAGACCAGAGGCAATTGTTTTCTTCTTTGTCAAGTCCAGACTTGAGGCAGATAGGGGAACTTGAGAGAACAACTTCAGCATTTGCGTTGGGAGAGACAAAAGATTGAGAGATGGGGGAGTAAGGGGATGTCAGAGAGACCTTGAGTCAGCTTCTTCAGTCCAGCATGCATGTCAAAGTGCCATATTTTGGGATATTGGTTTCTGGGCCCCAACAAAGTCAATCATCAAATAAACCGGCTTTAAGCTCATTGCAAGGTAAGTAGGAAAATAAATGCCAATAAATAAGAATTTTATACCATGATGTGTTGTATAAGTATACACACAAGTGTGCAAGTGTTTATTTATCATGAAACAAAAGGTGATGAAACTAAAATATCTAATTATATCTAATTATTAAATTATTATATGTGATGTGATTATATTTAAAAATAATTAAAAGATGCATTTATTTTTTTTTTATTTTTTTATTTTTTGTGTTTAAATTTTACATTTTTTTTTCTCTTTTTTTTCTTTTTTTTCTTTTTTATTGCATTTTAGGTTTGGGGGTACATGTGAAGAACATGCAAGATTGTTGCATAGGTACACACATGGCAGTGTGATTTGCTGCCTTCCTCCCCATCACCTATATCTGGCATTTCTCCCCCATGCTACTCTCTCCCCCAACTCCCCACCCCCCACTATCCCTCCCCTTTTCCCCCAACAGACCCCCAGTGTGTGATACTCCCCTCCCTGTGTCCATGTGTTCCCATTTGTTCAACACCCGCCTATGAGTGAGAACATGCAGTGTTTGATTTTCTGTTCCTGTGTCAGTTTGCTGAGAATGATGGTTTCCAGGTTCATCCATGTCCCTACAAAGGACACGAACTCATCGTTTTTGATGGCTGCATAATATTCCATGGTGTATATGTGCCACATTTTCCCTGTCCAGTCTATCATCGATGGGCATTTGGGTTGGTTCCAGGTCTTTGCTATTGTAAACTGTGCTGCAATGAACATTCGTGTGCATTTAGAGAATATTTCATGATAAGAAAGAAAGCTCATTATTTCACTGAGTGAGTGATTTTTTTCATCCAGGGGTCATTTTGAACCCCCACCCCCACCCCAACTCTGAGACATTTGGCAATGTCTGGAGACATTTTTCCTTGTCATACCCGGGGGGCAGGTAGCTTCTGGCAGCTAGTGAGTAGAGGCCAGGGATGCTGGTAAACATCCTGCAATACACACAACAGGCCCCACATCAAAGAATTTTCCAGGCCAATAGTCAATAGTGCTGGGGTTGAGAAACTGTACTAAATGAAAAAAGTAGTCTCTAAACCTATTTTATTTTATGTCCTTTTTACACTTTTAATAAGCTATCTTTATTGCTCATTTGAAACAATTGTATTATTCAAATATTTCACATTTATTGAGACATTTTACGTGATTTAGTGTATGGACACTTTTTATAAATGCCCCACACATGTGTAAGAAGAATATATATTCTCTGTTCGGGATTCTAAATATATTAAATAAAAAATGTATCTAATGTTAGATCTAAATCCTCACTAACTTGTGTGTGCTTTATCTAATAATGGTGTGTGAAAATCTCCCATGTTTATTGTTTTGTTCAATTGTTATTTGCAGTTCCATCACTGAAAAGTCTGGGACTATTTTGTTAGGTACAGACAAATTCATGATTGCCCTACTTGTTGAAATGTTGTTCCTTTCATTATAATTTGGTGTACTTTTTTATCCCCCACTCATATTTCATCTGATGTCTTTTTTGTCTGGTAATACTATTGGTACAAAATTTTTTTCAACTTTTATTTTAGATTCAGGTGGTACATATGTAGGTTTGTTAACTGGTTATATTGTGTGATGATGAGGTTTGGGGTATAAATGATCCTGTCACCCAAGTACTGAGCATAGTACCCAACAGGGTTTTCAATCCTTGTCCCCCTTTCTCCTGTCCCCGCTATAGTAGACCCCAGTGTCATTTTTGCCACATTTATGTCCAGGTATACCCAATGTTCAGCTCCCACTTATAGTGAGAACATACAATATTTGGTTTTCTGTCCGCATTAATTCATGTAGGATAATGGCCTCCAGCTGCATCCGTGTTGCTACAAAGAACATGATTTTGTTCTTTTTATAGCTGGATGGTATTGCATGGTGTATATGCATCATATTTGTTTTTAAGTCCAATCCACCATTGATGAGCACTTAAGTTTATTCCACGTCTGCTATTGTGAATAGCATAGCAATGAACATGTGAGCGTAAGTGTCTTTTTGGTAGAACGACACTACTGGGTATGTGCCCTTGGGTAGATACCCAGGTAGTGGCATTGCTGGGTAGAAAGGTAGTTCTGTTTTAAGTTCTTGGAGAAATCTCTTGACTGCTTTCCACAGTGGCTGAACTAATTTATATTCTCACCAGCAGTGTACTAAATGTTCCCTTTCTCCACAGCCTCACCGGGACCTGTTGTTTATTTTGATATTTTAATAATAGCCAGTCTGACTGGCAGGAGATGGTATCTCATTGTGATTTTGATTTGCATTTCTCTGATGATTAATGATGTTGAGCATTTTTGCATATGTTTGTTGGCCACTTGTATGTCTTTTTTTTTTTTTTTTTTTTTTAGGTGTCTGTTCATATCTTTTGCCTGTTTTTTAATGGGCAAAGCTATTTTAAATAATTTAATTGTTCCAATACTATAAAAAAGCCCCAAGTGTATATTTTCCTAGCTATTTGTATAATGTGTCTACAAAGAATGAGACTTCCCCCCATTATCTATAAGATAAGACCATTATTTTACATAAAAGTTAGTGCTGAATGGATCATTGACCTGAATTAAAGAGTCAATCCATGAAGTCACCTGACTTCTCCTTGCTCATTTGTCTTTACCTGTTGCGTTTATCTGGTCCTCCTCTCTCCCTGTTCATTCTAACATCTGTTTTAAAATTGTATACTTTGCAGTCACTACTCTCCTACATAGTTATTATGTGTTTTCTGTGCTTACATGTAATGAGTCAAGATTATATATGTAATTTAATGTACTGTGTATCTGAAACTGTTGCTGCACATTTTTCTCTGATTCCATGCTATTTAGGAATAGTAACAATTTATTTCCCTGCATAATATTTACTATGTGCCTCACTAAATCTTCCTGTGTGATAGATAAGATTAGGATACTGTAGGGGAGGAAAAATAATTTTTCCTCTACCTTTCCAAGTTCTTGGTTGGGGACTTTATGCCAAAAGATAGATTAACAAGAAAAAGACAAGTTTATTAATGTGTTTATCTCATGTATATGTGGGAAAGGCCCAGGGAAATGAGTAAACGTCAAAGAAGTGGCTTAGAGCTTGGGTTATGTAGCATCTTCAGCTAAAACAAAGAAGGAAGGGTGTAGGGGAGGCAAGTTATGGGAAGGTGATCAGGAAACACAAGAATAAGGTTTATTATGCAGACTTAGGTAAGTGAGTCTTTAGTGATTTAGTTGTCTCTTCTCTTTCTGGTATAGAGATGAAGGCACCCTTAAAAATGGGAAATTTTCTTTATCAGTGTAAATTTCCCTTACAACAGGGTAACTTCTACTCTGTTTTCAGAGCTTCTCTGTGTCTGCAGTTTCTCAAAATAATCAGCTCAAAATAATTCTTATGCAAAAGAGGTATATTTTGGGGGTGGCATAATCTGGTCTCCTACAATACCCATTGGAGAGATGAGGTAAGTGGTAAAGAGAGATGATATTCACCAATTAGGAAGATACAGAAATCAGTGGCCAAATGGAATCCTACAATTTGCAGAAAAAATACAAAGAAGCAGACAAATAAACAGAAAAAAAATTAACTCATATGTAATTTATGATTGCCTCACATGCTAAGGCAGGTGTTATTTATTTGGAAACTCGAAAATGAAATCTTACATTTTATAGTAAGAATAAACATGATTATGGGGTATTTGCTTTTAAAAATCCATTTTAAAATAATTTGCTTATTTTCATGCCCTTCTCTGTTTCATTATATTGAAGAACATCTTTGTTACCCCAAAAGCTCAAGGTGTATCATATATTTACTATAAGTTAAGGTGTGTTGAGCTGATATAACGGAGATATCACTAAAATATATTTTGATCTAATTTGAGGAGACTAATGTTCTTATACTCAGAAATATGTGAAGCACAATTTGTATCTGAATGTGTTTAGAAGACACAAATAAATAAATCTCTATTAAGTCTTAATATCCTTAAAATTTTTAATTAGTAAACTAAACTTGATGTAAATGCCAGAGTGCAATCATAGGAATAAAAACATAATTACACTTTCCTGGCCTATTCCTGCCCTGAGCTCCACTGTGATTCTACTGTTTCCGTACAACCTCTGTGTCTATGCATAAATGGTCATGCACCACATTTTTTCTTTTCATTACTGGAACCATTCTGGGAAACATTTCACTAGACAGTGTATTGTGGTATCTTTTTCAGTACATATAAATCTATTCACTGTTTTGTAGCTTTTTGACATTCCAAAATATGTATGTAACAAATTTCACCATTAATATAGATTATTTGCGGAAAAATACCCAATTTTCTCAAATATTGAGTCTTCCCTTCCAGTCTCTGTTTTAATTCAACCTTTTAAAATATACTTTAATAATATTTTATAATTTTACTAATACAGGGCCTCCACATTTCTTGTTAAGCTTATTCCTAGTAGTTTGTTTTTATTTTTATTTTGAGACAGGGTGTCACTCTGTCACCCAGGCTGGAGTGCAGTGGCACAATCTCAGCTCACTGCAACTTCTGCCTCCCAGGCTCAAGTCACCCTCCCTCCTCAGCAGTTTTTTAGTATTTGTTTCTTTTTTTCCTGTTGGGTGGGTGGGTGGATAGATGATGTGTGGAGCAGAGGTTGTTTGTGCTGTTGTCAAAAGCTCTGTATTTTTTTCTAATTATATTTTTTAATTGGTTATTGGTGGTATATAGGGTGACTTTGGTTTTATAAGACCTTCTCTCTCACATGTTACTGAGTTTTGCTAGTTTTACTGATTTTTGTATTGAGCTGCTAGAATTTTCTAGGTAGAAAATTTGTGTCAGAATATTATGACAAAAACAGTTATGGCCACTTCCCAATGTTTATGCTTATATTATTTATATATTGAATCATATAGAACTTCCAGTCCAATGTTGATTAGTCAAGGTGAGAATGGGTACCTTTGGCTTATTCATGGCTTTATGGCAATGCTTCTAATATTCTATCACCAACAATGTTTACCATAGATTGCTGGTAGATATCTTTATTCAAATTAAGAATGCTACTGGGCGTGGTGGCTTATGCCTGTAATTCCAGTACTTTGAGAGGCCAAGGTGGGAGGATAGCTTGAGCCCAGGAGTTTGAGACCAGCCTGGACAACTTAGGCAGACCCCCTGTCTCTACAAAAATACAAAAATTAGCTGGATATGGTAATGCACGCCTGTGGTTCCAGCTACTTGGGAGGCTGAGATGGGAAGATCACTTGGAACTCCTGGGAGGTTGAGTCTGCAATGAGCCATGATCATACCACTGCACTCCAGCCTTGGCAACAGAGTGAGAGAGACCCCATTTCAAAAAAAAAAAAAGAAGAAAAAAAGAAAAGAAAGAAAGAAGAATGTTTTTTACCATTCCTATGTTACTTTTTCTAAAGAACAGATATTGAAATTTATCAAATGCTTTTTATTATCTACTGAAAAGATAATATGCTTTTCTGCTTTAATAATGTAGTGAAATCCATGTATACATTTTAAAGTAATGATTGCATTGTTACTCAACATAGAGATACCCGTCTCTACAAATATAGAAATAATTATCCAGGTGCAGTGTCACATACCTGTAGTCCTAGCCACTCATGAAGCTGAGGTGGCAGGATCACTTGAGCCTAGAAGTTTGGGGCTGCAGTGAGCCAAGCTTGCAGCACTGCACTCCAGCCTGGGTGAAAGAACAAGACCCTAACTCTAAAAAAGCAACAAAATCCATCTATGCCTTTGTGGGAGTTAATTTTGACTGCCCTTTCCAATTCTTCTTTGGTTATTTAGGAATCCATGTTACCTGTCTCTCTTTATTTTGTAAATTTATATTTTCATAGAAAGTTGTCAGTTCATCTAGATTTTCAAATTTATTAGTGTCATGTGTAGTGAAAAACAAAGAGATTCACTTTTGTTTTGATAAAGACATCTGAATTCCACCCAGACTATAATATTGCACCTCACTCTGCTTAAAATACTTTAAGTTTGTGGGCTGAGTTTCCAGCGAACCTTCCATATGTCTATATGTGCCTGTCAGTTCAAAAGCAATTGACACATTGGCATTCTTATCTGTTCTGTGCCTAGTTGTAAGCCAGGAAGTTGCATCTTTGAAAGTCAACTGTATTTGTGCATCACGGAATTGTTTGTGGCAAACCATGTTATTTTTTTTTGACCAGTACTTATTCCAGACATTGTTCTAGGTGCTTTACATATGTAATCACTGACATTGCATAAATGATATAATACGGACTTAAGACAATATTGTATTTCTTAAACATTCAAGAACAAGTTTGTGTCAGAGTTGGGATTTGAACCAAATTCTGTGGCAGCAGGGAAAATTCATGAGACAGTACCATATCCTTGGCACAGATTTGAATTGTTATAGAACTAGAGCTTTTTAGGGATCTAGATATATCTGTATATTCCCAGAATATGCCTCCTTGGGCCTATTTTAAGCCTGGCAGACATTTGGCCAGGAAACGTGTCTGATGTGTGACTTACTAGTCAGGTGTCTTTTTCTAGAGGTGAATGAAAGCATGTTTTAAATCTATTACTGAAAATACTTGAATGCGGAGCTTTAGAATTGTTGATAATCAAAGTGAGGTGCAGAAGAGTGAAAGTGAGGAGCACTGAGGGTAATCTATGCAGGAATAAGAAATCCATCATCCACATCATTATGTGATTCTTCCAGTGCTCAAAAAGAAAACAGGTTATAGGAATCCCTGACAATATATCCTGGGAGAAAATTTATTCTGGAGCTTTATACAATAATTAGTTGAGCTCCAAAACAATTGAAAATGTTCATTTCAGTGGATTAATGTAACAGTTTTTAATAAAGATTACTAAAAATTTTCTGTCTTGTTTCAACAATAATGGACTAATTTGTGGAGGAAGGAATATGGTTTGAACCCTTCAGGTTGGTAATAAGTACACAGAATTCATATGATTTTTAAAGTCAGTGTGCATAATTAATAATATCCATTTACTGAAGGAAGAAGAAGGCAATTAATATAAAAATAGAGTAATCTTGTGTAGTTTGTTAAAGAGCGCAAAGATTCCTACTTGAAAATCCTATTGAATAGTATTGAAGTCATTCTCAGTTGGCAAATTGAGTGGGTGTTGTAACTTTTAAGAAGCCATTGAATACTAGAAGGAAATAAATCATTAAACCTTTAAACAGATTTCTGTATGAGCTCCAGGTGTTCTGGTTTATCCCTTTCAAACAGAGCTGTTCCTGGCCAGGCTTAGGTGCTGAGCCACTGCAAGAAGCAGGTGGCTAAAGTGACTCATGGTAGAAGAAGGGAAGAAAAGAAGAGTGTGTTTCCAGCCAACGCCAAGCAGTGACTGTTAACAATTTCATATTGTCATGAGGGGAACCAAGGCTTATTTAGATGCCTATTTCAGAACCTAGGACAGATCCATTGAAAAGGCGCAGGCGTGGGGGGCTGGCTGACTAGATGGATCGGGCCTGGCTGCCTGATGGCTATATTCCTCCTCCTCCCTCTCCACTTCCATCTCAACCCTTGAGGCAGCATATTGAATGTGAGTAGCTCTTCTGGCTTTGTGTGTTGCTGCAGCAGTCTGCCTACTGTGGCTGTTCTTGTTTCTGCTTTTGGTTTAGTGGTTCAAGGCTACCTTTGATGATTATTTTGAACAAAGCATTCCCCTAAATACTAATATTCCAGCAGTAGATGGGGACATAGACACACCTTATGGTTTGTCCTTGGTTTTTATACCTTGAAGGAAAGCCGCTTTTTTATCAAAGTAATTTTAATGTTTATATGTTTAGTAATCCAAATTTGTGCTTTGGAATTATGTGAGAGATTTACTCATTTTTTCAGTCTATGTAAATCTCATTTATGTTGTAGTTCTAGTCTTACTCATTATTAAGTTTCACAAATCAGCCACTATTGTTTAAACATTTAAATCTAACTCTATTTTTCCTCTGGGAAATATATCATGTCGCAGCCATTGGGTTAAATATGAGATATTTCATGTGTTTCAGAAACTAAAATCGTTTGGTTTGGGTCCAAGATTAACTTGTTAGATAAAAATATCCTGCAGTGAATTAAGTTTCAGCAAGTTTCCAATTTTGTTTGCTTCTCCTGCTATTTTTATTAACTCAAATAAATTAAAATTTCTTCCAAAAAATAATACCCACCCCAGATCCTTCTTTTAGGATGTCTATTCATGTCATCTTCTGTTCCCAAAATATACACTATGTAGTTTTAGGATCTTTATCCATGTGTAGGAGCAAAATGATGTGGCAGTAATATCAGATTTGAAGGGGTGTTACCTAGGAAACAAATCAAATTCTAAGACTGTCTTTTCTGTAATCTTTCATGACTGGAGATAAACCCTTGAAATTTAACTTCCCAAGAATACGTCTTTTTGTGAGCATGATGTGCACAGAAACAATGGAAAGGATCAATTAAACAAATATATTTGTTGAGATGTTCATTATTTCTTTTCTGCTTTTGCCCTTTAAACAACTTGAGAGCTGTTTGTCTGTTAACAAATATAACTACTTTAGGCATGTTCATGGGGGTAGGAAGAATTTAATTATGGAATATTTAGGTTTTTAAATGTTTGGGATATTTGAAAGTCAGTAAAATGTAGGGAATTCATATATTGTAGACCACCTAAGTTCCCCAAATAATGTTTTATTATAGGTTTTCTAAAAAAATCTGGATGGTATTTTTTATAGGAACACTATATAGTAGGCATTATTTGGGGGGACCCCTATTATAAAATTCAAACTATAGTTTCTATAGTTTATATTCCAAATACCTAAAAAACAGAACAAAACAAAATGAAACATAAACAGAGTAGCAGTACCCAAGTTTTAAAGAAGCACTGAACTCCGTGACAGGTTTAGTGCACAGTGAACATCTTTCACATGAGAAGATCAGAAGATAGCCACCACACCCTTGATCCCCTGCTCCTCCACTGGCTTGCAGACAATATCCAGGTCCAAGAAATGCCCGTGGCCAGCAGGGATGCCAGTGCTCACCCACCTGTTTTTGGTCACTGAAATCCAAGCACAAAGTGGAGATAATTTTAATATAAAAAATTTGTGTGTTCTCAAGTTCTGTTACTGTTTTGGCATGCCCAAGTTATTGATCTGATTACTTGACATAGTACATCGTTTCCCCTAGTTTGCACAGTAGTAGACTGTTGTATAGGCAGAGTAATGGCCCTGCACAGATGTCCATGTCATAATCCCAAAACCAATGAATATGTTAACTTATATGCCAAAGGGACTTTGCAGACATGATTAAGTTAAGGATCTTGAGACAGGGGGATAGATTATCCTGGATCATCTGGATGGACTCCATGTCATCCCAAGGGTCCTTATAAGAAGGAGGCAGGAGGGACAGTGTCAGAGAAAGATGGAAACAGAGGTGAGAGAGGGAGAGGGGAGTGATTTGAAGATGTTATGCTGCTGGCTTTGCTATTGAAAGAAGAGGCCATGAGCTAAGGAGTGTGGGTGACCTCTAGAAGCTGGAAAAGGCAATGAAATAGATTCTTTCCTAAAGACTATAGAACAAACACAGTGCCACTGACACCTTGACTTTGGCCCAGTGAAACCCATTTTGGACTTCTGGCCTTCGGAAGTGTAAGAAAATAAATTAACATTTCTTTAAGCCACTAAATTTGTGATAATCTGCTATAGCAGCAAGAAGAAACTAATGCAATGACAATTTTGGGTTTTTTTTCAAAATGAAATCTACTTTTTCTGATTATAATAACAAGCTCAGATTTTTAAAAATATTTACTCTTCAGAAAAATTATAAAGGGAGGAAGGAAACCATCACTTGGGGAACACAACAGACCTATTGACAGCTAATCTGTGCTGTGACCTTTTGACCCTCAAGCTCCTTCCCGCCTCTGCTTTCCCACTGCTGAAGTCTATGAATGCATTATGACAGACTATGTTTAAATGAAACTGTGGAAATAGGCTGTTTATTTTTCTAACTTTCTGCCTTAACTGTGAACTCTTAGAGCTTAGTTTTCTTTGGTTTTATTCCTCCTGACTTTTATCAAAATTCTTATCACACAGTAGATTAATAATTACTTGTTGATTAGTTGATTAATGGATTTAATGGTGTTAAAGCAGAGCACTATATAAATATCCATTAAGTGTCAAATTTAATGTTTAGTGAATATTTGTTGAGCGTCTACCCTATGTCAGACTAAATTCTGGGCACTTTATAAGAAAAAATAAACTTTCTGCTCCTGAAGTGCTTACATCTGGAGGGTATATACTAACAATAAACAAATAGACAAATATTAATAAATATATGGTCTATCCAGCAGTAATCTGTGTTTTGAAGAAAAATCAAGGGCATGTAGGATGAAGAATGTTGGGTTGGTGTTTTTTATATAGGGAGGCTGGGAAGGCCTCTCCAATAAGGTAACATTTGAGTGGAACTGGAAGAAAATGAGGTACTGAGCAATATCACTTTCTTAGCCAAGAGCAAGGGCCTTGAGCCAGAAGGCTGCTTCGCAGGTTCAATGATACAAAGAAATGCTTGTGTAGGTAAGCCTTGCAAATGAGGGGGAAGACTGCTGGTAGCAAGGTCAGAGAGGTACATTGGGCTGGTCATTAGAGCCATGGTTAGGGATTTGACTTTTACCATGAGTATGAAGGGAAGCTTCAGGAGGCAGTGTGTCTGATAGTTTAAAAGTATCACCCTGTCTGCTACATGAAGATTAGCCTATAAGTAGTAAGGGTGGAAGCAGAGAGAATAGGTGTCCTGGCAAGTTGGATGTGAGGCATAGGATATGAATCTGGAGTTCTGAGAAGAGGTCCAGGCTGGAGACAGAAATTTTGGAAAGGTCAGTGGATGGAAAACTTACTCAATCCAGGAGGCTTGATGAGCTTACCTAAGGAAGAGGCCTGGGCCCAGGGTACCCCAATGTTTTGAGGTAGAGGAAATGAGACTGAGAGGGATTCACCCATGAGGGGGAAGAGAAGCAGGAGAGGAGTTCCCCAAGTCCATGAATAAAGTGTTTTGAGGAGCAGGGAGAGATTAGCATATCAGATATGAAAATAAGATGACAAAGATGGGCTGGATCATGGGAATTGACCTCTTCAGTCTCACTGGTGAACTTGAATGAGTAGTCCAGTGGAATGATGGAGAAAAAAAGACCTGATGGCAGTAGGTCCAAAGAGAACCAGTAGACAGCAATAGGAGTCAGTGAGCATAGGTAAACCTTTCTAAAGGGAAACAAAGAAATTGAACAGGAGCTAGTAGGGAATGTGGGACCAACGGAAGGCTTTTGAATTTTTGATATCTGTGATATTACAGGGTATTGAATGCAGCTGGCAATCATTGCATAGAGAGGGGGGAAATTGAGGATGCAGACATGAGAGACAGTTACTAAAGTCATGAGCTTGAGTAGCCAAGAGAAGGGATGGGGTCCGGCAGGCAGGTGGAAAGCTGGATCTTGTAAGTAGTAAGTGGACAACTCACATGCGTTCAAAACAATTTACAAAGTTATATATATTTTAATCGATGATTTTTATGCCACTTCTTGATGTGAGAGGTGTTTCAAGATATGTGATTTTGATCTAAAAATTTAATAAAAAGAAATTTCTGGGTAATTTCATGGTTTAGTAGGGACAAGAGGACAGAATATTTTTAGAATCTGGACTTTCATAGAAAACCCATATATACATGCAACTATCCAATTGAGTGATAGTTATTATATCTGGTCCATTGTTCAAATCTCTAGCCTAATGTAGTTCTTGTCGACTCAACACGCCACTAAAGTGAGCCATATAAATGAAGTCTGGGGTGCATGAGCCTTGCAGAGTCCTCCTCACTACTGGGTAAAAAATAGTTCCAATGACTGTGTCAGTATCATCTCACATAAAAGATGGCCCTTTGGGATAAAAGTCTATATATATTATGGAATTGATATTATCCATGTAATAAGGCAGTCTTTTCAAAGATGAGCTCCAGTTGAGCTAAATCATTTAAAGTGCAAGTCTTCAAGCTTCCTGGACATTTGCATTGCAAACAACTTGGTTCCATCACAGTGATTTGGTGGCTGGTTTTGTCATTAAGATCTTTCAGGGGAGTGTGCCCTTTGAACTTATTTTGAAGAGTCAACTTTTTGTCTTAGAAGATTACTTCACTGGATTTATGAGAGATGGGTTAAATCATCCACGTGTCACAGATGACAATAATAAGATGGTTGAATTACTTGCCCAGAACCATAAATAGTGCTAATAGAATGGGTCTCTGAGTGCTGATCAGACTTGGTCAAGATTTTCCTTTGGGGTGGTAGACAGGCTTGCCTTTCCTCTTCTCGCTTGGCTTCATCATTCCTAGCTTGCCACCCTTCCCACCCCACTCTTTCTCCTCCTTCCTTCTTCATCCTATATGTCCCTCTTGCACCTTTCCTCCCTCCCTCCCTCCTTGCCTGTCACCCCTTTGTAAATCACAGGAACCATGACATATAACACACATATCAGCAGAAATGGTCTCATTAAGTTGCATGTTACACAAACCAAAGCATCTGGTAGAACAGCTAATATCTTTACAGAATTTAAGTCTTTATAAGGCATTTTTTTGCAGAAATTATTCTTTAAAATGTTCAACAATCCTGTGAGATAGATGCTTACTCTTATTAGCTTGCAATTTCATTAATTCAGCCTCGGAGAGAACAAGGAAACAAGGAGAAGGAGCTTACTCAGAGTTGCATGCACAGAAAGCAAGTTGTAAGGCTGATAATGAAATCCAGGTTGCGTGACTCCAAGACTCTTACCCTACTGCTGCATAATCTCTGCTCCTGCTTGCCTTCTTGTTAGTGAAGGCAAACAGGAACAATTGTGAGGCTGATATAGCCTGACAAGCCACCCATGTCTGCTACTTGCCCTTTCTCTACTTTTACAGAGTGGTGAAAACTTTCCCTGTGCTCCACTTCTACACTTACCAGCCAAAGGAAGGACTGGAACAGGCCAGGCAGGCATGTGACCCAGCAAATGAATGATTATGCAAGGAAATGCACTTCCAAGAACACTTTCTGGCCCCAGGAAACCTCAAACTTTCCTGCGTTTAGATAGATGGTCTAAAGTTTACCACATCTGACATCATTCTCATTGGTATCTATTTTTATTGTATTTTATTTATTTATTTAGAGCCAGAGTCTTGGTCTGTCAGTCAGGTTGGTGTACAGTGGTGCAATCATAGCTCACTACAGCCTTGAATTCCTGGGCTCAAGGGATCCTCCCATCTTAGCCCCCCCTCAGTAGCTGGGACTGCAGGCATGTGCCACCATACCTGGCCCTTCATTGGTGTTTAATCATGCCTCATAGCAAATTACTCTCGACTTATAGCTGGGAACAGCACATTTCTATTTCTTTTTCAGATGGTGCTGTTGGAAATGAAGCTGTTTTTAATTCATCATGTCCGGGAAATACATACTGTTTATTAAGAGAGGAATGATTGGGAGATAGCTTACTCCTCATGCAATATATTGCTACTGAATTTGTTCCCATTTCCATCTCCATTCCAAAATTCATAAAGCATTTGTCTTGGGTTACAGCAATTATTTTGTCACCCGCACCCCATGTTGCTCACTGTAATTAGGTGTATAGTCAACTAACATGGCTTTATGGACTATGTAATTAATCATGCCAGGTTGTGTGCATTTCCTAGCATCCAACAATTCAGGGTTGACACTAGCCAAACCTCCTGTCTGATTTCTTTCCCCAAGTATTACATAATTCAAAGGGCATTTGCAGAAAAGGTGGCAGTCAGCTGAAAAAATGGAAAATAGAATTAATAGCTTATTGGAGTGGTTTTGTAATTCTAAAATAATATTTTATTATGAAAATATTTCATGCATCTCAAAGATATAGAGCATGTCACAATAAACACATAGATACCCCAATTAAACCCACTGAGTTTCTTTTTCATTTGTTGCAAGTATTGCTTTTTAAAGTAATAGAATGTTATAGATTCAGATGAAGGTCCCTATCCCATTCCACTCTTCTGCAAAAATAAATGGCATCCTGAGGGTGTGTATTTTTAATTCTCTATCTTGTATTATGTATATATCCATACAACATATACTGTATTACTTAGGGTATTTATCAGAATGTGTGTAAGTAGTTTCCTACTGTATCGTTTTGCAACATACTTTTTCTTCCTCATTCAACATTGAATGTTAAAGGTTTATCTAAGTTGATACATGTAGGTCTATTTTCTTAACTAATCTAGTTCATTGTATAAATGTACTGCAGTTTATTTACTCAGTCACTTCTTAATGGACATTCACATTGCTTCCAGTTTCTTTTAATGTAAACAAAATTCCAGTGAACACACTTGCACATCCTCCTCATACACACATGTGAGAGTTTCCCTAGGGCCAGGGTTCCCCCAACTTTTTCTGTAAAAGGCCAAATAGTAAATACGTTAGCTTTTCAGGCTGAAATGACCTCTGTCACAACTATTGAACCCTGTGTTATCACATGAAAACAACCATGGAAAAAATATAAATTAGTGGCCAGGGCTGGGTGCCCCATGAACTGTATTTTATGGATGCTGACATTTGAATTTCACATCATTATTATTCTTTTATTTTTCTCAGCTGTTTAAAATGTTTTTATAAAAAAAAATCCTACTTCATAAGCCATACAAAACCAGTCAATGGGCTTGATTTGTCCCGTGGCCCATAATTTGCTAACCCTTGTTTTATGGCATATACCTAGCAGTGGCATTGTACCAAATGGAATGTGAAACTCCATCATAAACTAGATAGAGCCAGGTTACTCTCCAAAATGAATGTAATAATGTATCTTTCTATTCCTGCCCAATCTGATGTGTGTAAAAACATGTCACATTGTTTTGTTTTGTGTTTTGTTTTGTTTTAGAGAGGGATCTTGCTATGTTGCCCAGGCTAGCCTCGAACTCCTGGGCCCAAGCGATCCTCCTGTCTCGACCTTCCTGTAGCTAGGTTTAAAGGTGTGTACCTCCATGTCTAGCTCTCATTTTTGTCTTAAAATATATTTTTCTACAAACTAGCACTTTTATCTTTCCATTAATTCAGACTTAGTGGGAAATATTCCAAATGTTCATCAGCTCCTTGGTTTCACTCTTCTATTGATTTGCCTGTCTGTATTTTCAGGTTTCCTACTGGGTCATTTGCCAAATTTTCTTACTAATTTGTAGGGCTCTTTATATAATCTGGATACTAATCTTTTAACAAATACAAATATTACATTGTATAAGTCTCAGATTTGTGACATGTTTTTTATACTGGAATTATTTATGTCAAAATTCATCAGCATTTTATGAATGGGTTGTGCTTTTTGTAAAAGAAATTTACAGATTAGGCTACTTGCTGTAAAAACATTGATACCTATTTAAAAGATCACCACTACTGCTACAACTTCCACTCCAAAATTAAGAAGGAGTTGAGCCCATCTTCTGACTTTTCCCAGGTGTTTTCCCTTCAGCTCCCATCTCCTGGCATTGCTCCTTCCTTTCATTCTTCCATGTCATTCTCTTGTGTGTCTTATTAAATCCTGCTCCTAGGTCCCCCACTTAGATGCAAATACCTGATACCTGCTTAGAGATCTTTCCAGACAAAGAGATCAGTGTCTTATTCTAAAGAGGTAATTGACTGATATAAAATTTCAGGCATCAGTCAGCAAGAAAAGGTAATTTTCTTGACTCCCTGAAATCAAGCCAGAGAGACCTGCTTTACCATTTCAATATAAATGATATTATTCCTTCAACACAACATATTATTGATTCAACATATGTTTTTTATATTCAATTAGTGAAATTTGAGACAATAAGAATGTGTAAGTGTTCCAAAAATGTATTACATGTTTTGCTAGCTTTTCTCCAGTGACAAGAGATTGAAAATACATTTGCTCTGCATGGATTTTGCACCATGTTGAGTGACATAATTAAGATAATCTCTTTCGTCTTATAATTCTTATGACAACATTCAGAGATATTCTTTCCCAAATGCTTTAAATTATGGTCTTTCAAAAGGCAAGTACAGTATTTGTAAAGAGAAGAAGGATCTTGTAGCTTGTGTGGGAAGAGGGTCGTAATCAACGGTAAGAAGCTAAAGAGCCACAAGCTTGCAGGCAGCAAAGGGCAATTTACTTGGCTAGATCGTGTAAAAACCATGGACTAAGTGATCTGATGCCTATGCACCCTTGATCTCAGTGACCGACAATGGATGTGACATGGACACAGCCCACAGTATGGACATTAAATGAAGCAGCCCATGCCTCTCTTTGCTCTGCCTTTCATCTTTTAGATCAGAAATTATTATTTTTATGTGCCTGTGTTCATCAAACATGTGAGAGCTGGCTAGAGATCAAAGCATAGGGAATTCTGGAGAGGAACAACATTGGGACAACTCTACCAGCAGTGCTGCTCAAATTTGGGAAGGTACAGGCTGCAGCAGAACAACTCAGAGGTTGCTACTTAGCGGGTTCTGAAAATAGAACAGGAATGGTGATGGAGAGATATGAGAAGAAACCAAAGACACTTTTAAGAGAACTCTGGAGGGAATTTTCTTGCTTCCTACAAGGAAAGAACAATGATACAACTCAGGACCACAGAGTGGAGAGAAGAAAGAAGTCTGAAAAAAATAGATCTAAACAGATTTTCTCCTTCTCTTGGGTCAAGGTTATTCTGAATGCCACCAGGCAACTTAAGGGAATGAGGGTTCCAAGACCTCTAGGCTGAGCCCTAGAAGGAAAGGAGAGAAGCACAGTTCACTGAGGGGCCTGGATTACAGGGTCTGAACAAGATGCAGATGTTCATAGTAAAAAGTCTACATGAGGACCCAGGGAGAGAGACTCCACATTGCAGTGGATGTTACAACTTAGAGACATGGAAATGGAAGTGTTTAGCCATCTCTAGATTTTATATCTTTGTCAGTTTCATAGTTGTGATGGTAGTGGTGATGATGTTCATGGTAATGATGACTCCCATGCGGGGATGGTGAAGCCCTTTCTGCTACACAGAAAATATAGTTCTAGCAGTGCTGAGGAGTTGAATAAATAAATGGTGGCTATGCCTCCAAAGATATGTCCTATATTAGTGACTTGGGATTTCATAAAACGGATGGTCAACAGGATGTTACTATTAGATGTGATTTTGAAATGGAGACTTGATGATACCCCTTCATCAAAGTTATCTTTTCTTCCCATTCCATCCATCTGCCATGCCATTGTTAAGAAACTAGGAGAGGAAAACAAAATAAGTTCCTGACCTCCATGAGTTCATGGTCTAGAAGATAAAGAAGCATAATTACAGTGCAGTGGGACAAGTGCTGTGATAGGAGTCTGCTGTTAAAATTTTCATTGCCTCTTTTCCAAATCACTCCTCACTGCTGCCATACACACCCAAATGTAAAGTGATTCTTTCTTTGTAGACCCTACCATTGGCTAAATTAGCCAGGTTAGGAAGATATGTTGAAAGCGCTGATGGTCTTCTTTTAAACTCAATCTCAATCTCATAATAAATGTAAGCAATTAAATCTATAAGGAAATAACAATAAGAATATTAACAATATTTATACCAACTACTTATACCAACCAGTGTGTCAAACATTGTACTTAAAGTATGGCATCTAATCCTCTCAACGTTTTAAGGCAGGTACAATAAATAGTTACCTCTTCATTTTATCCTTCATTCATTTTATCCTCATTGTTTTCCAAAGTCAAGGAAACAAAGGCTTAGTCAGTTTAAGATACTTGCCTAAGGAAACACAGCTACTGGTCATCAGAACCAAGGATTTAACCAGGTCTGTCTCCAATAGTTGAGCTCTTATCTAATTGTACTAAGATGCTATAATGCCTGTCATGTTTATTTGGAGTATTACAAATAATTATTAGAAGGAGGGAGGGGTGAAAAGGTGGAGCACAGAGAATTTTTAGGGCTGTGAAACTACTCTATACATTATAATGGTGTATATTTGTCATTAAACATTTGTCTAAACCCATCTAATGTACATGGGGTGAACCCTTATGTAAACTGTGGGCTTTGGGTGATAATGTTGTATCAACATAGGTTCATCAGTTGTAACAAATGTACCACTCTGGTGAAGGCGGTTGATAATGGGGGAGGTTATGTGTATGGTGGGGTGGTATATAGAAAACCTCTGTACCTTCTGCTCAATTTTTGCTGTAAACCTAAAACGGCTCTTAGGAAAAAAGGTAATGAGAAAGAAAAGACTGCATTAAAAAATAATAAAAGTATATTCATTTAACACATGCATTTGAGCAAAGATAAAATTAATGAATAAATAATTCTGCAGGCCTTATGACCAGGTGCAAATTGTGGTTTGGTCCTCACAACCTTGTCTGCAGTACTGCAGCAAGCATGACAGTTGCAGCAGGTGCCCTGTGTCTCCTCATTGCCAGCCAACTAGCATTGTGGAAAAGTTAGCTTTCTTGGCCAGAACTAAATGGTAATTATGGAGCAGCAAGTCACTTTCCAGACTTTATTTATAATAGCAAATTAGCAGCAAGACAACCAATGACCACAGTGGTTGCTGAATCACTTTGCCTGGACTGAACTGAGGTTCCCATGGGTCTTGATTGCAAAGAGCACTGGGAGGTTGAATGTGAAATTACAAAACAAGACATTCCTCACTTCACAAATCCTCTCCTCTCCCTCCCCTGTTTTAGGAATGTTTTAACCCCTAATTCTGGCCTTTGCTTCATAATAAACACCTCAGAAAATTATTCTATGAATTCTTTTTGAGACTGTTTCTGCCTTTGTTTTTGTTTTATTTGTTTTGAATCATAGCCATAAGGAATGTTTTCCATTGCTTTCTTCCCTACCCTGAATGAGGAATAGACACTTGGGGTAGAGAATGAAGACATTTCTCAGTTCTACTGGAAATTGGCTGCAGCATATCAAATGCATAAATAAAGCATTTGGTTCCTAAGGTAGAGTTATATCTTCACTGACTCCTTTACCTTCTACACAACAGCACCGACTGATGTTTCCAAATGGCAAATTACTAGTCCTTAGATAGGATAATTCTGGTGAAAGCATCAGCTGCAGCTTAAACCCTAGCAAAATGTGAGGAGGAGAGAGAGAGAGAGAGACAGAAAATACCCTGAGAGAGAGAGAGAGAGAGAGAGACAGAGAAAATACCCTGACCTGTTGCCGAGGTTTACAAGACAGCCTAGAGTCTTGAGACAGAAATCTTACCTAAAGACTCTAAAAGTTAGCTTTAAATCAAAGTCTGTTTGTCAGAAGGAAGGGGTGGGTGGGAAAGAATACCTCTTAGCTGCTTAAGAGTCCTAGTTGAAAACTACAGATGATCAAATAAATACCTGCTATTCCCACTTTGATCTGGAAAGTTCTGATTTCCCTGTGGTAGCCCATAGAGATCAAGAACCCTCAAAAATCCACACAATTGAAGGCCCTCTGATTTCCCCTTCCTCCACGGAGAGCAGGTTTTCTCCACTTTGTCTATGTATGCATTGATGACCTTGCCTTAGCCCTTGATGCTAACTGCTTTTGCTTCTAGGAATTCCTTGCTCAAATTCCAGAAAACAGCTCTATTTTTATTCTCTCCCTCCTCCAAACAGACCTTTTTCTGCATTCTCTTCTCTCTCCTAAATCTGCACTCAGCCTTGTTCATCATGAATGCCTCCAGACTGGATAAGCTCATATCACCTCAAGTTTGTGTTATTTTAACACAATTTCCAAACACTATCCCTGCCTCCAGTTCTTTTAGTGGCACAATGTTGCATTTGTCTTCTCAAATTATTTCCTCAGCTCTGCCAGCACCCTTTTTCTCTGATTCTGTTTTTTTTTTTTTATTAATTCATTTTTCTCATGATTTTACAGAGCTTATGTTTCTTTATATTTCTATCAGAGTTTGAGTCAAATGTTCTTTTGTGTACTTGAATCAATCTTCCTCTGGTTATTCACATCATCTGCCTCCTCCGTCACAAATTTACTGTTTCCAGTTACAAGCGTTTTTGTTTAGACCCCACATTTGTGTTCTGTTTTGTGTACTTTGAATTGGGACTGTTCTGGTTGTCTTCTCCATAAGTAGCAATGACAGAATCTTTTTTATTTTATCTGAACTCTATTTGAATCTTTCTCTTGAAACCCTAGATTGAGGGCTGGGCATTACTGCTATTAGACTGTATTCAGTCCCTCATGGGGCTTTGCAGCTGGAAACAGAGAAATCCACATTCTTGAAATTTCCTTCCCCAGCTGATGAAACTCTTGCACCAGGGGTATCATGTGTCAGACCAAGGCATGGCATTTCTCATGGAAGAGCATCTCTCATATTTTCACCCACTTAGGGCTGATCTGGCCACTTTGCAAAGAAAATGGGTAAGATTAAAATCTAGGGGCTTTCCAGACTTCTGTTTGATGACACCATGTGGCATTTTCTATACATAGTTCTCTTTGATGCACTGCTGCCAGTTGGCCTCTAGATACCATTTTATGCTGTTCCTAACCCCAAGCATCACCTGCAGACTTCTCTTTCTCTCAGCTAGGAAGTCCAGCTAATAAAGAATAGTATTACATGGCTCCACACTTTTCCTTTAGTGCTACAATCACTGCTCCTCCATGGGGTGTTCATTCACTGTTGCTGTATAACAAATTACTGCAATTTTAGTGGCTTAAAGAAACACACATTATCTCACAGTTTCTGTGGGTCATGTTTGAGCACAGCTTAACTAGGTCCTCTGTGCAAGACCTCACAAGACTGCAATGCTGATATCAGCCAGGTCCACAGTGTCAACTGGAGCCAGACTGGAGAAGATCTTCCTCCAAGCTCCCTCAGGTTATTGGCAGAAGTCATCTCCTTTGTAGAACCAAGATCCTTGGTTTCTTACTGGCTGTCAGATGGTGAGTGTCTTCAGGTCCTAGATGCTTCCCATGGTTTCAAGAAATGTGGCTTACTCCATAGGCAGTTCACAACATGATAGCTCACTTCTTGAAGGCCAGCGGGATAATTTCTCATTCTAATCTTCTAAGATAAAGTCTTATATTATGTACTATAATAATGAGAATAGCATCTCAGCAACTTTTCCATTGTCTATTGGTTGGAAGCATCCACACTCAAGGGGAAGGGATTCTACAAGAATGAATTCATTGCAGGTAAGCTTAGGGTATGAAGAAGAATGAAAGGCTGGTCATTTCTTCTTAGCAGAGCCTCTCAGAATTTATTCCTTCTCTTCTTGTTCCACAAACACCTTATAAAGACCCTGCAACCCTCTGAATAGGGAACATGAGGTTCTAGATGCGGTACATTTCCACAATCAAAAGAATAATTATAAAGGTATCTGATTTTATAGCCCATAGGCGTTAACATAAATTCAGTTGGTTTAATTGTCAAATGGCAGATTCTATCCTAAGAAATCACTTGGAAACACAGTGCTAATGTCTAGGACAGTATTTCTCAATCTCAACGTTATTGATATTTGAATCTGGATAATTCCTGTGCATTGTAGGATGTTTAGTAACACCTGTGCCCTCTACACACTAGATGCCAGTAGCACTCCCCCACTCCTCACTCCTCACCTTTCTGGTTGTATCAACTAAAATGTCTCCAGACACTGGAAAGTGTCCCTTGGGAAGGGGAGTGCATAATCAACCTCAGTCGAGATCCACTAAGCTAGGTCTTTCCCCAGGTTTCCATTAAGGAGACAGTGGGCGTCCCTTGATTGCAATAAAATCCGTGCAGTGTAATTTCATGGAAACATAATTAGGGTGAAATTGGTATGAACACAGCTGTGAGTCTATCCCACTGCATTAGAACTGATGATCTAAGGCAATTGGAAATTTAGAGCTGGTTTCAGGCAGCCTACTAGGGTCTAAAGGGTTCTGGTCCTAGTTTGGACCATAATTTCTGTATGCCCAGATCACCTCATTTGTAAAATATGTATATTTTACACATTTCTATAAAAGAATGGTATAAAAATGGTATTGTAGTACCAGAAGCCATACTTTGATTTGATTTCTATATTTATTTAAATTATCCATCCCCCACCCCAACAGTGTATGTACCTGGTAGTTGACATATCTATATTTACCATTGACAGTCTCAGGACATTTATCTAAAAAAGAATGAAGTTTTGCAACTTGTATAATTAAACATTAATAACAATTCAGTTGAAAGATACAGTTATTTTGATGATTCCGTACACAAGATCCATTTTCCAAAGGTTGGTTTATGTCCCCATTTTTGCACTTTAAGACTTTATTTTCTAGCCCTTCCAATAATAAAGTGTGCACAACTGGAAATGAAAGTCCTCAGACACATCTTTGACAATCCATTAGAAATTGCGATTTGTATAGATGACCCCATAAGTATAAAGTGCTGGCACTCATGAAAGATTATTTCCATTTATTTTGTTTTATTATACAATATTTTTCTCTAAGCCAAGATATTATTAGGTCCTACCAGTGCTAGACTCATGACCTGATGATTTCATTTATTTTGTAAACATCTGCAGTTCTAAACTCACCTATTTAGGTCATTCTGCTATTGTCAGCATTAATTGAAATATATTCTGCAACCAAGGTCTTAAAATAGACACCTATAAATAATCTATTGCTACAACACAAACTGGCTAAAAACGTGAATGTCTCTTTACATTCTAGGCTTTAAATAAAAAGTAAAATCAAGGATACATCTTAATGTGCTATTCGAATCATTAACACATTTGTATAGAAATTAAGTTCTTACATTTTGGAAATTGTTACTGAGCGAGTTACTTTGGAAACTCTCAGAGATCAGATCCTTCTAATCAGTAACGTACTTCCTTCTCTGAGTGCAGATAGAATGAAGAGAGGAGAGGATGATAATATTATTTGCCAACTCTATGACTCTACTTTTCCCCTCCGCAAGTTAGCAAATTATTTTTCTTGCTTTACTTTGGTTACCCAGGGATAGATTCACTATTTCTAAGTTTGATACCTAAAATGGTTTTACATTGCAGACAGTCTTAGTTTACACTTGTCTTCCTGGTGTCATTACTCTCAAAACCTTCATTCACTCTCAAAAGCTTTCTGGTTTGAATGATAACCTCTGTGGTCCATCTTCTAATCACCTCTTCTTGACAGCCTAGAGAGAGAACGATCCATATTTCTATTTAGGTGGTATCACCATATATGTCCACCAGGGAGTGCTCTTGTTTCTGGCTTACATCCCTCAGCTAGAGGTGGTTTTCTCTTGGCAAATTGTAAGCGAGGAGAAAAAGCCTGTGGGTTTGATTTCTGTGAGAAGACATTTAACTAGACACAAAGCTCTCAGTAGAACTTCTAAAACTTGGGAGCAAAAAATAGAAACACAGTCTACCTTGAAACCATAAGAAAATATCAGAACCTGTAGAAGGAACAGAAGACAGTCATTGCTAAGAGAAAAATAAGAGTAAGCATCTAGAATTCTAGAAATTACGTATTATGTGATGATCTGGGAATTACAATTCAGAGAGAATTTATGAGCACGTCTCTTTCAGTAGTGATTCAAGCTGCTTTTCTAGGTAACTGAAGAAGGTCAATGCAATATTGTCATAGGTTTCTTCAGCAACTCGGCTAAACCATGTAAAAGCTGAATTATTTCTTTATAAAGGCACCAATATTGTATTTTATTACCTTCCCCCCAAATGTGCCAGACTTAACTAGTGTGAATTATTTACCTATTTGTTTGCCTTTCTTCCCATTTAAATGGCTGCTTATCTAAAGCTACCTACAGGAAACTTTATCACAGCAAATCTTTCCTGGCTTTTGCACATTGGTTCTTGTCATGAGCTAAATCACCTTGTACACAGCACTTGATCCAAAGGTTAGGTTATTCTGGTTTACTACAGCCTGCTGCCCAGCAGGAAACCCTGGCCCCTCATACACTAAGACCACAGAGAATGAGAATAAGTGTTCCTTTGTTGCATTTATTTTCATTTTCATTGTAGACATAACCTGTGTTATAATTGGGTTGAGGTTAATGCTGACAATATTTTCCTTCCCTCTAGTCTAATAGTATCTTTCTTTTTTCAACTCACATTTTCCCATTAGCTATACTGTGGGAGGACTGCCAATATATTTATTTACTTCTAGTTTAATATAAGCAAAGCAGTCTTCATCAGGTGATCTTCAGGTCATGGTTTTATCAGTGGTGAAGTTGTCATGACTCAAAATTTCTCTTTTCTATGGCTTCTTTCTCAGCCTTGGCTTTGACCATAGAGTCTTACATACTCTACATACTTAACAGAGAGAAAGGAGGCTTGTAGATCTAGTAACAAGCTGAGAAGGAACAACAATGCTGACTGAAACCTTTCCCACCCCTAATGACACTTAGATAACTGCTGTTAGAATACCAGTTTCTTCTATTTAATTATTTTGGTATAATTTTAGATTCTAATGGGAAGAGAGAAATATATGACCATCCACCCTTTCAGGAGTTGTGCTTTTCATGTTGTTATTACATTTGAAATTCCCTAATGGCACCAGAATTGACAGCTCCTACCTTAGAAAATTTCATCAGTATTCTCTGATGTGTATGAAATGAATTTCTTCGTTCCTATGAAATTTATGATGCGAGGAGTGAGCCACCATAAATATTTTTCCCTCTCACCATGACATTATTCAGATAGTTGGTGAGTTATACTTTTGAAATTATCTGATGTAGCCTATTCACAATATTTTTAGTTTTCTTTCCTTTCAAGTATCAAACACAAGTCATTTTTATAGGAGACTGATTAACTGGTAAAGCAAAATGAGATTTTAACCAAATAAAATGATAATATGAGTTACAATTAATTCCTTGCTTATTGTGTCTTTGAAAATACCTAATCATGTTTCTCTGTGGTTGTGTGTGTATATGTGCATTCTGAAGCACCTCTCTTTTGCAAAAGGCTTAGTGATATGGTTTGGCTGTGTCACGACCCAAATCTCAACTTGAATTGTATCTCCCAGAATTTCCACATGTTGTGGGAAAGACCCAGTGGGAAGTAATTGAATCACGGGGGCTGGTCTTTCCTGTACTATTCTCATGATAGTGAATAAGTCTCACAATATCTGACGGGTTTATCAGCGGTTTCCACTTTTGCTTTGTCCTCATTTTTCTCTTGCTGAAACCGTGTAAGAAGTGTCTTTTGCCTCCTGCCATGATTCTGAGGCCTCCTCAGCCATGTGGAACTGTAAGTCCAATTAAATCTCTTTTTGTTCCCAATTTAGGGAATGTCTTTATCAGCAGCATGAAAATGAACTAATACAGTAAATTGATACCAGAAGTGGGGGTGTTGCTGAAAAGATACCTGAAAATGTAGAAGCGACTTTGGAACTTAGTAACAGGCAGAGGTGGGAACAATTTGGAGGGCTCAGAAGAAGATAAGAAAATATAGAAAAGTTTGAAACCTCCTAGACATTTGTTGAATGGCTTTGGAAAAAGTGCTGATAGTGATATGAACAATAAGGTCCAGGATCAGGTGGTCTCAGATGGAGATAAGGAACTTGGGAACTAGAGCAAAGGTGACTTTTGTTGTGTTTTAGCAAAGGGACTAGCAGCACTTTCCCTTGCCCTAGTGATTTGTGGAAATTTGAAATTGAGAGAGATGATTTAGGGTATCTGGCAGAAGAAATTTTTAAGCAGCAAAGCACTCAAAGGGTAACTTGGGTGCTGTTAAAAGCATTCCATTTTAAAAGGGAAACCGAGCATGACAGTTCAGAAAATTTCCAGGCTGATGATGCAGTAGAAATGAAAAACCCACGTTTTGAGGAGAAATTCAAGCCAGCTGCAGGAATTTGCATAAGTAACAAGGAACCTAATGTGAATCCCCCAAGGCCATGGGGAAAATGTCCCTGGGCCATGTCAGAGACCTTCACAGCAGCCCCTCCCATCACAGAACTGGAAGCCTAGGAAAAGAAAGTGGTTTTGTGGGCCAGGGCCAGGGTCCCCATGCTGTGTGCAGCCTAAGGATTTGGTGCCCTGTATCCCAGCCGCTCTAGCCATGGGTGAAAGGGATTAATGTAGAGCTTGGGCTGTGGCTTCAGAGGGTGCAAGCCCCAGCCTTGACAGTTTCCATGTGGTGCTGAGCCTGCAGGTGCACAGAAGTCAAGAATTGAGGTTTGGGGACCTCCACATAGATTTCAGAAGATGTATGGAAACACCTGAATGCCCAGGCAAAAGTTTGCTGCAGAGACAAGGCCTTCATGGAGAACCTCTGCTAGAGCAGTGAGGAAGGGAAATGTAGGGTCAGAGCCCCCACACAGAGTCCCTACTAGGGTACTGCCTAGTGGAGCTGTGAGAAGAGGGCCATCATCCTCCAGCCCCAGAATGGTAGATCCACTGTCAGTTTGCACTGTGTGCCTAGAAAAGCCACAGACAATGCCAGCCTGTGAAAGCAGCCAGGAGAGAGGCAGTACCCTGCAAAGCCACAGGGGAGGAGCTGCCCAAGACCATGAGAACCCACCTCTTGCATCAGATTGACCTGGATGTGAGACCTGGAGTCAAAGAGATCATTTTGGAGCTTTAAAATTTGACTGGCCCATTGTATTCTGGATTTGCATGGGCCCTATAACCCCTTTGTTTTGGCTAATTTATCCCACTTAGAATGGCTGTATTTATCCAATGCCTGTATCCCCATTGTATCTAAGAAGTAACTAGATTGCTTTTGATTTTACAGGCTCATAGGTGGAAGGGACTTGCCTTGTCTCAGATGAGATTTTGGACTGTCGACTTTTGAGTTAATGCTGAAATGAGTTAAGACTTTGGGGGACCGTTGGGAAGCCATGATTGGTTTTGAAATATGAGGACACGAGATTTGGAGGGGCCAGGGGCAAAATGATATAGTTTGGCTGTGTCCCTACCCAATTCTCAACTTGAATTGTATCTCCCAGAATTCCCATGTGTTATGGAAGGGACCCAGTGGGAAGCAATTAAATCATGGGGGCGGGTCTTTCCTGTGCTATTCTCATGATAGTGAATAAGTCTCATGAGATCTGATGGGTTTATCAGGGGTTTCCACTTTTCCTTCATCCTCATTTTTCTCTTGCTGCCACCATGTAATAAGTGCCTTTTGCCTCCTGCCATGATTCTGAGGCCTCCCCAGCCATGTGGAACTGTAAGTCCAATTAAATCTCTTTTTGTTCCCAGTTTTAGGTATGTCTTTGTTAGCAGTGTAAAAATGAACTAATACATTTATATTTCAGTATGAGTAAACAGATGAAATATTCAAATAATTTAGGTGCTCTGTAGGAGTGATGGAGAATTTCCAATGTTAGTATTAAGAATCTTATTTCTGATTATCAAAAGAAAGCCAAACACTTTCGTGGTTCGTTATTTAAAATAATGAACCATTTCCAAAATATTAGGACAACAAATAAGCAATGGATTTTGAAATTTTCTTGCTTCTTCTCAGCGAATAAAAGCAGAATGGTGTAATTGATCATTAAAAGCATCTTCTGACACAGGAAAATTCCAGAAGAAAGAAGCCACATTGGGTGGAAGCTTTGGAAAGACCATTTACTTAAGAGTGAGATCCCCTTGTGTGTGGAAGATTTGACATCACATGAATTTGGACAGGATGCACATTGACAACATAAAGGCCTTCAGACAAACTCTAATATGCCATTTTAAATTTTGGTAGAGCCAGAAAAGTGTTGGGGGAGAAGACAGTTGTTTGGATATCATCAGGGCATCACAAAATAATGGGAGAATAGAAAACAAAAAACAGCATGGATAAAATGCCTATAGTCTCAACCCAGTATATTTAAAACTCAGTGCTAGGGATAAAAGAAATCACAAGATAGATACTAATCTCAGTTAAACAATTAACTCTCATAATGGTATTTACTAATGCTCCATAATAGCAGATATACCACCAGATGGCAATTTTATGCAGTAAATGTGACTTCAAAGAGTTCAATTAAACAAAGTCTTCATGTGGATCTACCATACGGCAATTACTGCACTAAGCATGTGTGTTTCAATTTTGTAAAATTAAACTATAATTTAAATGTATGAGGGGGCTCATGTTTTACAGAAAACTTATATCTTTTGAAATACTGAAAAACATTAATTTATCTGATGGTATTATGAATAATCACCCCTTAATGAATTTTGTTTTTAAATAGCCAGGTGCAGTGTCTCATACCTATAGTATGAGTCTCTAGCTACTCTGGAGACTGAGGTGGGAGGATCCCTTGAGCTCAGAAGTTCGAGGCTGCAATGAACTACGACTGTACCACTGCACTCCAGCCTGGGCAACAGAGCAAGACCCTGTCTCTTTAAAAAAATTATGAAATTAAAATTAAAACTAAAAAATTCTGGAGACTGGGCATGTGGGCATGATGGCTCATGCCTGTAATCCCAGCACTTTGGGAGACTGAGGCAGGAGGCTTGCTTGAGCCTAGGAGCTCAAGACTAGCCTGGGCAACATAGTCAGATCCCATCTCTACAAAAAAATACAAAAATTAGCCAGGGGTGGTAGGCACCTGTAGTCTCAGCTACTTGGGAGGCTGAGGTGGAAGGATTGCTAAAGCTCCCCAAAATTCTGAGTTTGGATGGATACATGCTGGCTGTTCTGCCTATTTTTTATCTTTTAAAAATTATTTGTAAACAATAGAAATTATAGAAGAAAAATACTCTTAAACCTATTATTATATAATAATGATTGATATAACTACTACCAATTATAGACAGCATTATATTTAAGTATTTTCTAGTCATTTTCATATCTGTGTACGTGTGTGTGTGTATTTATGCTTTTGGGGATATATCCTGTGAGATTTTACATGCATACAAAAGCACACACACTAAAATGTAGGGGAGGGGAGGAAATGGTTCTGTAGCTAAATGTTATAGAAATGCTGTGTACTTACCTTCCTCTTGTGGGTATACAAATTAATTCTTTAGAGTATTGAAGGCTTTAAAATTTCTGCAATAAAGGAACTTGCTTAATTTTGCTTTACTCAGCATTTCCCAAACATATTTGACTCTGGAACTGTTTTGTTGTTGTTGTTGTTTTCTCTATAGCACCTAATAACTCAAAGAACACATCTGAAAAATCATCAAGGCTTTCGATTTAAAAGTTTATATTTCCAAAAAAAGTTTATATTCCTGGAGTGGATATGTGACTGGGTCATTAATGTTTAATCAATCTGAGAAGTAATAAACAATTCTCTTTAAGACTCTGGAGAAATTACAGAATTTGGATGTTTAGGGAATAGGGTGACGAGAGTGCCTCTCTTTCAAAGATGTGGCAAGGTGAGGAAATCTGGGGTGGGATGTGATGTGGAGGGCCTTGCAAACTACATGGGTCCTGAGAGCACTCTATTCATAATCTGTTGCTGCCTCACCGGTCACCAAAAACATAGTTGCTTAAAACAGCACACATATGTGATCCTCCAGCTTCCATGGGTCGGAAAGTCCAGGCAGGACTGAGCTGGATCTTCTCAGCACCTCACATGGCTGCAATGAAGGTGGCGGCTGGGCTGCGTTCCTTTCCTGGGGCCATCACCAAAGTTCATCTGGTTGTAGGCAGAACTGTTTCTTGGTACTATAGGACTGAGGTCCCCACTCTCTTGCTTGCTGTCAGCTCGGGCTACTCCCAGAGGCTGCTTGCATTCCTTGCCATGTTCCCCTCTCACAGTCATCTCAGACAGAGGCCCTCTCACAAGAGGGCAGGTCACTTCCAGACCCCAAGAGAGAGTCCTCTCACTCCAACCTGCTGAGCTAGAGTCTAACATGACACCCCACCCCCTTCACCATCTTCTGTGGATTGGAAACAAGTCTCAGGTCTCACTTATACTCAAGGGGGAGGGAATTATAAAAGTGTGTGACTCACTGGGGTCACCTTAGGGTGTGTCTACCAAGAATACCAAAGGTCTAAGGTTGGGGGTGGGAGAAGTGTTGGGGCTAAGAATTCCAGGGGAAAATCAAAGAAAGAAGTTTAAAATGTGGTGGTGACGGATTTTTCCAAGCCTATGTCCTCCATTCCTAATCAGGCTCAATTCCTTTCTGCTCACCAGGCTGTACTTGACATACAGGTTTATGTACTCAGTGTGCCCTCCTCTTAGAATTCCTTGCTCTTCGTTGATATCACCCAGGGTCAACATCAAGATTCAGGGAAGCCTCCCAGATAGACAGGTCTGTTTACCCAAGCTGGGTTATGTAATACTTTGGCCTCTTTTGTAGCTTCCTCTCTTTCTGGCATCAGTATGCACTAAGCAGAAAGAGGTACAAAAGTCTTTTTCAAGGAGAAACAAAAAATACTCATATCATTAAGCATGTTTTCCTTGAATACAAATATAGTTATATTTTTTTGCCTAAAAATGACAAGGCAAAGAATTGATACATTTAAGGTTTCTCTCTTTCTCCCCCCAAAGCATGTAACAACTGTATAATACAATGTTCTGTATAATTACTAACCAAGTACTAGGTTATGATTCTGCTGTTGAGCTGCAGAAATTAGCACATACATATAGTTTGAAGGGAACAATTGGCCCCAAAGAAAATTAATAAGCATGTCTTCTCCTATTTGATTCCTGTTAAGATTTCATAGCCAAGTATGTTTGTGGAGAATTCTTGGTGCCTTTGCTGCAGGCCTACACTTTTTTTGTGCTGCAAGGATTGTTAGCAGCCCCTGAAGGATGTAAACTCTGGACCTGTCTTGTGGAGGTTTGTTAATTCCTTGCAGACAGAGTAGGCAGGAGTGCAGGTGGGAGTCATGGGTCCTGGGCTCACGTTCCCATCTCATCTTATTCTGTTTAGGCTGCTATCACAAAATGCTATACAAAATAACCTGGCAGCAGCTTATGAACAACAACCATTTTATTTCTCATAGTTCTGGAGGCTGGGAAGTCCAAGATCAAGTCACCAGGATATTCCGTGGCTGGTGAGGGCTCACTTCCTGGTTCGTAAATGGAAACTTCTCCCCATGTCTTCACATCATGAAAGAGGGGAACAAGCTCTCTGAGACCTCTTTATAAGAATACTAATCCCATTCATGAGGGCTCTGCCTTCATGACCTAATCACCTCCCAATTCTTAGGAGTTAGGATTTCCACATATGAACAGCAGGGGCATAAACATTCAGTACATTGCACACCTCAATTCTGAATTGGCAACGTGGTCTCAGGCCAGCAAGTTGACTTTTAGGGTCTGTTTTCTTCCCTGTAAAATGAAGTCCTTTGCAGTTTTCAAGTGCTTCAAGCTCTGTCTAAAGAATGGCATGTTCCAGTGTATTTAGCAAAAGACTAGAGGTGGTGAACTGGTGCTGGAGAATTGAAGGGTTTTTGTGATAGTCTGAGCAGAACAGCTGTTCTTTCATTATGGATTTCTGTGTCCAGGGAATGGTAACTTTTGTTACCTACATACTATGTGCAAAACAGAAAGCATTACCTGGAAATAAAGGAGAATGTTGCTAATTTGCTCCTTTTTCCTGTCAGTTAAATCAACCAAAATAATTTTAATTTTATATTGAAGAATGGTTTACATATAGAAAATGACACACATTTTAATTGCACAACTCAATGGATTTTCACAGATTGAACACACCCATATAACCAACATTTGGATTTAAAATGTAGAACATTAGCAGTCTTTCCTGAGAAGGCTCTTATATTCCTCTCCATAAGAATAACCACTGTCTTAATGTCTCACAGCATAGGCTTGTTTCACCAGGTTTTGTACTATATATACTATATATAAATGCTATGTACCCTTTCTGTCTGTTTTCCTTCACTCAATATTATGTTTGTGAAATTCACTCATATTGATCAGATAATTGCAATCATTCATTTCCATCGTGGTGTCACATTTCATTAAAAGAATATAGATGTTTCTTTATTTCTGCACTGTCAATCAGCATTTTGGTGGTTTCCAGATTTGGGCTACTATGAATGGTGTTGCCATGAAGATTCTAGTGTCTGCCTTTTAATGGACATATGTGTGCATTTCTATGGAGAGTAAACCAAGGAGTGGAATTGCTGAGTCACAGAATGTGCTTATGTTGGGAATTTGTAGATACTGCTAATCACTTTTCAAATCAGTTTTCCAAAATGATTCTATTGATCTGTAGTCCGATCAATTGTGTGTTAGAATTCCAGTTGCTCTACTCTTTGCTCTACACCTTTTTCAATTTAACCATGCTGGTGGGTGTGTACTGATATTAGCACTAGGATTTAATTTACATTGCCCTGATAACTAATGTAGTTGAGTATCTTTTCATGTTTGTTGGCCATTTGGATAAACTTTGTGGAGTGTCTGTTCATCTTTCATCCATTTAACTATATGGTTGTTTGCTTTTTCATTGATTTGTACAAGTGTCTATATCTATATTTCTATGTCTATATAAATCTATATTACGTATAGATATAATGACTCTTTTATTAAATATATGGATGGGGTCAACCAGTGAAAATTTTCATTAATGAATGTGTTTGGTGTCTACTAAGAGCTTCCTCTCTGGGCATAGTGCAACAGGAGATACATGTGAGAAGCTTAAGTTAAGGTCCTTATGACAAGTCGTTTACAATTTGGTTGGGAAACCAACCACCTGAGTGGCAGTTGAGTAACAGCTGCAAGTGAGTTTGGGATAAAGTGTCTTGTTGAAAGGTGAAGTCCTCTGAGCACTACAGAAATTTGAAGAAGTAGTCTGAAGAACATGGCAAGGGCCACAGGGAAAGAAGTATCTAAACTGATACTTGGAGAATAGATAGGAATTGGTGAAGCAGTGATATGTTTTGGACCTGTGTCTCTGCAGAAATCTCATGTTGAATTGTAATTACCAAAATTGGAGGTGAGCCCTGGTGGGAGGTGACTGGATCTTGGGGGTGGATTTCTCATGAATTGTTTAGTACCATCCCCCTTGGTACTGTTCTCATGATAGTGAGTTCTTGTGAGATCTGGTCTTTTAAAAGTGTGTGCCATCTCCCCACCTCTCTCTCTTCCTCCCCCGCTCTGGTCATGTGAAGTGCCTGCTCCCCATTTGCCTGCTGCCATAATTCTAAGTTTTCCTGAGGCCTCCCAAGAAGCCAACAGATGCCAGCATCATGCTTCCTGTACAGTCTGCAGAACTGTGAGTCAATTAAACCTTTTTTATTTTTAAATTACCCAAACTCACGTATTTCTGTATAGCAATGTGAAAACAACCTAATACGAGCAGAAAAAGCCTGAGCAAATGCTGAGGGACAGGCAAGACCTCACTTTTTTCCTGTATAGTGAGGCTCCTGGGCTAGTCAGAATGGGAGATTTGCAGTGGGGATGTATATACACAGCCAAGCACACATAAATGTACATTGTTTACCTGGAAGCCCTTCCTTTATAAGAGTTTAAAAATCATAAAAGGAAAGACACAATGAAAAAAGAACGCTTCATCTGAAATAGCCAGAAAGTACGTAAGGCCATATCAGTTTTACTGCAAATTTCTATTTCTCTTGGGCTTTTGATCAGATACTTTAAACTCATATTTTTCAAAGGCATTTTATTATCTTGTTTTTTTGAAACTAACACATCAGATATTAGTGAGAGATGATTGGAGGAGAGAGTCTAATTAGTTTATTTAACATGAAAGAGTTTTTTCTTCTTTGGGAAGTTTTTTTTGATAGATAACTCAGTCTTCTAAGAGGTAAGTTCACAATTTTTTCTTGTTTCCCCTTGGAGAGTATTAGAATGGCAAACACTTTTATTTTGCCAAACAAGTACTTATGAATGTGCCTGCAACATTCCAGGGGCTGTTCAGAGCACATCACGTGTCTTTATTTACTTAATCCTCATAATAACTCTATGAATTGGCACTATTATTATCAGCCTTATTGACAGATTGAGAAGCTGAGGCACCAGGAGGTTCAAGGACATTGCTGCAAATTATATCAGTGATAAGTGGCTGAACTAAGGTTTAAAAAACAAGCAGTTTGCCTCCAAATTCTGTCTATGCCATAAACCAAGGAGAACAAACTTTGTGAAGGGCCAGATAACAAATATTTCAGGCTTGGTGGACCATGCAGTCTCTATAACAACTTATCAATTCTGCCACTGTAATAAGAAAGCAGCCATAAACAATATGTGAATAAATGAGCATGTCTATGTTTTGATAAAATCTTATTTACGTAAACAATAGGCTAGATTTGACCTATGGGCCATGGTTTGCCTATCCCTGATCTAAAACAGAATAATATATTTCCCCTTATGTATGCAGAGGATTTAAGTAAAGTCTTCTTTTTACTATCTTCTATTTCCTGTTTACTGGTGAGACATCAGTGGTTCTCAGCCTGGGGTGATTGTGCATTTTTTGTTTATCACAATTGGGAAGGTTGCTGCAGCATCTGATGTGTAAAGGCCATGGATGACGTTAAACATCCTACAATGTCCAGGGTAGCTCCACAGTAAAGGACTATGTGGCCCCCCAATGTTAAGTATGCCAAGAGTGAGAAACCTTGGACCAGTTGAATCAAATTTATTCTCCAACCTGTAGAGTACCCCCTCTTCTCTATTTCTCTCAGCATGATGGTACTCCTCTCTTACAGCCTCCTAGGTAGCTCAACACTTCCAAATAACAATGACGACGATTATGGCGGTGGTGGTGGTGGCTGGCATGTACTTAGCACCCATTATGGACTGGGTAATTGTACATATAATATCTCACTCTTAAAATATCCCATTTTGTTAAAAAAAAATAAATTCCACAAAGTAGGTATTATGATTTTGGTTCTTCATATAAATAAATATAAGTGCCTATATCCAAAACCTGGATCCTTCCATTCTACCCTGCTGCCTCTTTCTTCTTATAATGAATTCTATCATTGGACATAAACATTTAGACATAGGACTTTACAGTCTTGGACAGCCTCCATAAACACCAGCTATGCTAGGAGAGATTGCTAGACTTATATATTCAAGTTTTATTTGTAAAATTGCTTCTCTAACCATCATTCATTAACTCAAAAATAGCTTTTGTAAGGATCTTGGACTGAAAATTTGATGTATGCCTCCTTTTCCACATCAGGAAATAAGGTCAATGGTCAACCCCATGCCTTCCCTGTTGATAATAGTTTTTGCATGCAGATATTTACCCTTTCCCATTGCTTTACCTCCTACCTGGTCTGCCTTGAGATGGAGCTCCCACTCTCCTGAAAGGAAGTAACCTGTGGACAGAGGTTGAAAAGGAAAAGAGATCTGGAAGAGCACAACAAAGGTGGACACTGGAGGAGGCTATGAATATAAGATTAGAGTAGTAGCTCGAAGGCCCACCAGGAAAAGCAGTGGAGCTTGAGGCTCTTGTGCCAAACCTCATCTCCCACTCTCATCATGATGCCTTAGCTGTGTTCATTCATCCAACAAACATTACTGAGCCCCATGTTGCATGCCTGTCAATCATCTAGGTATTGAGATATGGTAGTGATCAGGACAGAAAAAGCCTCAACTCAAAGACCCTATACAGTAAAAGTGACTTCTACAGTATGATGGAAAGTAACATACACTCTGAAGAAAAGTAAATCAGCAAAGGAAATGGGAAGTGCTGGAAGGGAGACTCCAAATTGTCAATGAGGTGGTTAGAATAGGTCTGTCTGTGAAGGTTACTGGCAGATTTGAAAGAGGTGAGAGAGCAAGTCATCAAGATATCTAGCGGGAAAAGTTCTAGAAAGAGGGAACCACAAGGACATACACCCTGAGGTTGGAAAATACATGGTTAATTGTAGGAGTGGTAAGGAGACTTGTGTGGCTGGACTGGAGGCAGATAAGGATGGAAGTTAAAGAGATAAGTGGGAAAATGTCCAGACAGTACAGTGTCCATAGAATGTGGGGAGGGTTGTGGCTTTTGCTCTGGGCAAGATTGGGAATCATTGGGAGGGTTATGAGCAAGGAAATAAATTAGAAGAGCTACATTGTTTGAAAATGGATACCTCTGGATGCAAAGTTGAGAAGAGAGTGTCCATTCTACAGATGAGAAGGGTCTAGTTATATAAATTTCTTTCTCCTTTGAGATTTCCTTCTCTTCTTTTTCCCTAGCCAGAGAATAACCACATGTATGAGAGTTTACTTGGGAGTTACAAGAGTTGTCTCTATCCAAATTATAAGACTAGAAGAGACATTGATGACCATCTCATCCTGTTCTCTCATTTTACTGATGAGAAAACCAACCACAGTTTACTGTTTACTATGATTTGATGTTAAGTATTCTAGGGGTCCAAAGTCTGCCTAGCCTTCTAGTAGTTGCAGGCAAAACCAAGACAAAAAAAAAAAAAAAAGTCTTGCCCAAGACATCACCAGTCTGCCAAATCAGCAAATAAGCAATTTCAAAGGGGCATATGTAGTATGACAGAAGTATGCTTGGTACTATTGAAGTACAGAGGAGAGATATCCAACTCAGCCTGGAGATCAGGGAGGGCCTCCTGGATGAGGCAACCAAAAGTCAGTGTCCTACTTGAGTTCTGGGCTGGGGCCTCAGTCTGACCAGCTCTCCTGCCTCATCTGTCTAGTGTTCTTCTTTCTACAACATGGCACCTTCTAGGAGGCAGAAGACCTACCTGCATAAAAAAAAAAGAACCCTCCAATTATTTAGAAAAAAGGCAATGCAGCAGTGAAAACTTGTTTCATAATTTCTATGACAGAATTATAGATATACAAAAGTAGAAATGATATATCAAAGACTATAATTCTTTGGCTTTCCAAATCTCATTTGCAGTGGTCATTGTCTCCTGGGATTTAGGCTTGGTTTTCTCCGGGTGATAGCAATAGTTCTGAGAATAATTAATATACTGCTGCTTATTCATAAAGCCTCCCAAAGACCAGGAGGTGGCAATTTAATAAACATAACAATAAGTACAAATCAGCTGCCCTGTTATACTTGTTCTTGACTTTTTTGTTCCCATCTTAAGACCTCAAGCAGTTTATTGACATTAATTAATTAACTCAGCACCCTTGGGTTAGACTGGTGGATATTAATATTATCCTTCATCTTACAGAAGAGAAATTGAATCACACCTCTCCCTTAACCAAATCCTGGAACAGGCAGAGTTGGTTTTTCTTGCTTTTCTAGATCCCTTTTTATTCTGTCTTTTGCTTTTCCTCATTTATCCTGTATCAGTAGTTCTAGAGGCTCAATGTTGTGTCCACACCATTTCCCAGAATTGTAGTCCATGAGCTGCCAACTTTTTACATTCAACTATAGCCATGCCCAGCTCTGTCTGTTATACCAACTTCACAGCAGGCAGTAGGGTGTGGTTAAATGTATGGTCTCTAGGTCACACTGCCGGCATTTGAACTTTGATCCCAGCACTAATAGTCTTGGGAATGTGGGTAAGTTACTTAACAACTCTGTCTTTTTTCTCATTGATAGCCCAGACATGATCAGTGTGCCCACCTGCTAGGGTTGTTGCATACATTAACTGAAAGAATACATGGAAAAGTGACACTGAGTTCAAATCCCAGTTTATTACTTTGTTACTGTGAGGCATTCTCTATGCCTCAGTCTCAATCTCCTGTTACCTGCAGATATAATTACTGGTAAGGGAGTAATAAGTTTTAAAGGACAAGTCATGTGTATTTTATTCAAACTCAGGTTTGACTCAAACTCAGAGTCACAGAACTGGAAGCAAACTCCATCATCTAGTCCAGGGATTGGCATCATGGGCTCATGACCTAAATTCAGCTCATTGTCTAAATTTTATAGTCTATGCTCTAGAATTGCCAAGAAAAGAAAATAAAAATAAAGACAGTCACAGTGGCTCACCCCTGTAATCCCAACACTTTGGGAAGCCAAGGCAGGAAGATTGCTTGAGCCCAGGAGTTTGAGACCATCCTGGGCAGTGTAGTGAGACCCTATCTCTTCAAAAACATTAAAAAATTAGCGGGCATGGTGGTTCATGCTTGTGGTCCTAGCTACCAAGAGGCTGAGGTGGGAGGATCACTGAAGCAGGGGTGGCTGAAGCTGTGGTAAGCCATGATTATGCCACTGCACTCTAGCCTGGGTGAGAGTAAGACTCTGTCTCAAAAAAAAAAAAGAAAAGAAAAGAAAAATACTATTTCATGACGTGTGAAAATTAAATGAAACTCAAATGTCAGCATCCATTAAAAACATTTCCATTGGAACACAACCATATTCATTTATGTACATAATGACTGTGGCTGTTTTATTGATACAATGGCAGAGTTGAGTAGTTGTAACAGAGACTGTGTTGCCCACAAAGCCTAAAATGTTTATTCTCTGGCCCTTTACAGACAAAGTTTGCTGACCTCTGCTCTAGTCCAACAAAAAGGTCATCAGTTTGAATACTTTCTGCATTGGTGAACTCACTAGTTTATTAAGCCACCTCCCCTGTTGTCCAAGAAAGTTCTAAATATCCACCCAGAAAGTCTGCCTCCTGGTAATGTCTCCCTATTGGTCCTGATTTCTTCCTTTAGAAGAGCAAATAGAAGGCTAATTCTTCATGCACATGACAACACTTCAACCACATTTCATGAGTTCTCTTTGTCTGAATTATCCATTCTCAGACCTCCCAGTTACGTCTTACTGTTTCCAGACCCCTCTCCATCCTGCTTCCTGTGAAAGCATGCCTGGGCTTGATCCACCCTAATCTGATCTCAGGATCTCTGCCTTTCCCTCTGTAAGATTCACACCATGCTAGTAATGACTGACTCAAGACCTGCCTTCTCTGGGTAGCTAATAAGCTTCACAAGGACAAGGTCCTTATTTTCTTGTTTTTCTCTATATTCCCAGCAAGGTTTTTGTCCTGATGGCTCAATTATTTATTGAAGATTACTGAATGACTGATCTGTAATATACTTCTTAAAATATTATATCAGAAATAGGTATAATATTCCTAATATCATCTGAACTCTATACTTTGATACAGCTGCCCATTACCATAATATTCTTTAAAAAACACATTATATATCCAATTCATATGGAAATTATTTGAAAGTAAAAGCCACAGACTTCTTTTAAATTAGTGATTGTGCAGTTGGGTTACCTCCATTGCATAATGTGGAATGTATTTATTGAACACTTATATCTATTCCTAATTAATTTTGTTTGTTTCAGTACTTAGTTCCAGCCTATTGAAATATTTTTTAGTTTTAACTATATTACCCAATATATTTTCTACTTCTCCCTGATCCTTGAGTAACAAAGAAATTGAATGAGGAGTCTGTATCTTAGGGATGTTGATAACAGCATAGTCCTGTAGGAAGCAGCTGGAATTTTCCCCTCCATCTTGATCAAAATCCATTAATCAAAATACTTTTGTGCAGTGGCTCATGCCTATAATCTCAGAGCTTTTAGGAGGCTGAGGCAATAGGATCACTTGAGCCCAGGAGTTTGAGGCCAGCCTGGGCAACATAGCAAGACCCCACCTCTCAATTAAAAAAAAATGAGCTGGACATGGTTGTGTGCATCTATAGTCCTAGCTACTCAGGAGGCTGAGGCAGGAGTATTGGAGTATTGCTTGAGCCCAGGAGTTCAAGGCTGCAGTGAACTATGATCATGCCACTACACCCCAGCCTGGGTGACAGAGCAAGACCCCATCTCTAAAACAAACAAACAAACAAAAGACACATTTTGTTTAGTATACATGTATACAATAGCCAGGGACTGTTAGACTCAATGCCTAAGCCAAAAAATGTGAAAGGAATTGTGGACCAAATAGAAAGGAAAACTCTTTGGGGTATGAGCACATTGAATGCACCTGAATGTTCCAGAAAGTAGCTACCACTCACTCTACTGAAATGAAGGATTGTCCTGTAATTGATATACCCATACGCAAATAAAAATTGATTTGTAATTCTATTCTATATCATAGCAGCAATAGAATCAGAACCTGTAAATTTGATATCATGTCTCAGTCTAAATAATTTGGAGAATGCAGAGAATGTTAGAACTGGAAGAAAATGTACAGATATTGCAGATCTCTCACTGTTCAGCTCTGCATTCAGGTCTGCTGAATGGAAGGCCAATAGAAGTTTCAAGACTGAGTTTACAGTCTGGTAGGTGAACCTTAATTTTCATTCAGGGAAAGATTTCATCTAAACCTGGGTAAATATTTTCAATAGCTTTAATGGGGTATAAATAATATGTCAACAAATTCACTCATTTAAAGTGAACAATTCAACGGTTTTCAGTTTATTTACAGACTTCTTCAGCCATCACCATGATCTAATTTTAGAATTTTTTCTGACCCCCAAAAGAAAGCAAATACATGTTAGCAGTTATTCACCATCCTCATCCCCTGCTTACACATCCAGGTCTAGCTAATCTACTTTCTGTCTCTATAGATATGTGATTCTGAACATTTTATATAAATAGAACAGTGCAACTGGAAAAATGCAATGTTCTTTTGTATCTGGCTTCTTTCACTGAGCATAACATTTCCAAGGTTTATCCATGCTGTAGCATGTTTCAGTATTTTGTTCCTTTTGTATTGCTGAATGGTATTCCATTGTATGAATATACCACATTTTTTAATCTATTCACTAGTTAATGGACATATGGGTTGTGTCCACTTTGGGGCTATTATGAATAATGCTATTATGAACATTTGGCCACAGTCTTTGTGTGATCATATGTTTCCAATTTCTCTTGGTTAGATACCTAAGGGTAGAATTGCTGGATCTTGCGATTAACTGTGTTTAACTTTTTAAGAAACTGTCAACCTATTTTCCAAAGTGGCTGCACCATTTTACTATCCCACCAGCAATTTATGACAGTTTCAATTTCTGCATATTTTGGCCAACACTTGTTATCTAGACCTGAGTAATATTTTAATTGACACTAGAATGCCATTTGTTTGAGGACTGGTTACCTTTGTATATTTCAGTTAATTGAATTTTAGTTAGGGAAGGCAAGAGGTGATAATACATTTTGAAAGATTGTTATTGCAAATTCTAAGATCATTTAAAATGTGTAAAAACAGAATGAAAAAGAAAAAAAATCATGGAAAAAATGTTGATCCATAGAGTATTAATGTTGACATAAAACCTATTACAGTGAATGACAAAAGCTATTTAATAAGGCAAAATACATGTCAAGAAAGCATGTTAGTGCTTAAGATTTGCAATGAGTTCAAAGCTACAACATAATGGCTACACATTAACCAAGAGGTGAGGCTATGAATGGGCTCGTGGTCCTTAAATAAAGCAGAAGTATGCTCTAACTAAGTCTCATGTAAACTTATCTTCTCTATTTTGTTTTGTTTTGGGACTGAATAGTCCAAAACTAACAGGATAAAGCCAGGATCAGATGGTTTATGTTTGCCACCGATTCTTTTTTTTTTTTTTTTGAGACGGAGTTTCGCTCTTGTTACCCAGGCTGGAGTGCAATGGCGCCATCTCGGCTCACCGCAACCTCTGCCTCCTGGGTTCAAGCAATTCTCCTGCCTCAGCCTCCCGAGTAGCTGGGACTACAGGCACGTGCCACCATGCCCAGCTAATGTTTTGTATTTTTAGTAGAGACAGGGTTTCACCATGTTGACCAGGATGGTCTCGATCTCTTGACCTTGTGATCCACCCGCCTCGGCCTCCCAAAGTGCTGAGATTATAGGCATGAGCCACCGCACCTGGCCCTGCCACCGATTCTTAACCAGGGCAGTTTTTGCCCCCAAAGGAATAGTTAGCTATGGCTGGAGACATTTTTGATTGCCATGATTTGGGGCGGGATGCTACTGGCATCTGGGGATAGACGCCAAGGATGCTGCATCCTACAATGCATAGGATAGCACCCACAACAAAGATTTATCCAATCTAAGTGTGAGTGGTGTCAAGTGGAGAAACTCTACTTTAGCTTATGCATCGTAAGGTGAAATAACTAGAATCATTTGAAATGTTTGCTTCCCCTTATTTTGCTTCCTAATTACATATGCTGAGTCATTCTCCTTATTCAGGGAGTTTTCAATCTTTGGGTTGCAGAGATGAAGGCTGGGCTGTATATTTGTGATAAAGATCTCCAGTTGACTGTTACTCTTTCTCCATTTTCTCTTTCCAACCCAATTTAAAACTGTTGCTCTAAACATTTCATAATACCTGTGTTCCATCTCAAAGGAAATTAACACTTAGCATAAATAAGTTGGAAGAATGGATATTTTCCTATTTCCATTTGTTATTCTGTAAAGAATCATTCAGTTCTTTCTTCTATGATAATACATTGGATATTTGGAGTAAATCTCTAGGTTGTCAAAGCCCAAATTAGACAATGTCTACTACTGTTTTCCAGGAAATACAAGATAATTTTTTATTTTCATGTAATAAGTCTCCACTTGATCTTGGCAAGACCAGCTTCTCACTGAAATAATACCAGCAAACCCTTTTGAGACTATAAATTTTATAATGAGCATGGGCCCTGGAATCTTGCTATGTTCTACTTGAGTTACCTGGACACTGTATTATGGAACAACTGTGAGTTTAGTTGAGCAGAATTTCTCTTCTGAACCATAAATCCTGTTTTTAAATGATTGCAAAAGGTATTATGCCAGTGAACACAACTCAGCATAGGGGAAAGAACATGAGCTCTGAAACAGATGGCTCAAATCCCAGGCCTACCACTTATAAGCTGTGTGGCCTAAGGCAAGTTGCTTAAGGACTCTGAATGATAGTTTCTTCATTTATAATTTGGGAATAGGATCTAACTCCGAGGTCCAACAAACTATTGTCCATAGCTAAATCTGGCCTGTGGCTTGTTTTTGTAAACAAAGTTTTATTGGAACACAGCCATGCCCACTCGTTTTCATATTGCCTAGAATTGCTTTTGTGCTACTGCAGCAGAGTTGAGTAGTTGTGACAGAGACTGTGTGTCTTCAAAGCCTTAAATATTTACTATCTCATCCTTGACAGAAAAAGTTTGTCAATGGCAGCTCTAACTCAACTGTTTGGTGGAACTTAGAGTTAGTATACATAAACCTAATCTTAGATAGAATCTGTGAAAATATTAGTACCTATTCTTTTCTAGACCCAATAAATTGTTCTTAACAGCAACGATACTAAAGCTAGGATTCATTCAACATTTAATGAGTAGGTACCTACATATAAGAAGATTTTAAATCTCACAACAGCCTAGTAGGCATAATTTTCATTTCATATATGAAAAAGTGGAGTTTAATAGAGATTAATTTCCTCAATGTCACACAGCTAATTAGGAGAGTTAATGACAAAATATAAATACCACAGCTGATTTGGTTTTCTCTTTCCTCCTATTTAACAATCCTGACCTTTGCTGGACAGTTTTTGAAACATCTAAAAAAAAAAAAAAAAAAGTAGCTGACTGATTAAACAGGTGAATGAACCTCAAAGGCTAAAGCACAGATTGATTTTGAATATTTGCTGTTTATTGCTTTCTAAAAGTTTTTATGTTTATATTAATTTGTTGCTGTCTTCTTGTTCTCTAGTCTTTATCATACTTCAATTCTCTTTTCACTCATTGTGCTCCCCTCCCTTCCACTCTCAAGCTCTCTCCCCTTTCTTAACAAAGAGCATTTGTAAGATAGGATAATGAGCATCCTCTGCATCTGTGAAGCTAAAGAGCAGGCTTTGAAAGAAGCAAGCTACACATTCCCATGCAACTCTTCTAAAGCTAATTGTTACCAGTGCTATTGATTCCAAGGGACTTTTCATGTTCACAAAACACTGTGGTCCCTAAAGACAGGCTGTTGTCTTTGTGGCTTATTATTTCAGGACAGATCTCACAGCTCTTACAAATATATTTAAGAACAAAAAACAAACTTCATAGTCACTTCATATGATGGGTTATAGGAAGGAAAGACATCCAGCATCGAGATGTGTGACTCTTTGTACAGTCGTTGGCATGTGAATGTATACTTCCATGTATGAGCGTCTGGCATCTGGGAGTGTGTTTCTATAGATGCTCATCTGGTATCTGTGGTGTGTTTCCATACATTGCCATTCAGTTCTTGGAGATATATATATATATCCATTGATGGTCATCTGGCATTGAGATGTGTGTTTCCATAGATGGACTTCCAGTATTTATGGGCATGTGGCTCTGTGCCTTCACGGAGAGGGAGCCTTATCCTGCTCTTTGGCACATCTTCATCCTGGGAAAGTATTTCCCCTCTATTGAGAATTAGTGAAGCTCCCTTTACTTTTCTCTCAATTGGTCCTAGTCCTACTCTCTGTAGCTACCTTGGAATAATGTCTAATCACTCTTCTACATGGTTGCTCTTCAGAGCATGTGGTGAGTCTTAGCTAATTCGCTAAAGCCTTGACTTCTCTATAATAAAACCTGTACAGCCTTCAAATGTTTTTTATAAGACAAGATTCTGATGCTTTATTATCCCGGGGATGCTTATATTGATCCATTATAGTATGTCTATGTTGATGTCTTCTTTTCCAGGTATAACTTCTTTTCTGATTCCAAAAGTAATGAATATTTATTACATAAAATAAAAAACTTGGACAGTATGTACACTCCAAAGAACGAAAGGAAAGGAAGAAAGGAAGGAATGAAGGAAGGGGAAGAATGAAGAAAGAAAAAAATCACCCATTATTCCATTACCCAAATAACATTTTTTAAATTTTGGTCCTTATTTCTAGTCTGTGTGTGTGTGAGTGAATAAATGTACGTTTACACATCTACTTATCTATATCTCCATCTACAGCTGTATTTTTATATACTGGTGTAGAGATCCAACTACATGAAGCTTTGTATATTGATTTTATATATTCACAGCATGCACATTTTCTCTCACAGCAAATAGTATTCACAAATATTATTCTTAATAACTACATTTCACTCTATCATGCGGATTCATGAGAATTGGTCTGTGCCCTTTTAAAAATGTGACTGACAGAAGCTGCCACAATGCTCCAAATGAACTAAGCATGGCAGTGGGGGCTCACCTTAGCTTTGTCCTACATCTCTATTTCTCTTTTTTCTTCATGTAAATGTGGGCCTTGAAATTAACTTACTTTTCTTAGTTTACAAATCAACTTTTTCTTTAGCATGTGAACACCTTTAACATCGCAATCTACAGGGAAAGGGCCGTTTTGCAAATGTGATAGCTTATGTATATCAGCTACAAGACATACCAGAATACAATCATGCAAAAGGAAAGTTGTCACCATGTTTGGCTCAAGTTGTCTTGTGATTTGTGTGTATGTGTGTGCACACATGTATCTTTGTACAAGCAGTAAGAAGTCATTCAAATAGATCTTCACCGCCTCATTTGCAATCATTTTCTGCTCTGTTCCTCCTCAGCATCCCTTTTAAGGTGATAAACTGTACATTTAAATGTTGACTTTTTCTGTTTTGTGTATATAAATGTGAACCTTTTGGAAATTTTAATAGCAAAGTTTATATGCTGCGGTGCAATGTGTTTTAGATTCCCAGTCATTCTGTGTGTTCCATGTAAGTAGGAAATATCATTTGCAATGTGTTTTTAATTATCTAAAACAAGAATTCTCAGTCTAGGTTCATGGATGCCTCAGAATCAATGGATATTTTAGGGGAAGGTGGTTATGAATTCCTGGAAATTGCAAATTTTTTGAGCATTTTCTTTTTCCTGGAGATAGGGTCCTTACTAGATTTTCTAATGGCCTACGATGATTGCTCTAAAGAATAATTTCATAAAACATTTCTTGAAAATTCTTAGTGGTTTTGCTCAGAGAGATGCCATCATCATGGTGAAAAAAAAATGGCTAAGAGAAGGCAATAATTTGAGAATGCATTAAACTTTCCAGGTGGTTGGGCTTTTTTCTTACATGACTTGTCTTTTGTCATATCAGGTATTGATTTATATATGAGAATGGGCTTAAGCATCCAGCAAAGTCTTTTTCCCCAGTTACTTCTGAGATTCCCCCAGGAAGTGTCTTAGAGATATCCTCTACCCAGATTTCCTGGGTTCCATTCCTAGCTCCAATGCTAAAAGTCACACTGCCTCAGTTTCCTCATGTATAATATTCCAACAATAATAGAATCTGTTTTTCAAGGCTATTATGAGGACTCAATTAGTTAACATATGTAAAGCACATAGAAGAGTGCGTGGTATACCATAAACACTCCATAAAGATTGTTGTTATTATTATGTATTTATTTTTACAAATAAGATAGCTTAATAGTTAAATGACTTGTTTCAGCCATCACAATTAGAGAGTAACTGACACATGATAAATATTTCATAATGGGCAGGCCATGTTTGAGAATTTTATTTGGACTGACTAACCCTGGTCAACAAACTTTGTAAAAAGCCAAATAGTAAATATTGCAAATTTAGTGAGCATAGGTTCTCTGTTGCTACTACTCAACTCTGCCATTGTGATACCAAAACAGTCATAGATGATATGTAAACAAAGGGGTGTGGCTGTGTTCCAATAAAACTTTATTTACAAAAACAAGGGCAGTCAGATTCTAGTTTGTAGGCTCTTGCTTCTCCCTTCCCTTTAGATACTAAAGTTTCTTGTTTCTTAATGCAAAAATAAATATATATATATATATAATGGAAAATTTAGAAATTATAGATAAACAAATTCAACAAAGTTGAAAAATAAAAATTGCCTGCATTCTACCATCAGAGATAACTAGAATTTACATCTTGGTGAATATTCAATAAGTATTCTTCCAGTGGAAAGATGTTTTTAATTTATTCCCTTTGTAGGTCTCTGGGAACTTAGTTTGTAATTGGCTCGTCTTAGTCTGTTTTGTGCTGCTATAACAGACTACCACAAACTGGGTAATTTAAAGGAAAAGAAATTTATTTCTCATGATTCTGGATCTGGGAAGTCCAAGAGCATGGTGCTAGCTTCTGTTGAGGGCCTTCGTGCTGCATCATCCCATGGCAGAAGTCAGAAGGGCAAGCGAGACAGAAAAAATGGGGGCCAAACTTCATCCTTTGATCAGGAACCCAGTGCCATGATAACTAACCCACTTCTGTGATAATATCATTAATTCATTTACAAGGGCAGAGTCCTAGTGACCTAATCAGACCTCTTAAAGGTGCCACTTCTCAATACTGTTACAACGGTAATTAAATTTCAACATGAGTTTTGGAAAAGACATTCAAACCATAGCAGCTTCTTAACATTAAGGTTTAATTATGTTAATTAGTGGGCAGGGGCTACTATCTGGGTCTAGTAGATATGACACTAAAGGCCAGGGGGAGAGGTGATGAGATAATACCTTGCAGATTTACTCATTTCAGAATTGTCTTCCCTCTTCATTGAATAGCAAACTTCCTTATGTGATTATCATGCTAGTTGCTTCAAAACTATTTAATATCTCTGAGGCCTGGATTTCTATCATTATATAATGTATATGCTAAAACCTTTTAATCCATATCCCATAAGTTTTATTCCATAAATTTTATATGTGTACAAAAATAGTTAAAATGCTTAATGATTTTAAAAGTTAATGTGGGGGGCACACACATATCCTTCTCTTTGTTTTTGTCATACTTATGTCTGAGCATCATTAATTAACTATTTATTGAGCACTTGCTATATAGTAGACACCATGGTAAATACTTTACATGTGTTATTTCACTGAGTTCTTCTCAAAACCTTATGAAACAGATGTAACTGTTCTCATTTTATAGACAAGGAAACAGGGCTTCTAAAGGTTAAATTGTTTGTTGAAGACAACACAGAGTGAGTGACAGACCTTGGGATTGAACTCAAATCTGTGAATGCCTCTCGAGTCTGCATACATGTGATAGCTTTGTCAAGTGCTAATTATCTTCCTTTATTTTTGTTTCAAACGGTGGTCTTCTTTAGTGCAGGAGAAGTTAAATCCTAGCTGCACATTGCCTTCCATCACTTGACAAGCAGAGATGCACTGAAGACTGAGTTCAGTTATTTGCATAGTTATCAGTATGCTGAAGAAGTCCTTTCCTCACACTTGTGACTCCTTCCATCCCATTTGCCATTCAATTTTGCACATGAGCAAAGCTGTCTTTGTCTTCTGGAAGATGCTGAGTTTTTGTCTCCACTTTCATTGATTGAGACATCCAGCCCTGCTTTTCTTGGCACTTACACCTCAGGTTATGGCATTGGCACAAACCATACCTGCAGCATCGTGTTACTCTCTTGTGCTAAAAATAACAGATCCTGGGTGAGACTTCATATATAATTCATGGTTTTGATTTATTAATCTTTCCATTAAGCCAGAGAATGACATTTTTTTCTGGCTGCATTCTAATCTGCATGATCTCAGACACTTAGCATTAACTTGAATATCCTCTGTGTGTGTGTGCACACACATGTGCACTCATGTCTGTGCTTATTTTCGGTTGTAGTAACATCAGAATTATTGCTGCTTGTAACTTCCTTAATCTTTCACTTAACCCTCATTTCAGACCCTTAACATGAATGTAATATCTGAAAGTAGTAAACATCAAATGCATGTTGATGATGATAAAAATCCAAGCTCAAATGAAAAGAATAGCTTTGTCTGTTTTGTATAGCCTTAGAGTTAAATTTATGTTCAAAGAGTTGGGAAGGGCAACATGTGAAGCCAGTTCATTCATTTTGTATTTATTTATTGAGTTCCTCCTAAGTACTAGGATTTGTGGTAGGATGAGCAAGGTGATGATGGTACTTTCAACTTTCATGATACTCAGTAAGTTCTTGTAAGTAAATTAAAATCCCTTCCCACTCCATTATTTGCATCAGAGTTAGTCTGGTTCACCTGAGCTTTTAGATGATGCCTTGAAGAGAGTGAACACATTTTAATTATTTTGTAAGACACTTCTCTGAGAGCTATACCTTCAGCTTCTTGGGCTCCACCACCTTCAATGAAACCACCACTGCTACTTTTCCTTGGGCATGTCCAGGCTCTTCAAACCAGGAAGGGAGGACCTGTGATAACAGATCAATCAATGAAGGAGGAGATCTACCCTATAAGCAGAGCCCCAGTGCTTGCCATTATATTCTACCAATATCGGCTCTTTGGAATTCTGACCATAGCGTCTCAAGCCCCTTTTGAACAGTGAGAATGTCCTTGTGGAGGCAGCTTTGGGTTGAAAACAATGCCACTTAGACATTGCATTTTGTAATTGCTTTGCATGTTATTAAATAATTGTCCTTCTAACTGCTTAACTGCCAGATTCATGTGTTAATATACAATAGGCCACTTTTTAGGAGACATATCCGTAACTGGGGGAGGGGGGAGTTAAGGGTATTAATGATATCTGGAAATGTAACCAAGATCTGGAGTATTATTTTCATTTTACAATAATGTTTTTAAAATTACATGATGAATATTCAAAGCAAGTTTTGATTTTATTTTGCATTTTTGATTAAATATAGAATATATGCTTTTTAAATAGTATGTTTTGATCCAGTGGTAGCTATGATTATTATTTATTCAACATCCTTTCTTTCCCATCTTCTAGTAGTAACACCCATCTTTCTTGTGGGGGAATTAAGTCTATGTGGTTTATATGAGCTTACTCTCTTTCTACCCAGCTCCATCCACAACGGTGGGGTGACCAAGACCTGGCCAATGAAGGTACTGCATTCCCCTTAGCTAAATGGTTGGTTCAAGGAAAGGGTGTGATTATTGCCACACCAACCAGATTCCTCCTTAAGCTTTTCTGAGTTTTGGGGAAATATACCTTCTTGCTTTTCTTCTGAGGTTATTATTATTAAGCAGGGCCACCACACAAGGAAGTCTTCACCCATCAAGGACAAGGAAAGCCTTCAACTACTAGGGTCAGGTCATCTTTTTGTGGTGTGGGGGAAGACCTGCCCTGAAAATGAGACCAGCACGGCAGAACACATTGCTTAACAATTATTGTAATAGACAGGTTTGCATCATCTGAACTCTTTGATTAAACTAGCTGAAAATTAGCTATATCCCCTTGAACTTCTTGTTTACATGAATGTATTAGTTTCTTACTGCTGCTGTAACAAATTACCACAAACTTAGTGGCCTAAAAAAATATATGCATTATCTTGCAGTTTGGAGGTCAGATGGCTAAGCTGGTCTGCAGGGATGCATTCCTCCTGAGGCTCTCAGGAAAATCCATTTACTTGCCTTTTTCAGCTTCTAGTGGCTACCCACATTCCTTGGCTCTTGGTTCATGGCTCTGCATCACTCCAAACTTTGCTTCTATAATCATGTCTCCTCCTCTGAATCTGACTCACCTGCCTGCCTGCCTCTTTTTCCCTTATAAAGCCCCTGTGATTAAATTGAATCCACCTGTAAAATCCAAGCTAATCAACCCATCTTAAAACCCTGGACTTAATCACATCAGTGAAAGTCCCTTTTGCCATGTAAGGAGGCGTATTCTCAGGTTCTGGGGATTAGGACAGGGACATCTTTGCAGAAGGGGGCATTATTCTGCCTACCACAATGCATTCCTCTTTGGTATAAGCTAGTCTGAGTTGGAATACTATCACTTGCAACCAAGAGTCTTAGAAAACATTGTATTAAAGACAATAAGATACTGGGGCAATTTAAAAATTTTGATGAAAAGAAGACCTTTTGTATAGATATTTGGAGTTATGAAGCACTTTTTGGAAAGATGAAAGAATTGCACAAAGAACATTAAATTATGTACATAACTTTAAATGACTCCAATATTTTCCTGTCCTTTAATCTCTTTGTATGTTTTTGAAATATATTTTTCTCTTTTATACTACCAACTGGGAATTTTCTTTCACATACTCTTGCGCTAGTCAAGTTCGCCTTTAAAATATTTTGCTTCCTGTGGCCTATTATATGCTATGCAGCCTTTCTGCAATATTTTTCCTCCTGTTATTCATTTTTCTTGTTTCTTCCCAACTGTCACTCTTCTCATTTTCCAGAATATTCATCTGTTTCTTTCTTAAATTTGAACTGTTTTCTTTTTTCACTGTTTCTGTGAATATTTTTTCTACCTGTCTTTAGGGATGAGAAATAGGTTCAAAGCTATGTTTTTAAAATGTGCTTCTGTTGTTTTACTGTATGTTTTGTAATAAGTCTCATGACTGGTATCAAATAGGCATACATTTCTATTTCACAATAAATAAATGAGTAAATTAATCTCTCTCTTCCAGAGTTGTTCCCTATACTTTTCCGTTTACATGTAAATAATATAGCTCTATATTACTTAACCAAAAAGCTTATAAAATCATATTTTTAGTCATTTTAAGTACTCATTCATATTTCAATCTCATCTTTTTAAATTGAAATATTATTTTTTCAGGCCATTTTGACTTTTTGCTCATAAGAATATATGGCATAAGCTCCTTATTTACTCAATGGCATTTAACCGTAAAGTTGTATCTATGGCAATTTAACCTAACAAATGAAAAATCTTTTCTCATTGTAACAGGATGCCAGAAATAACTCTCTTATATTTAATTTTCTGTTTAACCATCTTTACAAAACATATAAATATGTAACAGACAAAAATACAAAATGACTTTTTAAATGTAATCTTAATTAGCCAATTATTTTTCTTAATTCATATCAATATTTCCATGTATCTACTCAATCTACAATGTAGAATATTGCTATAGCACAGTACATGTAACCTATCCTAGCTTTCCTCACTTGCCAGATAGCTTTTCTGTTTTTTTTCTACTGTATTTGTTTATACTATCAGCAATACAGCTAAAGCCAGTCTTGAATACATTTTAAGTAATTTTTTGGGATAGATTCCTAACTGTGGTAGACTAAGCCAAGCAATATGGTCATAACTACTAATCTCTGTTATATTTTGGTACTATCAGAATAAAGTACTTTGAGAGTAAATAAAATTTTGATGGAAGGAAGCAAGGATATGAAGTTATTCTATTTCAAATGAACAAGATTTGAAGGAGAACGTTTCATTTTTTGTTTTTTAATGAGACTAGAAAGCAAGGCTCATTGCAGCCTTGAGCACTCCTCATGCCTCAGCCTCCAAAGTAGCTGGGACTACAGGCACATGCTAACATGCTTGGCTAAGTTTTTAATTTTTTATAGAGAGAGGGTTTCTTCATGTTGCCCAGGCTGGTCTCTAACTCGTGAGCTGAAGTGATCCTCCTGCCTTGGCCTCTCAAAGTGTTTGGATTACAGGCGTGAGCCACCACTCCCAGCCTTACCTACTCTTTCTTTTTTTTTTTTTTTTGATTTTTTAAAATTTTATTTTTAATTTTTGTGGTTATATAGTGGATATAACTATTTATGGGTACATGAGATACTTTGAAACAGGCATGCAATGTGTAATAATCACATCATGGAAAATGGAGTATCTATTTCATCAAGCACTTATCCTTTATATTACAAACAATCTGATTATACTCTTTCAGCTATTTAAATATGTATAATTAAATTATTATGACTATAATCACCCTGTTGTGCGAGCAAATACTAGGTGTTATTTATTCTAATCATTTTTGTACCCATGACAATACTCTTTCTTAATTGTCCCTTTCCTTCAGTATTGCCTGTCCCTCATGGTATTGTTCCCTTACATTCTCTCCTTGCTCCCCTGCCCCCTCTGTTGGCTTTTGTCCACACTGCGTGCTCTAATTCAGTATCCCCTCAATGCTGGCCTCTTCCTTTTCTTCCTCACTTACCTCAGGCTGTGCCTTCATATCACACATATCTGGAGAATTGTGTAGGTGTGAGATTAACTCACGTCCCTTCCTTTAGCCTATTTTTTTTTTCTGCAGTGTATTCTCCTCCCCACGGTTACTGCCACTCCCTTCTTTGCAAGACCTTATAATTTATCACCTGGACAACTTAAATTCATCTCTCGATGGCTTTCTTGCTGCCCAGTGGTTTGAATCCTCACTCTTCCCTTGAAAGCTGTGCCTCGCCATGTAGTCACAGAAACATTTTTGAGTCTTGATTTATGTACTGAGGCTCATGGATGAATGGCCTGTTGCCACTGTCATCTCATATATACAGTACTTCCCTTACTCTTCTAGTCTTTCCTTCTTATAATTTGTTCCCCATGAGTCTTACTATTGTGGAAAACAAATCTGGTCACTCTCAAACTTCACTAGCTTCACTGACTTTCCAGTGCCTAGGGGGCATTATTGAATCTATTTACTAGAACATTCCAGACCCTTCCCAGTCTGTTCTCATTTCCAACTTCATCCTCTGCCATCAACCACCAGTCTCACTATTCCCAGCTCTATCATGCTTCATACCACATCTCAAACCTGCCAAGTCTTTTCAACCTTCTCTTTCTCTTCTCTCTTTTTGCTGGACTTGCTAGCCCTCAGTGATCTTTTTCAAGATCTATTTTAAAACATTTTGTTTTAAAGATTTCCCAGATACTTGAACTCTCCCCATGCTCCTGAGAGTCTTAATCTTGAGCAGGTGAAGCAATAATATGGGAACAAAGGCAATGAGTAGTGTGTGGTCGAGACCACGTGGTGCTTTTCCCTTTGCCTCCAGATAGCCTTCCTCACTTGGGGAATCTCATTTGAACTAAGGGAACTGAAAATGATTTGAGTGACAATTTTTTTCAGTTCTGCCTGAGATGACACATAACTGGTGCCATTTTAGATGCACAGGAGAAGAGTTAAGTCACTACTGGAATGCATGCTATAGGGTGATGGAGCTTAATTTCTCAGGGGACTCAAGTTAGAAAGATTGCTACAGGGCATTTTTGGATCTGTCAATGTTCTATGCCTGACTCTCCAAGCCCTGATTGCTGCCATGAGCACCTCATATTCTTAAGAACCTTCTCTGACATGATAGCATCAGAGAATATATATATATACATTTGTTTGTTGAATAATTTATGGGATGAAAAACCTTTGAACACCCTCCATTTTCTTTTTTCCCTGTGCCAAGTTAGTTACTGGGCCCATTAGTCTTTTTAAAAAATGTATCTTCATTTATTTATTCATTAAGTAACATCAAACTTTCAAGAATCATATTTTCTTGCTGTGTCAGAGAACTGGTTAATTTTAGTTTAAGTTTTCCCATTACTCAATACCCTTGCTTTTTACTTAATGCTATGTTACCGTTGTCAAAGCTTTCCTGAGGTGTCTTCTCAAATCTGAAGTTGCAGAATTAGAAGTTGCCAAAGTCAACTATGGTACAGACTTAGAAGCTAAGAGCACTTATATCATATGATCTTGGGCAAACACCTTTGTCTTGCTGCATGTCAACTTCCTTATCTGCAAAATGGGAAGAGGAAAATGTAGGTAAGGTATTTCTTTTTTTTTTTTTTCATTATTTAAAAAATTTTTAAATTTCAATAGTTTTGGAGATACAGGTGGTTTTTGGTTCTATGGATTAATCTTTATTTGTAGCATTGCCCTTAGAGTCTATCCTTCCTTTTCTTTTCTGCCACCACCATTGTGAAGATGTCTGTCATCTCAGCCCATATTCCTACAGTCATTTCCTAATGTCGCTGTTTAGCTCTTTCACTCTCTCCCCTTCAAGGATACCTAACTCAGATCAATTATTCACCCAAATAAAAGGACACATTGCCATTTCAATTCCAAAGATGGTACCAACTGGCTTTCAGATTAACATACAACTCACGAGCCTGGCGCACAAGGCTCCCATGCTTGGCCCCATTTTCACAGTCCAGCATGTACCTTCACTCTGCTCACACAGGGACTGTCACTCTTCTGTGTCTGCTCTTTGGTTTGTGCTGGAGAGACCATCCTCCCTCCATGCAACTGTACTACTGACTACTTTTTTACATTTATTTGCCAGATTTATTTATCAGATTTCATGAAATCAGATAAATATCAGATTTATTAATATTTATCAAATATTCTTCCCAATATCTAAGTTCCAATCATTTTGCTTCCTGAACATATTAAATAGTATCTGTTGATCCTTTTTTCTGCTTGATATGCTATTTCCCTGTTTCCCATCTTATATTTCATCTGAGCAATTCTTTTTTATATTTAAAATACTTTTTTTAACATACATACAGTGATTGGGAAAAATAAGCAAAGGGTGAGTTATGGAATGTTCAAATACGTTTTTTTTAATTATTACTGACTTCTAAAACCCCTTAGTGCTACATCAAAATCTACCTTTTCCCCAAAGCCTACTCTGACTCCCTTTGACCTAAATATTCCATCCTAATTTTAATTCTTATGCTCCATTATTGCCTTGTCTACTTACTAGCAAGTAGAATTATCCACTAAAACTCTCTTCTTCAAGAGCCATTGATTAATCTGTTAAGTATGCACTTAAGTGGATGACAAAGACGTCAGACATTTCTAAAAAGTGCCTAGAAGTATTCTTACCTCACTTGTCTTTTTTTCATAACAAATTGCTAAATACTTTTGTTTAAAAAATGAAAGTCCACAGCAGGTGACTGCTGGCTATTAACAAAGCTAGGAATAAGCAAAAATATTTCCAAGTCACTGTTGGGGCATTGTCATTGTCAATGGAAGCAGAAAGGCCTCCTGTGTGTGTGTCTGTGGGAACTCAATGAGAACACCTTCTGCCACAGAGGAATGGGGGGCAGGGATAGGCTTGTCTCCAATGTCCAGGGCTGTCAGACTTGGCTCATCCTGCCTCCTGCACCTGTGCCATTGGTGGTGAAGATGGCCTCGGCTGGGAATCATTTGGTTGCAAGAATTAGAAATCTGCTCAAACTATCGGATGTAAAGAAGAAAAATGTAGTACATTTATATTTATGCAATCACTCAGACACAGGAATCAAAATGCAGACAAGCTTCATGAGAATGGGAGAAGGGAGGACACTGGAGCTGAAAGCTCTTTTCTTTTCTCTTCACTTCTTTGTCTGTTTATAACCACAGGATGTATCCCATTTCTGTGTCTCCTGGTCTCTTTTCTAACAATTTTGATCACTTATAAAGGGCTCTCAAGGACTCCCAGATACATGACCTTAGAGTTCCATCCCCCACCACAGACTAACTGCACTTTCTGTGACTCTAAGTTCAAATTCTCAAGTGAGAGGATTTGGCTAATCTTTGGTTTGAGAGTGGTCCTTGACCTTAGGTCAAATGTTCATTCTTGGCCCACAGCACTATGTCCAGGACTAGGGTCACATATTATAAAAATAAACACTTGGTTCTGTCCTTTCAAGGGGGTTTAGAGTACAGTCATACATAGATCCAAAAGCTTCTACTATGAAAATTTCAGCATGCTATATGTATCTGGGACACATCATTGAGAAATAAGAAAGAAGAAGAATTTAAGTTTAACACTCTAGGGCTATTTCTTTGCTTTCTTCCAATTTCAGTGGCCAGTTCACCATGATTTACAAAAGAAATTGTTAGTTTAATCTTAAAATGAACATGTGACTGATATGTCATTAATATGAAATGAAGAAAAATTATGAATTATTTCTTACAATTACATGTATCATATGTTACATGGTTTAAAATCTACCTTATTAGAGGCTAGGTGTAACTTGGTACTGCAAATTTTAAAAAGCATATGGAAGGATTAGAGAGGTCTATGGAAAGCTAAGCAAATGATAAGAGGGGAAAGAAAATAAAAATATGAGTTTCAATTAAAGGAAGATGGTAAGTTTATTTAGCCTGGAGAAGAGAAGACAGTAATGATGTGAGAATTTCCTCAAACATATGAAGGTGAAGCAGGGATATATTGAATTCATCTTCACTGTCTTGAAATAATATGCAGCATAACATGGGTTTGAATGATAACATAAACTCAACCTTTCATTCAGACCACACAGCTATGTGCGGAGATATTCCTGAATTTGCTTAAGTAGAAGTTGTGTAAATGTATCTACAGAAGCGGAATGTAATACTATAGTCACAGAAGTATAAATTAGAGGACTTCACTGAGATGGCCTCAAGCTCTATGAGAATGAAGTCAGTTCTATGACACTTAGTAGAAATGTAAGACAAGTAAAGAAATTTTGTAATTTTTTTCTTAATGAACTATTCTAGGTATGGCTGAATGAATTGTGCTCTCCAAAGGGCATTCAAAGAAGCAGCAGTAGTCACCAATCACCGAGTTTTCTTTGTAAAATGTAAATTATGAATTAAGGGGAAAAGCGAAAGTTTTCCTTCACTGTAAAGTGAGATTCTGAGTTACTGTATAAGAAATGAGAACTGTGTAAGAGAAGAGAGGAAGAAGAGATGAGATTACGAAAATGAGGAAAGATGTTGGCATTTTCAGTTAGAGAAATTAACATATTTGCTTGTACTAGTGTGTGGTGTGAGTCATCTTTCTCTTCTTCTCTCCCAAAAGATTTCTTCATGAGATCATCGCAAAATATGCATTTCTGGTGATTGGGCCACAAAATTGAATCTCTGCTAGGATGCATAGAAAATACTAACTACAGGCCTGGCGGGGTGGCTCACACCTGTAATCCCAGCACTTTGTGGGGGCTGAGTGGGGAGGATTGCTTGAGGCCAGGAGTCCAAAAATACTAAATATAGCCTCAGAATGGGATTGGATAAGAACTGAGGTCAGCTGTAGAAGGTGTGCTATGCCCAGATGACCTGTATCTGACTAAGTATATTAACAGTAGACTAAGTAGACATTTCAATGTGTTATCAGGACTAAGTAAAAATATTGATTGGGTAGAAAAAAATCCAAGACTAGGATTCCAGAGTGACTAGGATTGTCACCTTGGGCGAAGCAAGCAAATCTTTTATGCCTTTCTTTTTCAAATATGGGTAATGTGTATATTTATCTATGCTGGGTACAATAACATATAATGACTTAAAGAAAACACAGACATTTGCTATCAAAGTCCTACCACCAAATAGTGAGAGCTACTGAGAACTGAGCAAGTACTAGGCACTGTGGCATGATTGACCACTTTCAGTGATTCTTCAAATATAGGCAGGGGAATCCTGGGAGTCCTTTAAACTCATTCAGGGAGACTATAAGATCAAAATTACTTTTAAATAATACTAAGACTTTATGTGCTATTTTCAATCTCATTATCTCATTAGTGCTTGGTGGAGTTTTTGGAGGCTACATGATGTGTGATATCTCTCAACAAATTTAATGCAGAAGCAGATATAAGATCCAGCTTTTTAAAGCCATGTCTTAAAGAGATTTGCAAAAATGTAAAACAGTGCCACTTTTCTCACAATTTTTTTTGGAAATATAGTTAGTTCATTAAAAATGTTATATGTGTGTAATGGGTTTATTGTTCTTATTTTAAAAGAATTGATAAATATTTAACATTTTTCAGTTTTAATTTCTAACATAGTACATATTGATAAATATAACTCACACAAACAAAAGATTTTGGAGAGCCTTCCATTTTTAAGAGTATAATGAGGATCTGGAAGTGAGGACCACTAGTCCAGTACTTTACCTTGCAGGTGACATTGCATAAGGTGATCTGAGCATAGTCTGAACTTTACCTGATCCTTCCATGGTCTTATGGTGAGTGGTGGGATCCTCAGAGATAATCTCTCTGAGAGTGCAAATCTTTGAGATCACTCTGAAACTGACACAAGATAAAACTGAACTGTGTGCTTGGTTCCCCCAGGCAATGCCATCACATTCAAGCCTCACAACATGTCTCATTCCTGTGCTGCAGGAGATCTCCAAGGTTACTCATCTCTGGGTCATGAGACCCATGGCATCTAGACTGTAGGAAGAGTCCTAGGGAAGATCTGGATCTAGTGACAAGGCCTGGTCCTGCATCATTAGCAGTCTTCCTCTGTAAGTCTCTCAGCATATGTGTAGTTGGAATGCTCAAGTGTCAGCCTCAGAATAGTGAACTGTTACTGAAGTCATGATGTATGAGACATTGGTGTGGACAATTTTCATGTATTGAATTTCACCACACACTTATGAGCTCGATATAATTATTACTCCAATTTTATATATAAGGAAACTGATACAGACATTTAAGTAAATTTGCCCAAGTTCTTACAGGTAGAAAATGGCAGGAGTAGGATGCAAATATGTGTACTCTGGCTCCATGTTCTGTGGCATTACCCACTATATTGTATCACCCTCCTTATAAACTTGATGACTGTAATTTCCCCCTTAGCAATGTACTAGGATGGGCAGCAACCACTGTACCAAACAACCTAAAATTTACAAAAGATGAATATAAAGGTTGTTCCTGTGTGTTCCACTGCAAAGTGGGTTGATGAGGGCTCCTACGGTCACTTGGAAACCCGAATTCTTCCATCTATGGATTCATCTTTCTGTAGGTCCTTTGGAGTGGTCTCTGTATACAGACAAAAGAGAATGGAAAACTGTACAACAGGAATGTTTTGTGGGCCAAGCCAGCACTTCTGTCTATATTTCACAGTCTCAAATCACTCATGTGGTCACATCCAACTGTGAGGGATGCTGGGAAATGTAGATCCGGCCTGCCCAAAAGGAGGGGGAAGAGTTGAAACAATGACAGTATTCTTTTTTCATGAGCACTGTTAAGTAATGTGGAGATTTCAGGGAATATTGCCAGGGACTGAGCTCATTAGATCAGCTGATATGGTAAAAGGTTTACCAATCATTCTGTATTTCTAAGTGGAACAAGGCCAGCAGGGGCCAGGTATTTAAATACAAGTATATATGGGCTTACAGTTAACTATCAAAAATTCTAATATGCTGTAAACACTAAGCAGCTCATATAACATTTTAATAAAAATTAGAAAAAGATTTATTTTTCTAAAGCACTTCATTGCTACGTTTTAGAAAATTTTCTGAGCAAATCAGTCATATCTATAATGTTAATACATTATGTGAATCATACCCTAGAAAATTGTGTAGTGTACATTCTGCACAACTGTGTAGAGGAGGGCCTGCCTATGCTGGCTGAGGACCCAACCACCTTAGTTCTTACAGTTTAGCCCAGGTTCCCAACTTTCTGTAATGCACCCAGAGAACATAATTGAGTCATGGCTTGATTTTCTTTTCTTTTCTTTCTTTTTTTCTTTTTTTGAGATGGAGTCTCACTCTCTGCTCACTGTGTCACCCAGGCTGGATTACAATGGTGTCATCTCAGCTTCAACCTCCACCTCCTAGGTTCAAGTAATCCTCCTGCCTCAGCCTCCCCAAATAGCTGGAATTACACATGTGCACCATATGCCTGGCTAATTTTTATATTTTTAGTAGAGACAGGGTTTCACCATGTTGGTGAAGCTGGTCTTGAATTCCTGGGCTCAAGTGATCCGCCCACCTTGGCCTCCCAAAGTTCTGGGATTACAGGCATGAGCCACTGCACCTGGCCTTGATTTTCTTTAAATATCTTTCTTCCTGGTTCCTTCCATTTGTTTCTTACACTCTAGCATCTCTCTCCATTGCTTAGATCTAGTAGAAGAGACTGCATTTTCAACTTCTAGGTTGAAATGGTTTCTAGGTTGATGAGGTTTCTCAACACACATTGTTGTTTAGTCTATAGCATTGTCCCATAGCAAGGTTTCTCAACCTCAGACACTATTGACAATCCGAGTGGATCATTCTTGTTGTGAAGCTGTATTGTATATTGTTGGGTGTTTCATAGCATCCCTGGTCTCTCTCCTTAGAGTCCAGTAGCAGCCCCTCTTACTAGTTGTGACAACTATCTAAACTTCTTGGGTAAAAGCACTCCTCTTGATGGGGTGTTGGGCCTGTGCTACTTGGGTTAGAGCAGTGGAATCAATTTCCTGGTTTGTGCTTTTCTTCATTCTCATCTCCCACCTTGATCACCTACCCCTCGGAATCATAGGAGCAGACATGTCATTGCTGTTCTGAAAAGAAACTTCAATGACTTATCATTGCGCTTAGACTCACAAGGCATTCCTGCCAGTGGTTTGTGGGCCCTCTACCCTCCTTTTTGACCTCATCAACTACCACTCTCCCCTATATTCTTTGTAATCCAGTTCCTGGTACATCCCATGAATCTTCCTTTCCTAGGGACTTTACACATACTAATCTCCGTTTCTGGAATGATCTTCCTGACCCAATTCCTCTTCCCTTAATTTCCACTTATCTTTCAGTGCTCACAGTTTATCACTTACTTATGAAAACTTCCCCTAACACTATGTTCCTTGTAAGACAAGGTTAGGTCCTGAGTTAATTGCTAACAGAACATTCTGTACATTCTTTTATTAGCTCTTATCATAGTTGAAAATATGTACAACATTAGATAATTAAATAAGTATTTTTTTTCTCCCACACTAGAAGGTATGTTCTACAATGGGAGAACCCATTGGGGTTTCTTTATTCCCTAACATATGGCAGACCAAATATCAAGGGCCTTTGAGATTTTGAAGGGCCTAGTTCATAATTTGAGACCTGAAGAAAACAGACATTGGCCTCCAAAATATGAAAATAAGCTGTAAAATTAAAAGTAATAAATGTGTAATTAAATATTTACAAAACTTAATGATACTACAATATGGTAACCAAGTGAATGAAACTCTATCCTTACATAGATGTACATGAATCAGATTAAATCACAGGAGTAAACTAAATATTTTATTCAGAATAAAATTCAAAATTATAGATTTTTTTAAACAATCTTTCAAAATGTATAGCAAACAAGTATATTTAATGTGTGATGAGTATGCATTTTAATGTGCTTCATATAATGAGGGGAGAGTGATGGATCTCCAAAGTGGAGTGCCCCTGGAGTGTAAAAGTGCCAGAAGCTACACCTGTGTGGCTCACAGTGGTAGACACAGCAACCGGTACAATGCCTTCTATGTAACAAATGCTCAATATATATTTATTGAATGAAAGAATGAGTAAATCAAGGAATGTGCTCTACTGCCAATCCCAATGCCCATTTAATTTCTTCTTTGCATAGTATGCTTTCCAGTGTGCAGATCAGCTGGGAACCTTAACATCCTCATTTCCATTGAGATGCAGTGACCTTTGAGAGCAGTCTCACTGACTGGGTTCTTAAGTCACTGTGCAAGTGATGTCTTGGCAATCTTGAGAGAATGCTTGGGGCCCCAGAAGCTTTTTAAAAGCTGTCAGCTCTTCCAATAATTCCATACTGAGAGTTCAAAATTCTCCTCTGCTGTGTCACCACACTCTGATACAGCTCTGATGTAGTTTTCATTTATGAGCCAGTGTAGATTGTGTTAATTTTCTGGAATATTCTTCTGGAACCTGGACATCCTGAGATACCAGTCACCTGGAGTTAGAAAGATACCCCTTATGTTTTTAAAAACTGGAATGAAACCACATCTGGAAGGCTTTCTGGAGGTGTCACCAGAAAGAAAGAATCTCATTATTGGCTGTTCTCAAACATACAAGAAACCCAGAAAATGATACCCAACATTACTTTTCTACCAAGTAATCTTTCCATCTTGACAGTCAGCCTCTGATGGGCAATTGGGAGATTTCCTCTCCTTGGCCTCTTTCCTCTTAATTTTTATCCCTGGTCTTTATCTGGAGCCTTCTTGGCAAGCACACTAGGGTCAGGTGGATAGAGGCTGTCTTTCCCAGTTCTGTTATGGAAGGGATCCAATGCATCCCTCCAGACAGGGTAAAGTCCTCCACAGGAATAGATTTACATCCTTTAGTTTCTTCAGAGTGGAACAATTATAAGACTAACTTTCAACTTGCTGACATTGACAGTCCCTTTGTAATAAGAGTTCAAATGTTAGCTTTAGCAAACATAAAAGCTCCCTTCTCCTATGTTGAAGAGGGCAAGGATTGAATGAGGTTAGGGGGACAGAAAGCTCTGCCCTGCTCACTGAATGGCCCTGAGAATCTAGTTTAGTGACTCTCTCCTCTTTTCCCCATTCTCCTTCCCCTCAGCTTTCTCTCATCTTACCTGCTGTTTTATTCTAGCCCACTCAACAAGATCCACTCAGTTAACCCATCCCCCAGAGTCCAAGGGCATCCCCAAGACCAAGAATGAATGAGAGAATTTACATCACTCCATATATCAATCCCATAACAATTGAGATAACATTTTGCTTGATTACTTCTGGGCTATGGCAGACAGAGCCTCAGTAATAATACCTTGCAAGTGTAACATGTCTGTAATTAGACTGTCCTGTAATTAGGGAGCTGACAACTTAGCCACAGCTTGTCACTAGCCAGTGACTCAGCAGGACACAGGAAGAACCATAGAGAAGGACATCTGTCTGCCAACTGATGGCAAGAGTTCCAAGAAAAGCCAAAATGAATAGATAATAATAATAGTAAAAAGCCATGGAGAGGATAATTCTACGTTTCTTGGTCAGAGACAAAGCTAGTTCCTTGGGGAAGAAAGGGATTGTGAATCTCCCCTCTATTCTCCTGCTCTGAGGGATAACATATGACAGGTGGATTTTAGTGTCTCACAAAGCCAGGCACACAGCTAAGGATGGATCCTAAATTTTGGTAGTGACTGCAGGAAAGGTGAAAGAGAGGTCCCACATCACAGGCAGACTGGACTGATGCCTCACAAAAGACTCCCCTGAGTGGTTCTGAGCAGGGAAGGGAATTTGATTTAATGAAATCAGCATTCTTCCTAGGGTGCTAAGGAACAATGGACCAATCTTCTCTGTCATTCCCCTAAACCTGCTGCTTTTACTGAATTTCTTGAAGTCTCATTTGGTTTCTCCCTTCCATGACTGTCTGTCATACTCAGTAGACAAGCCTAGCCAACCATCCTAATTCCATCATGGCAATTAGGATTTGATGTTTTTGATGCCGCAGCCCTAGTTTGCATCATTGATACATACTCTTTCACCTGGGCTGACCATTGAAAATATCCCCTTACTGGTTTCTGCACTCCAGGTTTTCTTCCTCGCCTTTATCCACCCATTGCTCTATTGATAAAGCTCAATTTCCTATTGTAACTGCCCCTACAAGTCTTTGTTCTAGAGTTTCTAATGGAACCCAATTGCCTACTAAAATGGTAGGTCCATGGTGTGAAGACTGAAGACCTGATGTCAGAATTCATTTTTCCCTTATATCTTTGGTTTCTCTCCAATTCGGGGCATGTACACCAACTGAAATACTTGTTCACTTTCTGTTTTTATCTGCCTGTTTTCATCTTCATGACATTCTCTTTGTCTGGAGTGGTCTTTTTATTTGTAATTCCCACCCATCCATTAAGATTCCTGTGTTAGTTCATTCTCATGCTGCTAAGAAAAAAATACCCGAGACTGGGTAACTTAAAAAAAAAAAAAGAGGTTTAATTGACTCACAGTCCCCACATGGCTGGGGAGGCTTCAGAAAACTTATAATCATGGCAGAAGGGGGAATCAAACACATCCTTCTTCAGAAGGCAGCAGGAGAGAGAAGTGCCAAGCAAATGGGGAAAAACTCTTATAGGACCATCAGATCTCATGAGAAACTCACTCACTATCACAAGAACAGCATGGGGGTAACTGCCCCCATGATTCAAGTACTTTCCACTGGGTCTCTCCCACCACATGTGGGGATTATGAGAATTATACTTCAAGATGAGATTTGGATGGGGACACAGCCAAACCATATCATTCTGCCTCTGGCCCCTCCAAAATCTCATGTCCTCACATTTCAAAACACAATCATGCCTTTCCAGCAGTCCCCCCAAAGTCTTAGTTCATTCCAGCATTAACCCAAAAGTCCTGTAAAATAAATAAATAAATAAACAACAAGTTAGTTACTTCCTAGATACAATGTGAATACAGGCATTGGATACAGACACTCATTCTTAATGGGAGAAGTTGGCCAAAACAAAGGGGCTACAGGCCCCATGCAAGTCTGAAATCTAATAGAGCAGTCATTAAACCTTAAAGTTCCAAAATGATCTCCTTTGACACCATGTCTCATATCCAGGTCATGCTGATGCTAGAGGTGGGCTCACACGGCCTTGGACAGCTCTGCCCTGTGGCTTTGGAGGGTACAGGCTCCCTCCCAGGTATTTCCACGGGCTGGCATTGAGGGTCTGTGGATTTCCAGGCACACTGTGCAAGCTGTTGGTGGATATAACATTCCAGGGTCTAGAGGACAGTGGTACTCTTCTGACAGCTCCACCATGCAGTACCCCAGTGGGGAGTCTGTGTGGGGGCTCCAACCCCACATTTCCTTTTTGCACTGCCCTAGCAGAGGTTCTCCATGAGGGATCTGACCATGCAGCTGGGATGCAGGGCACCATGTCCTGAGGCTGCACAGAGCAGGGGGCCCAGGACCCTGCCCACAAAACCATTTTTCCCTCCTAGGCCTTTGGACCTGTGATGGGAGAAGCTGCCATGAAGGTCTCTGACATGCTCTGGAGACAATTTCCTCATTGTTTTTTGGTGATTAACATTCGCTCCTCATTACTTGCATAAATTTCTGCAGTGGGCTTGAATTTCTCCCCAGAAAATTGGTTTTCTTTTTATCACATTGTCAGGCTGCAAATGCTCGGCTTCCCTTTAGACACAAATTCCAATTCCAAATTATGACTTTGTAAATGCATGAAACTGAATGCTTTTAAGAGCACCCAGTTCACCTCTTGAATCCTTGCTGTTTAGAAATTGCTTCTGCCAGATACCCTAAATATCTCTCTCAATTTCAAAGTTCCACAGATCTCTAGGACAGGGGCAAAATGTTGCCAGTTTCTTTGCTATAGCATAGCAAGAGTCGCCCTTATTCCAGTTCCCAACAAGTTCCTCATCTCCAGACTGAGACAACCTCAGCCTGGACTTCATTGTCCATATCACTATCAGCACTTTGGTGAAAGCCATTCAGCAAGTCTCTAGAGAGTTCCAAACTTTCCTACATCTTCCTGTCTTCTTCTAAGTCTTCCACACCGTTCCAACCTCTGCCTGTTACCCAGTTCCAAAGTAGCTTCCACATTTTGAGGTTTCTTCATAAGCAGCACCCTACTATCTGTGTACTAATTTACTGTATTAATCCATTCTCATGCTGCTATGAAGAAATACACCAAGACTGGGTAATCTATAAAAAAAAGAAGTTTAATTGACTCACAGTTCTGCATAATGGAGGAAGCCTCGAGGAAATTTGCAGTCATGGCAGAAGGAGAAGCAAATAATCCTTTCCAAGGCAGCAGGACAGAGAAGTGCCAAGAAAAGGAGGGAAAGCACCTTATAAGACCGTCAGATCTCATGAGAACTTACTATCATGAGAACAGCAAGGGGGTAACTGCCTCCATGATTCAGTCACCTCCCACCAAGTCCCTCTCACAACACAGGATTATGGAAACTATAATTCAAGATGAGATTTGGGGTGGTAGCACAGCCAAACTATATCAGCTCCCCTTCTTTGGGAGACTTCTATTTCCAGGCTCAGTATAGCTCCTTCCTTTGAACATCATTCATGGCTAGCCATCCTCTTATCTCCACCTCTCACAGTTTGCTCAGACCCATGGACATTATGCTGAGTGAGGTAGCTCTGCTATAGTTGAAAACTTAGTAAATTGGAAATTAGGATACATGTGTTTGAGGACTTCTACTTTCAGTTTGCTTGTTGTTTGGTCTCTAGCAAATTGTTTAACTTCCTAGGACCTCAGTATTATTATTTGTAAATTGGAGGCAATAATTCCTGCCCCATAGGATTGTTGTAAAGCCTGATATGAACACGTGCAGAAACCTTTCTAAACTTTAAAGCATTATACCAGTGTGGGGGCATCATAATGATTATCTATCTTATACTCTATTTATTTATATAGTTGCCTTATTAAATCTCTCTATAGGTCTTTGAGAAATAATGTTATGCCATCCTCTCACAACTAATTGTTAACCCCCTGCATCAGTTAGGCATGCATTCAGCTACAAGTAACAAAATACCTGATTATCTTTGGCTTAAATGGGAAAAGAGAGAGGAAGAGAGAAAAGAGAGAGAGAGAGAGAGAGAGAGACAGAGAGAGAGAGAAGGCAGGGGTAGGGAGATTAATTATCTCATAAAATGAAAATTTGAAGGACAACATTCTAAGTTGTTCTTTGACTTAACAATACATTCCCGGGCCAAGACCCTGGCTTCTACCCCGATATTTTCAACACCTTGACTTTTGATTTTCATGCCTGTTGCCTCATGGTTTCAAGATGATACCTATAAGCTTAAGGCTTGATGACCTCATTTAGAGACAGGAAGCAGTAAGGAGGGAGGGAAGTACTGGATGCTGGGTGGGAAGTGGGTCTTCAGGTGGTTTTGAGAAGAAACTTCATTTCCACATGAAAAGAGTAGGCACCAGTGTCTCTATAGTCCTTGAGGACAGGAATCAAGTCTTCATCTTGATTCCCCTCTCCACAATGCCTAGTATATAGTAGATGGCATATGGTAGATGTTCAATAAATATTAATTGAATGAATTAATAAGTAAAATAATAAATTAATTTATGAATGAGACTTCAAAAACCTGAAATAACTGATCTCAAGTCTGCCGTTTTTGTACATACATCTTCCTTAAAGTTCACCCTCATAATAGTCTTCAGGACTAGAGCAATTTATCCATCAAGCAGAAGTGCTGTTATTCAACGTGATTTGATTAGTTTTTGTCTAGTCGGGGGCCAAGGTGAAGGAACATTATGTCAGAAAAGACAGCATAAAAGTGAGTCCAGATCTGAAAGCTTTAAAATGAGTTTGAAATATTAAAATATGTATCAGACAAATATGAAGTTTTATAGGTTTTTTGAATGTTGCATAAGAATTCAAAATATTGTTACAGGGTATGTCACATTAAGAATTCATAGTCTGAAAATTATACACTGGCAGAATCTTTTAATGACCTCCTCCCCATGCCTTTCCATACCTCATCAGACAAGAGGAGATTCAGTGGGAAAGCAGTAATTATAATCCTACATCGGGCAGACTTTTGGTATGTGCCTGAGCAGAACGGGTGAGGGAGGGCGGGGATAAAGAAAGAAAGGAAGTTAAGTGACCTAATAAGGCCCAGGGAAAGGCCCATATAGCAAATGTCATTCTTAACCTTGAATAAAGGTCAGCTGCCCGGGGGCTGAGCTAATCATTGTCTATTTTATAGATAGACAGTTGACTGGTAAAAGTTTCTGATATTGAATTTGTTCCTATAAGACATAGTCTTCTTGATTACAGAATCTACCAATGTAGATGGAATCTCAAAATATTATACATCTCTTGGCCCTTAGTAAGATTCACTTGTGTATCTGCATTGCATCAGTAGGGGAAGGAAACGAGAAAAGGACATGCACATTTATTTTAACCTATAAAGCTTACAAATGAGGGAGTTAACACTAAGAAAGTTAAATGATTTCTTAGGGTCACTCTGTATTTACAGATTTTGGAATTGTACCAGAGAAATCCTGGTGCCTTTCTGTTACTCTTTCTTATGCCCCATATGGCATTTAAAATTTTTGAATCTCCTTTAGAACAATCAAATATGAGAGGAAAAAAAATTGAATTATACTGGTAGAATTTGAGACATTTTGATTCCACAAATCTGTATTCAAAAGTTCCCCTTATGACGCTAGATAAATCCCCAGGAAACAATGCTTCTTATAATATAATAATCCTCATACTTAGTAAGAATTATTGTCATCACTTAGCTTTTCGGGTCTCACCTTTTGTCATCCCTAAATGGGATAATAATAAATTTCCTCTCTAACTTACAGGATTATTTCCAGGTATAAAGGAACAAAAATATTTAGAAAACTCAAAACTTACAAATGTACAGTAATGATTCATCTCTTTATTGAATACTGATGAAAACAATAATATTTGAAACCAACTTCTCTGGCTCTCCAACTCCTAGTCCCTCTCCCAGCCTCTAGAATATTAAGACATGCACACACGGTGAAAAGTGACAAAGGAGGGGGCAATGAGGGAAGCAGGGAGAGCAGCTAGTAGGCCATTGCAATTATCCAGGAGAGACACAATGGAGGCTTGAATCTAAGTGGTTGTGGTGAAGTTGGGAGGATATATAATAATGCGGATCTTATTTTGGAGGTCAATCTGAATGATTTGATGACCAGTTTTAGGTGAGGTTTAGGAAGGAAAAAAAAGTTAAAAGTGGCTCCCGGATTTTGGAGCTAAGCAACTAGAAGGATGGAATTGGCATTTCCAGAGATGGAAAAGACTATATGCAGGAGTCTTCTCTATGGGAATTAGTTTTAGGCTATGTTAACTTCAAGGTGCCTGTTGGACATTAGATGGAGATGTTGAGTGGGGTGGTCTGGATCTAGGTCAGAGATAGAAATGTGGGATTTGTCAGTATATAGATAATATTAAGCATCATAAAACTCAGTGTTGTCACCTAGGAGTAAGCATAGATACTTAAAGAGAAGAAACTCTAGCTGAACTCTGGCACAGTCCAGTGTTTAGAGGTTGGCAAGATGAGATACAGTGAGAGAAGAGTAACAAAGAAGATACTGAGAAGAAGCAAACAGCAAGGAAGGAAGAAAACAATGGGAGTGTGGTGTCCCCAAAGACATGTGAAGAAAATATTTCAAGGAAGAGAGAATGGTCAGCTGTGTCAATAGGGACTGAGCATTGGCTGTTGGATTTTGCTACATGGAGTCCCTGGTTACAGTGACAAGAACAGTTTCCATGTAGGGTATCACCTTGTACCCTGATTGTAAGGGTAAGAAGAAAACATTGATGGTATAGATTCAACATACAGTAGGAGATAGCAAATGGAGAACTTTTTGGAGATTTGCCATAAAGGCAAGCAGAAAACTGGGATTTAGCTGACAGGAGATGGGGTGGAGTTAGGAGATATTTTAAAGATTGGATAAAGAGCATCATGTTTGAATGCACATGGGAATGGTCCAACAGTTTAGCATAAAATTAAAAATAAAACACTGATATAGGAAAAAGAGACAGTAAGTGCTAGAATGAGGGCCTTGAGCAGGCAAGAGAGAGGAGAATTATAGGAGGGTTAGCTTTCAGAGCATTGGAGTTTATTAAGAGGAACAGGAGGAAAGGCAGAGGACTTTAGCCAGAGGGAGGTAAAACTCTTCTGGTTTCTAAAAGATTATTTTATTTTATTTTAACTTTTAAAGATGGGGTTTCACTATGTTACCCAGCCTGGTCTCAAACTCCTGACCTCAAGCAATCCTCCCACGTCAGCTTTCCAAAGTGTTGGGATTTCAGGTCTGAGCCACTGCACCCAGCCAAACCCTTCTGGTTTTTGCATATTCTATTTCTGGAGAAGGGAACCATAGTATTTATTTTCTTTATTTTTTTTCACACAGGGTCTCACTCTTGCTCAGGCTGGAGTGCAGTAGCATGATCACAGCTCAATGCAGCCTCAACCTCCTGGGCTCAAGTGATCCTCCCACCTCAGCGTCAAAATCTGCTGGGATTATAGGCGTGAGTCACCACACGTGATCGAACCAGGGTATTTCGTAAATAATACAAATAAATTAGTTTTCTCTTATTCCTCTCTTTCCCCTGCCTCCCACATCTAACCAATCACCGTTTCCTGTTCAAAACATATCCTGAGCCTGGCTACTTTTCACCACTTCCTTGTCATGTCCTCTCTGAGCTGCCGCCAGCTTGCCTGGATTCTTGCAGCAGGCTCCTAAATCAGTAATTTCCCTGCCCTCACACTCATTTTCCTCAAGAGTGGTCATTCAAAACATAAGTCAGATTTGGCCACTTCCATGCTAAAATCTTCATATACCTTCTCATCTTACTATACCAGCCAGACAGCTGACACTGGCGTACTGTGCCCCATGTGATCTCACCCTTCTTGCCCTGCAAATTCACTCACTCTCACTTCATTTAATGCATTACTCTTCAGTCACACTGGCTGCCTTCTGATTCTTCAAACATATATTGTTCCTGCCTCAAGGACTTCATCCTTGTTTATCCTTGTTGTTCCTTCTGCATGGAATGCTCTTCCATAGGAATTTTGTGTGGCAGCCTCCTTCCTGTTCTTCATATTTCAGTTTAAATGGCACCTCCTTATAGAAGTCTTCCTGAACCACTGAATAGCAAATAGCCTCCTAGCCACTCCCTTTCCATCAGAAGAATTTTAATTCTCTGCACATTGCTATCTGCTATTTTCTTGTTCATGACAATTTCTGATTTTGTTGTTTATCATCTACCTCCTCTTTAAAATATAAGTTCTATGAGAGCAGAGACTTGCCTTGTTGCCCAGTCTATTTCCCAGTGCCTAGAATGGTGCCTGGTACATAGGAGACACTCCATAAATATTTGTTGATTGAACGGATACCTTGCTGTTATTTATTTACTTCTGTTTTCAGGACTGAGACCAGATGGTCGAGATGCTATAGTCCAGCTGAGAAGTGCTTGGGGCTCTCCTCTACTGTAATTTGCAGCAAAAGAACCCTCAGCTGCCATCCTATATGGAACATCTGGCCCAATAGCAGATTGCTAACACCAGCTTTAGATAAGGCCTTAACAATGATGAAGAAATTCCTCATGCTTCCTCCTGAGAATCCTCCAGGGCATAAAAGATACCACAGCTTAGGGCTTTAGTAACAGCCCAGGCAAGAAAGTGTTTGATTTTGAGGCAAAAGTACCCACCTCTGATTAATCAAAGCAAGTGTTGGGCCTCCAAAGTAGTCACTTTAGAGGCTGAAACTTTTCCTACCAGTACTGCCAAGTCTTCAGATAGTTGTGGAAATCCTTCTAGAGCTAACATTCATGTGCCTCAACTCATATGTAGCCAACTGTAAACTGGTGCCCAACTTTAAGTGCTCATTTTGTATAAGGTAGAGATGTATTACCATTTCCATTTTACAGCTGAGGAAACTGAGTCTCAAAGAAGTTATAGGACTTTCTCTGAATCTGGTGACCCTGAATCTTTTATTCATGAGTACTTTCAACAGTGTTTGAAAGTGTGTCTGGTTTTCAGAAATCACCAAATGTCACTTGAGCCTAAGTAAAGCAAATTAAGTAGATTCTCAAGGTTGGATAATTCAGTTTCTGATTAGTAAATCCCTACGAGATCTAAAAGGAGCCTTAAAGATTATGCAAGTTGATAAGAAAACTTCAGACAACCACATATGTACTCAGGATTCCACTTTTCAGCTTTTGTTTTAGGCAGATCTATTTCATGCTAAACAAATCTATCCTAACCTTTGCAGCATATGCCTGTCACAGAGAGGGGACAGAGCTGAGAGACCAACTACTTCAATCTCTGCCCCTCTGCCAAGATGGCTTAAAGATAAAATCTCACTGTGTTAGCATGTTTCAAGGGAGCAGCTTCTTCCATTGTTATATTAATGAGAAACAAAGGAGGAGGGGTGGAATTTCTTTGCTTTAGAAAACAATATCAATCCATTAGAAAACATACTAGATAATTACTATATGAGAGGTGTGTAAAGACCTGTAGAAGTCAGTCATTTCCCTTGGTAGCTATTATGCTGTGGAGAGATGGCATCTGCACCATTCATAACAGTAGCGTACAAATTGGCACAGGGAGAAGGCCAACAGCAAGCTGTTCCAGGTAGACCAGATGTCTTGAAGGGAGGCGCGCCACACACACACACACACACACACACACACACACATACACTCTCTCTCTCTTTCTCTCTCTCTCTCTCTCTCTCTAGAAGTAAACACAATGTCTATTTCCTGTCACTTTCACTGTTGAATGATTAGCTATTTGGTATCTGGAATGATTCTTGATAAATAGAGTTATGCTTTTAAAAGAGCATCCCAACTGTTCTGTTCTCAGAAGGAAGCACTTTTTCAAAACACATTCTCCAAAGGCACTGTTTTATCCCATTTTCCCAGTCATGAGATGGTATTGTGCTGCTAGCTGTTGACTCAGAGATGAGGGAATGGGAACGTGTTGGTGGCAACTCTCTTTGGGGAAAGGTAGAAAAGGTGAAGGGGAAAAAATAACTAGAGAATCTAAGAAGGCCTTTGTTGCCATCATTAACACTCAGTCCAAAGGAGGTTGAAGGATGCTGGGGAAGTGGATGGGTAGGGAGAGGGGCAGACATAAGCCATGAAGTCATACAGAGATCAGTACTCACTGGGGATGCTTGGCCAGCTTTGGTTTGGCTGTGAATCCAATGGGCATATGATTTGTTCATTCAACAAATATTTCTTAAGGTCCTTCTAAATCTGGGGAAGTGGTCTAGGCATTTGGGATCCATCAGTGAAAACAAAAACAAAACAAAACAAGATCTCTGCCCTTGTGGAGCTCCAGAGGAGAGTCAGACAAAAAAAAAATCCTAAAGATAAAAATAAATTATATAATGTGCTAGTGGGTGATAAGTGCTATGGAAACAAGAAAAAAGAATAAAACAGTTAATAGGGACTTGGAGTCCAGGGTGTGAGAGCCTTTTGCAGTTTTAAACAGGCTTTTTAGAGGGGGCTTTTTGGAAGTGGTATTAGTGCATAGATTTGACAGGGTGGAGAAGCCAGCCATGCAGATATCCCAGGGAAGAGCATTCCAGGCTGAGGGAACAACCATTGCAAAGAGCCTAAGGTGGGAAGATACCTGTAGAGTTTGAATAAAGGCAAGGAGGCCAGAATTGCTGGAGCCCAGTGAATGTATGTGTGTGTGTGGGAGGTGGGGCTCAGGGTGGGGGATGAGGAGCGACAGAGAAAAAGGGGAGAGGGAGGTGGGCAGTAATAGGTGAGGTAAGAGAGATCAAAGAGTGAGGGACCTAGGGTCTTGCTGGTCCTTGCAGGAGTGCAACTTTAGCTTGACAGAGAATGGAGAGCTTCTGCATAGTTTAGATCAGACAAGTAACCTTATGTGAATCATATTAAACACACACACACATACACACACAACCATCTCTTTGTCTCGTATGTTGAGAATAGATTATGGCATAAAAATAAAAGATTTCTCTTTTCTAAACATATTGCCTTACTTATATGACAGGGTTGCTATGAGACTCCAATGCAAAAAAAAAATATTTAAAAATTATAAAGCACAGTGCAGACCCAAACTATAATTATTTTACAAACAATAGAGTTCTAAAGCCAAGGTCCCTCTGCCTCTTATGATCCTTGACTAGTAACTGTATTCATGCAATTAAACTAGCCTGTGTAAAAGAAGCTGCAGGAAAATTGATAACCATGTATTCAAAATAATGTAATTTTATGCCTGAGTTTTAAGTCATTTAGATTTTGCAGATTGCTATTTATTTTATGTTCTGTTTTTGAAAGAAATGCTTAAAAAAACAACGTTACAATGCGTTAGTACTAGGCTTGAATACTGAAGACTTTAAATCTAACAACAGACCAGGAGAGGAGCAGAAGTGTGGGAACTTTAAACCTATTTCCTTCTTAATCCCCTCAGAGAGCTAGACAGGAGCACTGGCTGGATCTTCCAACGTTTCTGGGGGTGCTCTCTGTTCTTTGCGGTGGCCCTGCCGCCAGGTGAACGCTGCCGGTGGGAGAGAGCACACTTAGTGCAGCCAGCTCACCTTCACAGTCGGGGGGGGAAATTTTAAAGGATTGTGGAGAAGAGGTCTTGAGACTCCAAGAGGAAGAGGAAAGGGGGCCCAATGAAGCCTGAGCCTCCCAGGAGGTAGAACTGAGTTAATTGAACAGGGCTGATTATCCAAGGTAATTATGTAAACGAGAAGGCTAGGAGGAGTTCTAGATGGCTGCAACTTGGAGTTTACTCTGCCTAAGGTGAGTGTTTATGTTTCTGTGTTTTTGCTTCTCGGGCAAGGTTTTGTTTTGTTTTGTTTTGTTTTTTTCTTCCTTGTTCCCTTCACCCACGGCTCAGTTTGCAAAAGCAGCTCGCTCTGCATGCCAGACCCCATTCTCATCCTCCTCTTCCCTTAGATTCGGAGCCGGCTTAGCAACTAGCCTCCGCATCACCCGCTCCTGGGACTCTCCGCTCACGCCCCTCAAGGAGGGAGCAGCTGTGTTCATCCCCCTACCCGCGAATGCCTTGGGTTCTGATTTGGCCGACACTCCCGCGGTGCTGCTGTCCAAGACAGACCTTCCTAGCCAGCCCAGTGGTCACGTCTCGCCAACGCGGTTCGGGAGAAGCAGTAGGAACTCTGCGCTCCCCAAATCGAAGCCGCTGCGCTGGGCATCTCCCTTCTCTTTCCCTTGACAAACGACCCAGCCTCAATCATCCCTGCTCCTTCCTGATTGCTAGTTTTGTTTACGGAGCAAACCGAGGCTTTAGGCAACCTGCGGTTGCACGGCTCTTTTGGCTTGGAGAAGGAGGGGTAGCGTTCACAGTTCTCCAGTGTGCCATACACTGTTAGACCAGATCCTTCAGATCTGGAGGCACGCGCAGCGGTTGACAGGAGAGTGCCCCCTCCCCCCGGGCGGGTGGGGGTGGGGAGAGGAGTCGGGACTTGGCTTGGGGAAGGAGGCAGGGAGGCAGCTGCAGTGCTGCGAGGGGTGCGTGCGCGTGTGCCCAGCTCGCCTGCCGCCTCTCGGCTCCGTCTGGGCTCCTCGGTGCGCGGGGCACGGGGTTCCGAGGGCCGGGAAGCCAGAGCAGCGCCTCTCACCCAGGCCTCGCTTCCCTGAACGCCCAGCGGTCCCCGGGGCCAGAGCGCACGGGGCGGGCGCGAGACCCGGGCCGCGCTCCCGCCCCCGCCTCGCGCCCGGCCTGGCCCCCTCTCCATTGAGTTTTCCTGCGGCGGGTGCCCATCAATGGTCCTGCTCGGGGATGCACACGCAGCTCGCGGCCGGAGGGGGAGTAGCCGCCGCCTCCAGGTGCAGGCTCTCCCGGGCCGCCGCCGCCACCCGCTGTCGCCGCGACTCGAGCCCCGGGCGCACTGAGGTCCTGGTCATGGGGCTGCCGAGGCTGCTGTTGCTGGCTTAAGAAGGGGCGACGGAGTTGTCGCGCTCGGGGGTCCCCGGCCGCCTGCATGGATGTCTTCAGCTTTGTGAAGATTGCAAAGCTCTCGAGGTAGGGGCTGCGCGGGTTCCGTTTGCACTCAGGGCCGCTGCTGCCGGCAAGTCGGTACCTTATTTTTCGGGAGGCTGGGTAGAAGCAAAGCTGGAAAGCGCGGCGGGGTTTAAGATAAGACTGAAACAAAGTGGCCGGGGCTGCCACATTCAACTTATTTCTCACTGACTGGTGAGGCTTGTGTAGCCACGGGTGTAGACCACACACAGAGAGGTACACACACGCCCTCACTCAACACACCGATATTCACGACAGTTTGTTTTCCCTAAGGAAAAGCCTCAGTAGTGCTTGGGGTCCCATGTATAATTCAGGGCTAAGAGAAGGTGGTTGTAATTGCTACTGCTAGGGAAAGCCAGAAGTGCTTGGAGCTTGGGTGCCTGCCTTTCAAGCTGAGAGAACAAAGTGCCGCTCTTCCCCTACTCCTAAATTAAACCTCCACACCCCCCACAAAGTCAGCTCCTAGGCTGACCAGGTGCTCCCAGTGATAACCTAGATGGTGAGGTCATGGAGATAGAAAAGAAAGATTTCAGCCCTTTTTTTTTTTCGTAACTATATTCTTAAGCCTTGAAAGATTTAGAAATTTCTTCCAAGTGGCCATGTTGTTAAACAGTAGCTAAAACTAAATCATCAATTCAGACAGATTTCTTGAATAGGAGGAACATTTCCACACTTGGGCCGTCTAGGTGTTGCCTGGCCAGAGCACTCCTCCAGGTCTTCTACCCTACTCATGCTTCCAAAGTCTTCACTGGGGCCAGAGTAAGGTCTGTGGTTCTTGCTGTGTGCCATTAACTGGGAAGAGCCAGATAGGAGAGGTCTTAGAAAACCGTGCCTAACCTTCTCTGCCCCTGGAGCTCTTTATAGCAGTTACCACCAGGACATAGGAGGTAGACAGTTGGGTTTTTCCAGGATGTAGCTTAAAAACTTACTTGCAATACGGACAGAATAATCCCAGGTTTTCCTTCAGTCCTGAGTATCAGAGTGAGATGTGTTGATTGCATCAGGCAGGGATGAGCAGCTTCCAATAGCCTGAGGTAGAAATGTGTGTTGATTTTGTTTTATTAAATTACATTTAGACCACTTCAGAAAGGTTATGTTTGGATGTTGCCATTCTCTCCTACATCTACAGGTCTTTGTTCTTCCTGCCCATCTCCACCTTCCCTCTCTACTAACATGGGCCAGTCTTCATGCCACAAGCAGATTTCCCCAGGGAGATGGGCCCAGCACAACTTACTCTAGGTAGACTGGAGATATACAGTTGATGGGGAAATACCTTTGTCTTAGAGCAGCTGAGGAAGAGGTGTTGTCCTGCAGATCAGAAGACTGATGTGTTAAGCAGTGGATGAATGTGGTGTGGCAAATTGTTTGCTTTCAAGCTGATCTCATAGAGGGCCCTTGCTTCACATCACTTTTCTATTAACTTCCTGCATGCTTCTGCCTAGGGCTAGTTTCTAAATAGCTGTCAAATAATGAAGCAGCTGTGGGCAAGTTTAGAGATTGAGTGGTACCCTCTGTGTGATGGACAGAGATACTGCTAAAGGAAAGGGAAGTTCAACCAACAGTATAGTTCAAAGTAACTAGGATACTTTTGGTGGCCTCAGATGCTAAAAACAGATTAACAAAACATCTAGAGCGATTTAGTCCTTAAACTTAGGAGCTTTGGAGAGGACTGTGTCATTGAAAAAATGTTTTATATTCTTTTTACTAAATTCTAGGATGCCTACATGATATTCACAAAACAGTTTTTGCAAAACTCAAGCCAGGCTGTGGGGGAGATTAGTATCTTATTTTAAAGAGAGTTTAAAATTTAGTAAATGAGTGTGAGTTTCACTTTCTATCCTTAATGTGATCCAGTAGAGTGTTTATTCTAAAGACAGAAGGTGCAAATGTTCTGAGCTGATGTGCCGATTAAGAAGTCTTCCATCCATAGAATTCTTCCTTTTCCTCAGTGTGAGCACAAGGATGGTCCCTAAGCTGAGATAGAAATACCTTTAGAGGGTCATCAGCATGTAAAAACACATGTTTGCAGTTGCTTGTTTCTGCCTTGGGAGGAAGAAAATCTTGTATGTGTTTTAAACACTGTTACAGAAATCAAGTTCTTTCTCAAAGGTGAAGTATAAAGTGCTTATACTGCAGGATTTTCCTGATTTCAGAATGGATAATCTTCCTAAAGGATTTAGCTTTGATCAGCGTGGTTACTTCAGTGCTTAAAATTCTCTTGGCTTAGAGGCAAACACATGTAGTTACCCTGGGTCTTGGCCTTGCCTTTGGTTCTGGCAAACTTGAGTTTTAAATGTTAATTCAGAAAGCATATATTGGGAGTGATATTTGCTTAGTGTTCTATCTGTGAGTAAAGATAGTGTAATTACAGAGAATTCCAAGAGAATATTAATCGACACTGGAATAAGTAAACTGCATATTTTGACTTTTTTAAAGTGTCTACATTTAACTACTTCCAGAATCTATGCCCTTGTAATCGTGGGAAAAATCAGAATTCACATTGCCGCTCCAGAACCCAGTACCATTTAAAAAAAAAAAATTGCTGCCAAGTGTTGGAATAGCTGGCAAGTAGTTGGGACCCTTTACATCATCTGTTAGTTATGACCCTTGATTGCATCCTTCATGGGTGGCACAGTGTATCATGGTTCTATCTGGAAATGTTTTTTCCTATTCTTCTAATTTTCTGGTTCTTAAACTGCTTGATAGTTTACATGCAGTTTTACTTCACTGTTTCCTTGGTAACAGTTCTATATCATTTTCCATCCTTGTAGATGAGAGCATTACAGATGATTGGTTTATAAACCAGTAATAGTATAAAAACAGGCATATATTTTTATTGTTACTGCTCTTTGTATTGACTATTTTATTTGTAAAACAGATGCACTCTTTCAAATGTTTATAGAAGAATGCAGTCCAGTAGAAAAACATGTGATTATGCCCCTTTTGCCTGAGGGAGACGATTTAAGATCCAAAACTCATAGGGATGTTATTAAATTGAATGATATATTCATAGATTGAGTCCCTGATTTGACTTCTTTAAGCAAAATGATAGACCTGATGGTAAAGATTGAGTCCCCATTATTGATAAGAAGATGATTTCTTATAGTAGTAGGTAAATTTGGGGAATGCTTTATTTTGCATTTTCTTATAGTTGCATGAGTTATTTTGTGGTATGTAGCAGTGACTAATATCTGTCATAATGAAGAATGGTAATTTTGTTACAAGTATCTTACATTTGAGGCTAAATACAAAACATGTGTATATAATTTCCTTAGATTTTTATGTCAAATCCATTTAGATACTATGAAACTTCTGTCTTTTACCTTTACCTTGTTCAGAATTAAACATTTCCCAGGGAAAAGGGGAAGCTAAAGAAGTAATGCAAAAGGTCCAAGTTTTCCCATATCTGCTATTTTTATTGAGTAATTGTATTAATATTGCTGATAATAGTGAGCTCTGGAGGCTAGCAATGAAAAACCTCTGAAGACTCTGGATTTGAATTTTATTAAAAATGCTACTTGCTCATCTTCTGAGTCCTTTTCTAAGTTCTGCTGATTTTTGTAGCTGTCAGGAGGTGAAGTGATGAACAGTTTCATAACAGAACTAGATTCCTGTTTTAGGAATATTTAACTCTAGTTTCCCAAGGATTGCTAGTTTGAAGCTGTGAAAGTCTAGTTGCTCACAGTTCTGGGAAGAAGGCATCTAGTTCAGGCTTTGTACCATTTCAAGCATCTTTCTCTTATTGTCTGGGGCAAGTGAGTTTCACCTTCTTGCTATTAGAATTTGGTAAAGACTGTCAGCTGCAGTAGAACTTACTTGTACTGTAAATGCATGACCTGGAAAGTTGCACTTTCTGCTTATGGTCCTTCCAGCTGTTCATTCTCTCCCTTTATACACACATACACTGTTCAACTTCAGTACTTTGTTATTTCACTTGGGGTTAACCCTGGAAGTTTAGCTGTGAGAGAACATATTATTGGTGAACTAGAAATGTATCTTTACAGAATGAACTTGAAATGACTGGTTTCACACTTGACTTAATAAGAAAACTCAAGATCATTTAAAAATTTTGTTGAAGCATGCAGTCTTGAAATCTACCACCCTTACCATCAAATAATCTCAAACCTTGAAAGCTAATCATAGGAGGAAAAGAACATCATGAACAGGCTAAACCAGGGGTTGGCACACTGTGGCCCATGAGCCAAATCTGGTTTACTGTTATGGCACAGACTGTGAGTAAAGAATGGTTTATTTTTAAATGGTTCAAAAATATCAAGAAAAGATTAATATGAAATTAAAATTTCATTCTCCATAAATAAAGTTTTATTGGAACGCATGTCCATCCATTTATGTGTTATCTATGGCTGCATTTGCCTGACAACAGCAAAGTTGGATAGATGCCACAGAGACTTTACGGCCCACAAAGCCTAAAATATTTACTCTCTGGCTCTTTATAGAAAAAGTTAACTGACCCGTGGGTAAAACAATGCCTTTTCCTGTTTTCTCCTCTTTATCATTATCAGCACACATGTGGGCACACACACGTCAAATTGAGCATATTATAATAAATACTTGAATTCACTGATGCACATTGCCAACTAATATAGACCTTATATTTATTGAAACTTCTGATCTCAAATTACTTATTGAACTGTTGGAAACTGACCAGTAGAAGTGGACATAATTGTCCTACTGGTTTCTCAAACTTGGGAAAAATTATGCATGCTTATTCTTTGGTCACTAAGTTCACCTGATTTTTGGGGGGGAGCTGGAGAATTACTTGTTAGGGTGGTGTCTGCCTTTCACAAACATCCAGTTCAAAATGGATGGAAAAAGAATGGGTGATACTACTTGTATAGCCTCAACCAATGTGTGCCAGTGAACTGATAATCAAGTCAATGGGAGAAAACCTAGTATTTCCTTACAGTACACTTGAGCCATCTGGTCCTAATGGCTAATGACCTTCACTAATCTGTTTCCAAATGGAAATAAAACTAGATGAGTAGATTTAGTTGTAGGCAGAGGAATGGAGGTAGGCTGTATCAATTTGGAGTTGAGTTTAATCTAACTTTCCTATGATTTGATTGAGAGCATTGTAATGAAAAACCATAGACTACCTTTAGTTCTTACAGCAAAAACATATCAAAAGTATGCTGCCTTGCTTCTGAGTAATTTAGGTCATTATGTACTTAAACTCTGAAAATTATCTCGAAGAAATCTAAGCCTTAGTTTTAGATAACAAAGTTAGCATTCCCATTTTTTCTTTCCTGGCAAAGAGATGAGAAGGGTTTTCTGCCAGAACTGTTCTTTCAGAAATATATTTTCAGGTATGGTTTACAGAATTTGGCATAAGATAAATAGTCTATACTAAATAATTAGTGAGTGAAGTCATATGCAATTCATTCTAACATTTGTTGCAAACAAATTGTCACATTTGTTTAGCTGAACAATTATTGTGTCAGTACTCTTTCTTGAATGTAAAGGAATGCACATGTTAAAAGTGAATAGCCTGCTCTTGGACTTGGTCTCAGAGAATAAACTTTTATTTTTGTTTTGACATTTGAAGTATATATATATATTTGGTAATTGATGGTTGAAAAGTCGTCAACTTGTATTTATAAGGAGTCTCTGTTTTACTCCTTAAGCTCAACAAGTAAAGTTATGATGATATTAAAATGGTTTTTTATAGATGTCAGTAAGTTTTTATTTTAGGAAGTCCTCTTTTTGAATGCTAGGAAAACACAATTATTTCTATGAAAGAAATGTTTCCAAAGTTTGAAAATGAAAAGTAATTTCCCTACAATTACAATTTGCTATAGGATTTTAATTTTTATTTCGCTTATTTTTTATAGGCTTCGTATGTTTTATGAGATTTGCTTAATTGAAAATAAGAACATGATTACCTGACAAAGATGAGGTTCAAAGAAAGCAGTAGGCAAAAGTTCATAAAACTAATGTTGAAATTTTCCGAATGAATGTAGGAATGAGTGTATTTTTCTATTGAACTACCAAAGCTATTTAACTGGTCAGAGACTGGTGTGGGGGGAGAACACGAGCCATCTGGCTAATTCAAGGCTGTTGTATTGATTCTACATTGATAAAAAAAAAGAGAGAGACAAATATCTAGGACTCCAGTTACAAGAACCATTGTAAAATCACCATGGTCAGTATTTGTCTCTTTTGAAATTCACGATCCTAGTCACCAGTCTTTACCCCAGTACAGGAGCGGTTAGCAGTCTCAGGTATATAGTGATGGAGTCTGGAATTAGTTTTGGTATAAATCCCAAACATGCCCAAGTGAATTATGGCCCAGGGCAATGTCCCACTTTATGGCCTATGGCCTGGGCTGGCAAATTATAACCTACCTGATGTGTTTAGTTATTTTAGAAAGCTTTATGGCCATTTTTATAAATAAAGTTTTATTTAAACACAGCCATGCCCTTTTGTTTCTATACTATGGCTGCTCTTGGGAGAGTTAGATAGCTGTGATGGAGACCACATGGCTTGCAAAACCTAAAATATTTACTCTCTGCCCTTTACATGGGTAGTTTACTGTTCTTTGATCTCTCTGCCCGGTACTCAAATTTCCCTTTGTGGCAGTCTGGGTGTCAGCCTCCTTTACTAGCATGGGGAAGGATGGATATGGTTGGGAGTTCACCCTTTACACAGTTAGGGTATACTTGCCAGCCTCCCTCTGGGGGACTTAAACTGTCAGTACTTACAATACCACTTGTAGGTTAACTTAGAATGTTTATAAAGTGAAAATTGGATCCTCTCTGTCCCCTCTGTCTACCTGCTTTTAAAGGCAAAATCCATCTTATCTTTGTCCTTTTGGGTTTGACCCAATTCACTTGGTTCCTTTGAGAACCATATTTCTCGACACTTATTATTCCGCCTTTCCAGCCTTAACTTCCTATTCAACACCAAACACACATATGTATACACAGACACACACACACACCCCTACCTGTAACCATGTTGAACTTTTTAGAAGTTCTAAAAAGCACCACACTCTGAGCCTTTGCATAAACTCTTCATTTTGTCTGAAACAATCTTTGTCTTGCCTCCTTTACACCTGGAAAATTCCCATCTATGTTTTATGTTTCAGCTTTTAATCTAAGGTTGTTCCGTGTCACCTTCTCCAACCTCCCAATTCTGGGTTAAATAGCTCAACTGACATCTTTCATTAGTGAAGATAATTTCACTGCTTTAACAGATTAACCCCTCAATTTTTAGTGGCTTGTTTCTTGTTTGCTTGATGCACAAAACAGGTATTCTTGATGGTGTGGGGGAGTTCTGCTATGTTCAGCCATTCTGAGAACCTGGACGGTAGGACTTTCTCGTCTTCAATATGATATCGAAGGTTGCCTAAACATCCATGTTCAGCTGACAGATGAGTGGAGAGAATGGTAGAAGATTGGGTACAAGGTTTTTAAGAGCCATGCCCACAATTAAAGTATACCATTCTACCCTCATTCCATTAGGCAGAACTCTGACCCTATGTAACTGTGAGGCAAGCTGGGAAATTTAGTCCAACCGTGTACCCTATCTATGCTGGACATCTCATGCCCTGCTCTTTTCATAACATTTCTTCATTATATGGTAGACTGCAGTTTTGTTCCCAATTATTAAATCTTCCCTGAGTCCAAGCCTTTTCTGTGTGACATTATAGTTCTACCTGCTAGAGGTGGAGGGTACTTCTTTGCCTCATTGCTGTTGGGCTTGGCCAAGTGATTTGCTTTGGCCAATGGAATATGGACAGAAGATAGGGTATCTGTTTTGGTAAAAGTGTTTGGTAGGAGAATGCCTTTGAGGCATTGTACATTTCTGAAAAAAAGAATGTAAAAAGCAAAAAGCTCTTAACATTGCTATATGAAGAACTGCCTAGTTTAACCTGTTGGTCCTAGAAGCTAGATTCATGTGGCTCAGCACCATCAGGCAAACCTGTGAGCATGAAAACAGATGCTTATTCTTATATGACACTGTGTTATGCAGCATTGTTGTGGCAATGACTGACTGGTATAGATTGTATTGTAATTGAGTCCAGTTTTGATCTGTGTCTCATTTAGGAACACTTCAAGGGCAAATCCCCTTGTATTAAACCTCCTTGGTTTATAGTAGATACAGGGGTACCTGGTTTCATTGCACTTTGGTTTATTGGTGCCTTACAGATATTGCACTTTTTATGAATTGAAGGTTTGTGACAACTCCACATCAAGCATTTCTATCAACACCATTTTTTCAACAGCATGTGCTCATTTCGAGTCTCTGTGTCATATTTTTCTTTAATATTACTATATCTGTTATGGTGATCTGTGATCAGTAATCTTTGATGTTACTACTGGAATTGTTTGATGTTACTATTGGAATTATTTTGGGCTCTCAGGAACCACACATTTACGACGGCAAATTTAATTGATAAATGGTATGTGTGTTCTGACTTATGTACCAACTAGCCATTCCCCCATGTCTCTCCCCTCTCCTCAGTCTCTCCTATTCCTTGAGACATAACAATATTGAAATCAGGCCAATTAATAACCCTACTGTAGCCTGTAAGTGTTCAATTGAAAGGAAGAGTTGTGCATCTCTCACTTTAAATTGAAAGCCAGAAATAATCGTTTGTTGTAGAAGGCATGTTGAAAGCTGAGATGGACCAAAAACTAGACCTCTTGTGCCAAACAGTTTGCCAAATTGTGAATACAAAAAAAAAGTTCTTGAAGGAAATTAAAAGTGCTACTCCAGGAAACACACAAATGATAAGAAAGTGAAACAGCCTTATTGCTGATATGGAGAAAGTTTGAGTGGTCCAGACAGAAGATCAAACCAGCCACAACATTCTGTTAAGCCAAAGCCTAATCCAGAGCAACACTCCCTCTTAAATTCTATGAAGGCTGAAAAAAAGTGAGGAAGCTGCAGATAAAACGTTTGAAGCTAGCAGGGATTGGTTTGTGAGGCTTAAGGAAAGAAGCTGTCTCCATAACATGAAGGTACAAGGTAAAGCAGCAAGTGCTGATGGAGAAGCTGCAGCAAATTATCCAGAAGACCTAGCTAAGATCAGTGATGAATATGCCCAGCCAATTGACTCCAATTTTGAAAGAAGTTCTGTGAGCAAAATGCTATAAAACAGCATCACATGCTACAGAGAAATCTTTCATGAAAGGAAGAGTCAGCAAACTTCACTGTCTTATTTTAAGACATTACTACAGCCACCCCAGCCTTCAGCTACCACTACCTTGATGAGTCAGTATCCATCAACATGGAGGCAAGACCCTCTACTAGCAGAAATATCATGACCCACTAAAGGCTCAGATGATCATTAGAATTTTTTTTAACAATAAGGTGTTTTTAAATTAAGGTATGCACATTGTTCTTTTAGACATAATGCTATTCCATACTTAGTAAACTACAGCATAGTATAAACATAACTTCTATATGCACTGGGAAACCAAAAAATTTATGTGACTCATTTTATTGCAATATTAGCTTTATTGCAGTAGTCTGGAACCAAACCTGCGATATCTCTGAGGTATGCCTGTACTGAGTAAGTATTTGGTGAATTGTGAATGAATCAGAGTGAAACCATACTGTATTCCACATGATGTCAAATATTGATTATCACAGATATGGCTGCTTCTGTATGTCATTCATCAGATTGGACTGCTCCTCTGATTTTTAGGATCTGCTGTCACTGCTTATTTATTGTAGCAATTTTACCCTTGGCAGTGAACTGTTTCCTACCTCTACAGCTTGGGACCCAGCCCTACATCTGGACCCATATCAGCCCTACATCTGGGCCCCTATCAGCCCTACATCTGGGCCCATATCCTTCTCATTCTCATATTTTTTTTCTTTCCCTTCCTTCTTGTCCTGAAAATCCTAGTCTTCTCTAATTATATGCATTTTGTCTTTAGTGCCAGGAGAGAATCGTAGGTAATATTGTAAAACAGATATAACGTTTAAAGAAAATAGAAGGCTAAGTGACATCATTGCTGATAGAAATTCAAGTATTTGTATATCTTTTCTTTATATGTTCTATATATTAAAAACTTTTTACAATAAAAGCATCCTACTTTTACAATCAGAAAAACATCTTAAAGTATTGTAAAGTACTGAAATATTTGATAATGGGAGTTTTTGTACTTAAATGTGATATTAAAGAACCTATGATCAGGTATTTTGCATACAGTATATTGAGAAAATGAAATTTTTAAAAACCCAAAAGTGAAAAACTCACTCTACTAAGTGAAAGGCATTGTCTTGCTAAAATATATATATTTGACCTAGAGTTAGTTTTTATATCGCTCTTTTGAAATACCACACTGAATGAACAAATTTTAAGAAAACGGCCTATGAAAACTTTGCTTAAAAATTAAAGTATAGCACCACCTATGAAAAAAAAAGAAGGAAATGCTCTATGCAGTGATATAGAACAATCTCTGAATACATTTATTGTTAAGCAAAAAAAAAAAAAAGTAAGGTTAAAAAAAAAACCCTTTAAAAAGATGAGGGAGATGGAATATATATTTTTTCTTCTTGTGTTTGCATAACAATGACTGGAAGGATACACACAAAAAAATAACATTACTTAAATCTATAAAGTGGTAGTTTAGAGGGTTATACGTGACAGGGGTGGGGTACAGGAGGACATGAGTGGTTCTCCACGTCCCCAGCCACACTTTGTATTTTTATTTTATTTTGATTTGAAACCCCAGGTATATGATACAAGTAAAAAATAAGCTTAATTTCAAAAATGCTAAAAGAATACCCATATCAATTCAAAGGTCAAAATAATAATATCCACAAATTCTTCAAATATTTTTCTGATTGCAAAAGTAGGATACCTTTATTGTAAAAAAAAGTTTTGAATACGTAGAATGTATTTAAAACGATATATAAACACTTGAAATTCTATCAGCAATTATATATAGTTAGACTTCTATTTTCTTTAAATTTACAACTGTTTTACTGTTAACATAAATACATGATTCTATCCTTAAGTTTGTATGAAATATTTTGTTCCCATATCATTAAACTTTCTTTATGAATATAAAACTAACAGCTACATGTACCACAGTTTACGTAATGATTTTCTATTTATTAACATTTCTGTTTTTCCAGTGTTTTGCTTTGGATAACAATGTGATGAATATCTTTACAGCTAAGTCTTTGGATTTCATGGGCAGATTTTTTTTTCTTATGATATTAAAAATAGTATACTGAGTATTTCAAAACCCATAAAAGACAGGAGGTAATCTGAGATGCCATTAAAATGATATTCAAATTTTATGCCAAAAATGTGGGCATTCTAGTTCCTCAAAGGTATTGAAGTTGACAAGGAGCATTTGTCACAGGAGTTAACCTAGTGACAAGACTTGAAGTACTTGGTGATGGGGAAGGCTTGAGTAATGATAGTTGGAATTTCAGGTGGATTTGAGCAAGTTGGGCCTTTGTCTCCTTATTTGTAAAATGGGAAAATTATGCAGTATTCCCTCTAAAGTTAATTATATTTCAACAGTTCCATCGTTTTACCATATAATGAGCAAATTCAAAGAAATTCATCTATGAGAACCTAGATTAAAATAGCATGCAACACTATGCAGCTGTAAGAATAAAGAACAAGGAAACACTTTATGCAGTGGTGTATAATGATCTGTAGGACATATATATTAAGTGAAAATAGGTTCCCAAAAGTAAATATGCTTATATTTACATAAAAATACTGAAACGATACATAAGAAACTAATAAAAATGGTATTAGAATGGGGGGGTAAGGGAGAAGAAAAATCTATTTGACAACAGAAAGAAGATTGGATAAATATAATCTTACAAAATGTGATGAAATGTTGAAAAATCAACCCTGGAGAAAATATAAATTGCTAACTCAGACAGTTCTAACCTGAATTTCTTAGTTTTCTCTATTTTGAATAAATGAAACATAAGAGATAGTTTAATATATTAAGGATATGTATCATGAAAGTATAATAGAAATTTCAGATCTATAAAATTTTAATAACTTTATTAGCAAATTAAGATAAAGCTGAAAGATCATATCATTATAAAGATCTCTTACTTTTTGCATAAAATTTAGTATTCTGAAGCAAAATTTCTTCATTTTTAATATCAAGATAAGGTTTTCTCTGATAGGCATATAAACCAAAAAATAGTTGTGTGTTCCCCACCTTTCACTCAGGAAAGCTTATTTGTTTTTTTCAACTTAAATTTTATTAATTGTTGACAACACTCTTCAAAATCTTATCCTCTGATGATCTTCTATTCACTTGATGTTTTTTAGAGAACCATATTTCAGGGATGTATTGATGGATGTTTCCTTTAGGATTGTAATTTGATTATGATGCCATCAGTTCATAATTTGGCTTTCCGGTTGAGATCATGTTGATAGGCTGAAGAATAGAGTGTTATTTAACTAAGTTGATGAAACACACATAGGAGGCAATAAAGCGTCTAATCCTTCTCTACTGGTTAGTGCTTTACTTTATCTCCCCTTCGTGCTGATGTGGTCATGTAAACTCTGTAAACTTCCATTTATCTAGAATATAGTGATGTATTAAAAGGCTAGCTATTATAGGTATATGTGCTAACATTTTTTAAAGATCATCTGAACGCAAGAACATATGTGCATAACACTACACTGGATATAATTCATAGTTTTATTGCTAGCCTACAAGTAATTTCAGATTTTTCGCTGTGTCCCATAGTTGGCAAACCATACCCTGTGGGCCAAATTCAGTCTGTTGCCTATGTTTGTATTAAGAATGGTTTTTACGTTTTTAAATGGTTCCCAAAAATCAACAGGAGAATAATATTTCATGACAAATGAAAATTATATGAAATTCAAATGACACTGTCCATAAATAAGGTTTTCTTTGGAACATAGCCACCCCCATTCATTTATGTATTGTGTACAGTTAAAACAGTAGAACTGTGGTTGCTACAGAGACCATATGGCCTACAAAGCCTGAAATATCTGCCCTTTAGAGAAAGTTTGCTGGCCCTGGTCCTATGCCATCAAATGTCTTCAAGCGATTCTTGTTGCAGCCAGAGAGAATTACAAATGAATATGTAGATACAGATTTAGATATATACATATTTTTATCTTTAGATAATACAACTTTGCACTTACAGATGTTTGTCTGTATAAATGTTCCTACTATAGAGAGTTATTTCTCTTCTCAAATAGTCATTAAACAATTTGAATAGGAATTATTTTTTAAATATTTATGTTCTCCTACCATGCTCACTTTCTTTCCCACAAAGGAGATGTAATAGCCCACAGTTGCTATACAAGAAATGATTAAAAGCAAGCTGCTAATAAATTGGGTTCCCCTTTGTCCACTGGTTTTTCTGAAATAAGTGGATCCTTTGAAGAGAAGTGTGGAAACCACACTGGAAAATTTGGCTTGCTTCAGAGGAGAGGTGAAATAGAAGGGGATGTGGCCTCCTAGTCCTGCCCTTCCAGGTTATACAGCTGCTACCTGCTCCCATGGAAGTGGGTGTCAACACTCTACTACAACATGGGTCATTTATTTAGAGACCCCTATACTTAGTAGGACATGTATACCCTAAATAGCTACTATCTTTTCAGTGAAAAATGTCATCCTGAGTATACTTTCTTATTTTGAGTTTATCATTTAGGACATTTTAGCTGCAAGTAAATAAATACTTGATTAAAGGGGCTTAAACAAAATATTCCTAGATGTATGTGATTCCTGGATTGGGGTTCATGGACTCAGTGAAGTCAACAGGATCCAAGTGTTTTCCCTCTTCATGCTCCATCAGCCTCAGGCTTTGTCACCTCATGGATGTAATGTGGTTGCCACAACTCCAGGCATCATGCCCTCATATGACTGGGTTCAGACACATGAATCAGGGGTGGCCAGAGCACTGTGGGCATTCTCTTTGTGCAGCTCTTTCTTTTCATCATGGAGGGACAGCTTTTCTAGAAGCTAGAAATTTCCCTTAGAGAGTCTCATTGCCCAAAATGGGTCACGTGGTCACACCTAGCAAAGGAAAATGAGATGGTCATCTCTGTCTCACCTTCAAGAGGCCCAGACACTCAGAATCAGGGTTCTAGCAGCATGGAGGAAGAAGGGAAGAGGAGTTGAGAAAGCAATCAACATGCTGTTCTTCTTCAATAATTTCATTTTTATTCAGAGATCCACTTGGAGAACAACAACAAGACTATTGATTACAGAAGAAAAACATCCATCTGAACATCATACTCATATTCTGGTAGAAATATATTATCCTTATTGCTTTATGGCCAAATTGAAAATATATTCATTAAGATGCTGTCAGCAGCAAGTAATAGAAAACATAACAAAAAATAGATTAAAGAGGAGGACAATTTTTTTAATCTCATATACGAAATCCAGAGGTAGGGCCATTTTAGGGTGGGTAAACTAGATTCAAGGTGTCTGGGTTTTGACATCTTTTGATGTGCCATGTCAGCATGTTGGCTGAACCTCTTGTCATTGTAGAATGTCTGCAATAGTTCCAGGTAACATATCTTTGCAAAAATATGATCAAAGGTGAGGAGAGGCAAGCAGGGTATGTTTTGTCCATGCCTTTTTCTTTGAGAGGGTGGAGAATTTTCTCAGAAACTTCATAGCAAAGTCCCCCAATCTTTCATTGTCCAGAATTACACCATGCCCCATATGTCTCCTAAATCCACCCAGTGAGAGAAATCAACATGGCTGGTTTAGACTGGCAGACATCAGCAAACTGTGATCTGCAGAGCAAATCGAGCCCACCACCTGTTTTTGTTAATCAAGTTTTATTAGAACACAGCCATCCCTATTCATCTACATATACATTTATGGCTGTTTTTGCAATAAAATTACTGAGTTGACACACAAAGCTTAAACTATTTACTATCTGACCCTTTACAGAAAAAGTTTGCCAACCTCTGTTTAAGAGTCCCAGTGATTGTCAGCTGGAAGACAGATGTTGTGAAATGCCCCTGGGGTGTTTTAGTTGTTTATAATGATGGAGTGGAGGTCCTATTGGCATATAGGGGGAAGGGACCAGAGATTCTAAGCATCCTAACATGAGTAAAACAGCTTTACATTATGAAAAGTTGTCCCTCTCAAAATAGTAGTGGTCCCTCATTGATAAATACTGGCTGATATCAATTACGGTCTATTTCTAGTGTCAGAGAGGGCTGCAGCTCTCCCTACCTCTGTTCTGCTGCCAGCCTGACAAATGGCCATCTGATATCTCTGCAAAATTGCGACTCTGAGAGAAAAGAAGGAGAGGAAATGACTGTTGGTTAGGTAACCAAGAGTGCTGGCTCTGGAGAGCAGAGAGGATTTGCTGAATTGATATCTAAAAAGGGGTAGTTACATGGATAGCTAATAATTATGGACTGACTCATCGGCTGGTGTCGGTGGTTGCCCTAATGGGGAACAGCTCATAATAGTGGAGTTTTACATGAGTGGGAAGTGTGCTTCCCTGTGTTCTATATTCTACAGAATTTGGGTTCACAAGAACTGAAAAGGTGTTTTCATGCTTTTCTGTAATGAACAAATTATCTTCAACAAGCACGTATTAATCGTGTGATTGAAAGTGTATAAAGACAATAATACACAATTAAGTAATTGAAAATAATTTTCTTGGTGTTTATGAGGAAAACAGTTAAATTCTTAGACAACTTTGTTGTTTGGGTATCATGTTGAAAATAAATTTACAATCGGGCATTTCTTCTTCCTAAGCGTTTTCTCACTGATTGAATACGGTACAGTAGTTCATAATAAAAAATGTCTCAGCTATACTTTTTTTGTATCTACAGCCATATCCACAATAAATGAAGGCATGAGAATAGGTATGAAATATAAACTGAATATTCCCACAAATGGGCAGGTACAGATGCTCACATGTTAAACTAATCAGATGTTTGATGACTGTAGTATTCTGATTTACTTGACCAAAACCCACAGTAAGAAATTTGTCTTCCATTTTTACCCAGTCCATATATATACTGTGTGTGTGTGCATGCACACACATGTGCAATTAAAACAGAAGTTTCACAAGATAATGAGTTTAATAAAATCTGATTGTTTCATTTTATCTTTTTTATATTCTGCTGATTATATCCTATTGAAGTGGTTTCACAACCCACTTCCCCCCAGTAATTTGCTGCCCATGTTTAAAAAACACAAGGGTTATGGATGTGTGATTTGTTCCCCTTCTGGGAACTCTTCCCTCTTCTTCCTGGAACATCACTTTTTTTTCCTTTGGGGACTTCTCCTTCTCCAGATCAACCATACCTTATATACCCCAGTGGCTACTGATCATCAGACTTCAGGACCCAGGCTGAGCCAGTGAGAGCTTGGCCCCAGAGTTTTATGAACTTGAGCTGACAAAGAAAGGCTTTGTTCCTCTATGGTGACGAGTGCTTAGAATGTAAGGAAGTCCAGAGCTCCCGTAACCATAGGTGTCAGTTCCAGGGACCTCTTCCGGAGTGCTAACATCTACTGAGAGGCTGGGTGAAAGGAGCATTTGGGGCTCTGGATTCATCCCTGTCAGAGGCCAGTATACCTTGGTGGGTTTACTTGTACACGCTATTTTATTTTTCCTTAATTTATTGTAAGATGGCCTCTGTCCTGAAAGGGCTCTAAGTCATATACATTAACCAGTACACAAATGGTGAGCCCTGCCTGGTGATGGCCATATATTGATTCTATGGTAGGATTTGATTGGCAAAGATTCTTCTCTTGCATCTGGAGTGGCCTAAGCTTTTTGAATGACATAGCCATTGCTTGCCTTAGTGAGTCAAGAGGTGTGAGTGTATTACAAGCTTATAGAAGATAAACTTACTGTGATGTATGTGTGTTTTTGTGTGTGTACACATGCTCATGTGTGTAGATAGAAAATGGGGAATAAAAATCAGGAGAAAGGAGGGGAGAGAAAGGAAAGGTAGACAGGAAAAGATTTGTTGAAAAAAAATGATGTTATCATTAGCCAAAAATTCCATTTCCTCCCAAATTCTTCCTGTATTCTTTTTAGTATTTGCAGAGATGTGATTCCTAAGATTTGAGAATATATTCCAATTGTAAATAAACAATTTATTGTTTGAATTGGAGGTCACTAGATTGGGCTGCAAGATGAGGACGTATGTAGAGGTTCCCAGTAGTTGTAAACAGCCTACCAGAAAAAAATCTTTGTCTGTCTCTCATTTGCTTAAATGAGTGCAGTTGACACTGTAGACACATTGGATCTGAGTGTCTAAAGTTCCTTGTCCAAACTTCTGTCCTTACATCAGTAACACTTGTTATTTTTTAAGACTGTTTAGTGATCCATGATATTCATGTAAAAGATGATAGGTGTAGACTCAATGGATTTCCACAAACTGAATGTATCTATGACACAACTACCAAGTTCAATAACTGGAATACAACTTGAACTCCAGTAGTCCTTCTTGGAGCTCTTCCTGAAGTTAATCACTATCCTCCTGATTTTTGTCATCTGTCTTTGTACATAATATCAGTGGAATAATATGGATGTATCTGTCTTTTCTTCACTTAAGCCATGTTTATTAGACACATCTTTGCAGTTGTATTTTATTTATTCTCATTGCTGTATAGTATTCTATTGTATGAAGATCCTCAATCTATTTATACATTCTACTGTTTACATTGAACAGAGTTTCTCTGATCATTCTCATGCCTGTCTTTTGGTGATTGTATGTGTTTCTACTGAGTATATTCCAAGGAGTAGAATTGTTGGCTCTGTAACTGTTTTTAATAGTCACTCCCATTCTTCTCTCCCCTCACTGGTTTGTAGATTCACTGTTATCTAACCCCTACATTTGGCAGAGAAACTGTTGCATAGGAAGTACACAGCCTTCTTGAACAGTCCTGAAAGGGTTTTTGTGCTAGACCTATAATATTTAAGCTGGAGCAGGATGTAAGTGCTGAGGCAGGTTATTGGCCGACCCATTTGATTTAACAAGTTAGGGTAAAGCTGCTGTACCAAAACCACTCCAAAATGTGTAATGTCTGCAATACCAAAATCCCTTATGCTCTGCTCTTGTAAGGTCTCCTCCAAAGAGTGACACAGGGATCTAAATTCCTTCTGTCTTGTGTATCCATCATCTTCAACATGCAGCTTTAAAGACATGCATACAGCAGGCCAAGTTTGAAAGGGAGCGTGGAGTGATGAGAAGGCTCACATGTCACCTCTGCTCACATCCCTTAGTGGGAATCTGTTCTGAGGCTAGATCTGACCACAGGAGGCTAGGAATTGTAATTATGGGTGCCGTGAATAAGAGAAACTGGTCTGGTGACTAGCTGACCATTCTCTGCCACAGAGACCTCCTTGGAGTTCCAAGAGCTTTATTTAAATGCTCCTTTGAGAGCTTGTACCTTCTCAGTGTTGTGACCTCCCCTGGGGTTGGGTGAATTCTGGGTCTTAAGGACTATTACTGTTTTCCTCTGACAGTTGCTCTAGGCTTCTGCAATATGTCTCCATGTTCTATATTCTTTTATAGAAGTCTGGCAGTAGAATATATCTCTTTTATGTTGGAGAAGATTTGGAAGATAGATATAGTCAGTTCTGATAGAATGTGACATATGCATTCTTCTTAAAATTATGGCACTATGCAAAATCATGCAATGAAAAGCGCCAGGCTTACAGGGACAATGGGTGAGAGACACAACACTTAAATTACTAAAAATCTTTGTCAGTGACACATTTTAAAAAGATAAGAAGCTAATAAAAATGAGAGCCCACTTTTATACAAGTTGAATGGTTAAGAAATACGTAAGTACTGCAATACCTATGGCGCTTTCCCTTGACAAGCCCTGAGATTTGCTTGTGGAAGTGGGTGTCTAAAGAGTTGCAGGTTATGACTGGGAAGGGTTGGAAAGAGGGTTATCTAAACATCAGAGGGGAAGTTGTAACACCAGATGGGAATAGGCATGGCTCCTCATGCTGTGAACTGAGGTAGCTGTAGATATTGAGGGGTGTGTGTATGTGTGTGTGTGTGTGTGTGTGTGTGTGTGTATGTTCCTGTGTGTGTGTGAGTGCATGGATTCCTATGCAGTTCTGTTCTGGTGACTGTAGTTTTCTGAGTTCATAGTGCTTCTTCCAGATGAAATTGTCCATAAGCAAACACAAACTTTGCATTGTATTCAACTTGTTCCCTAATGTATTAATTCAACTGAAACAAATTCACATTTATAAAACAAGTGTTATAGCAGAACTACCCGTACCTGGATAGTGCAAGTGGTTACTGGTAGACACACTGTAGCATCTATTTGTTGCAATAAAGTCTGATTAATACATACCTGCTTATATGTGGATATGTTAGCACTATGGTTTTGACCACTATTATTCTCAAACCGGGTAATCTACTTCTAGGTAATTAAGAACTGACTGTAGTTTCAAATCTACTGTTGCTGGAGTAACGTGTTGATTTTGTTCTCTTTCAGGTGAGTTCCCCTATATTTTCAGTGTAACATTTTCTGCTCATTGGTAATCAACACAACTTATAACTAACCCTTAATTGAGTGGTTCCTCTGTGGCTTTTATTCCTTTAATATACATGAAGATTGCTCTGTTTTCCTAATACTGTCCCAGGATATAATTATTTTCTTTCAGAGGAAGGCAGAAGAGTATCACTTCTTTAGAATAGCCCTGTGTCTAAATAAGTCATAATTTTTGGTATAAAATAGATCGGTTTTATATTTCATTATTTGGATTGACTGTACGATGATGTTCAGGGCCTAGAATATTAGTGTTATTATGAGTACTGGTAATAGCAATGATCTTTGTATTATTAATCACCCATGGTATTATAAATGTTAGTATTAAGAGTATTACTAATATAGTTACTAATATTAATATTAGTATTAATATTGTTGCTTAATTCTGCAATTTTACTATTAGTAACACTACTTCATACTATTTATATTAGTTATTACTTTGCCACTTCCAGAACCTGTAGGTGATATTACCCCTAACCACTACCAACTACTACTACTGCTGCTGCTGCTGTTTCCACTACCATGAGTACCTCAACTGTATTGAGGGCTTATTGTGTCCCAAGAACTTTTTTTTTTTTTTTTTTTTTGAGACAGTGTCTTGCTCTGTTACCCGAGCTGGAGTGCAGTGGCATGATCTCGGCTCACTGCAACCTCCACCCCGCAGGCTCAAGCCATTCTCCTGCCTCCCAAGTAGCTGGGACCACAGGTGAGTACCACCATGCTGGGCTAATTTTTATATTTTTAGTAGAAATGGGGTTTCACCATGTTGGCCAGGCTGGTTTCCAATGCCTGACCTCAAGTGATCTGCTGCCTACCAAAGTGCTGGGATTATAGGCGTGAGCTACTACACCCAGCCTGTCCCAAGAACTTGATAAGCATTTTATAAACAATAGTTCAGGTATTTAATCTTCACAACAACCCAGTGAGATAGGTTCTGTTGTTATTCTTATTTTATAGTGGAAGACGACACTGAGGGTCAGAGAAGATAAGTAAGTAACTTATCCAAGGAAGAAGCAGAGTTAGGACTTTACCATTGCTCCGAAGACCCTTCTTGTAACCACTTTCTATACTGTAGAAATTAATGCCACTAGGAGATACCTGTCATTATCTGCCTCCTATGATCACTGGGATCTGCCTTTTAAAATAATAATGCCATCTCTCTTATGACAAGAATTTTTTTTTTGTATTTTATGTATTTCTAGAGCTATAGAATCAAACACAAATATTCCATTTCCAACAATGTGAGTATTAATGAAAGTGGTTTCTTTCCTTTCATAAAACAGAGATTGTTATCACTACTAACCAAAGGAAATAATAAGCATTTCCAAAGTCCCGAGTAGCCCTGTTTTTCTACATTACTATCCTATTACATATCTCTTTCCTTCATTTGGACCCATACTGTTTTTGTACATTTTGCTTCTGCATTAAATGAATGTGAACTACTAAAAAAGAAAAAAGAAAAGAAAAAACAATGGCTGTCATGAGATGTCAGAGAATGTAAAAAAGTCTGCATTGTGGAAGTTAATCTTAAATTGCAGATAAAACTTGTTATTTTCCTTCTGGAATAATTGTTGGAGTGTCTGATTAATAATTTTCAGTGTCATGTATAATTAACTCTAGGGTGGGAACAGGTTTCTCATATTTAACAATGTTTTCCAGTTGGTAACAATGTACCACTCAATTAATTGAATGGGGTGTGTGTTCCACCTTGGACCACACAATAGCAAGCTTAAGCAAGTTGGTGATGGTTTCTAAGAATAAAGAGCAGAGCCTTTTAAGAATGGAGGCTTTAATATTACTGCAGCACCTTCTTCTTGGAATAACTGTGGTTGCATGAGGTGTATTAGTTGGGAGACCAGATTCCCCCACTCAGAATGCAATAGTAAATTAGTTCCACATTGTTCTATAAGTAGATGCATTTTTTTTTTTTTGGTGACTCGCTTCCTGTTTATCATTTTCAGTGACATTTACAATTAATGCCCTTGAAACTGAGGACCACAAGTGCCAGGGAGTGTTAGTTTGTGTAGCAGTGAGTCACAGTGATGATAACATATGCTTTCAGATTTACTGCCCACCACAGACACCCTGATGGCAGCATCTGGGGTTTAGTCCCAGGCAAATGAAGCAAGAAAATCTGGGAAGACTCTTCTTCGGCTTCTACCCCTAGCAGGTGGCATGTCCCCTTTCCTGTGGTGAACATGGCATTTTCAGGTCAGGGAGATTCCTTTATGACCCAACACATACTCTGCTTATGTTGCAAAATGGTGATATTTGACATATTTCCTTTCCCTCTAATTTCAAATGTTATCATGGGCCAGAAAACTCATCCAGCTATTTTAGTCTTAACCTTTGTGAATTTCTGCACTACAAAAACGTCCAGATTGACTGTATTAAGTAAGAATTTTCCTTCATCTTGTAAATATCTCACTAGTAGCATCTCTTGAGTCCTCTTCTTTATGTCACATCATAAAAGAAAAAAAGGAGGAAGGAGGGAAAGAGGGCACAATTTTTATATACAGGTAAAAATGAAATAGATGGTTGTCAGAAGATGGTTTCCAAATGGTGAATGGAACCATTAGGTTCCAATTAGGGACTTGAACCTCCCCAGTACGTGGGTAGCCTGCAACAGAGATATCCAGGGTCTAACGATATTTATTGGTGGGGATTTTTCCAGGAGTTTGAGCAAGATAAACTATTCCAATTATTCCTTCTCTTTTTCTGGAGCTGTGTTTCTCCTCATGTTTCCCACTCTTTGGGCCTGTTTTTGGGGGTTTGTTTTTTATTTTTTTGCTTATAAGCTCATTATTTTTTGATCATTCCTGATAGTAATAATTTTTCACAATTGAATTTTTTAGTTCCAATGACTCTTTTGGGGGGGAAAAAAAAAAAGAGTGGCTCTTGAGACCCTGAGGTTTTGAAGTTTGGTTTTGATAGCAGTCTTCATTCTAAGTCCCCTCACCTAGGTGAACTATAGTCATTAGGGTTTTCATTCAGTGCCAGGCAGTATTTACAGTTGTCAACGTGCTATTCCTTTTGCCATTAAGGATAGCACTATCCAGTGAATGACTTCATGGGCCTCAGCCAGCATGTGCTGGTTGTAGGAAAAATACAATCAATATTAATGATACTACTCTTTCCTAAGCAACCACTAAATGTTGATTGAAACATGCAAAAGACACAGGCCTGCCTTTGATTACTTTTTAGCAGCTTCACATCAGAAATCATTAGAGGTAGTCATGCTTCAAGGGAATTAATATCATAGAAGTGATTATCAGGGGTCTCAACGTTTGGCTGATAAGAACCATTTTTTACCATCTCATGGGATTCGGTCTCACTTGCAGAAAGCGTTTTGTGCATACACTGTTGCTTTCCTTTAAGAGAAGTTGGTAGGATGGTTAGATTTTAATTGGGGGAAATGAATATCAAGTGGTAGCCACTTTGATCTGGAAAACCTCTAAAGTAATACGTTTTCCTCAGGCTTTTAATGACTTTTTATGTGATTCAAGCATGGAAGTTGTACCTATGGCCAGTGGAATAGTTGGGAAATGCTTGGGAAATAATCCAAGGCACAGGGACAGGGCACTTGTATTTTCTAGGAAGATGATATAATGGACTTTCGAGCTACAGCATTTTGTTTTCAACAACTATTGGGATCATGTGCCTTGTGTACCACATGAACAAAGATAACTTAAGGAAACCTTTAAGGTAAACAAATTAGTCTTCCAGGAATAAATAGAACACATCATCTGGGATGGGTGATAATAATGTTTTTGAATAAGTCAGTTCTCAGTGAAGGAGTAGGGGTTAGGGTAAGGACAACTGTGCCCCCAGGGACCGTTTGAACATGTCTGGTGACATCATTTTTGGCTGTCACAACTGGGAGGTGGGGTGCTACTAGTATCTGGTAGTTAGAGGTCAGAGATGCTGTTATGTACCCTACAATGTGCAGGGCAGCCCCCACATGACAAAAAATGATCTGACTCAAAAAGTCAGCATGGCCAATATTGAAAAACCTGGTCTAAAGGTTTAGAGGAGGCAGAGCCCGTAGGTGAAAGGTGTCTAGGACTCTGAACAACTTTGCAGAGCAAAACACACTCTCCTTCCTTTGCCCATAATTTCACTGGACTGGGATAATAAGTTTATTTTTTATATAAACTTCAACTGAGTTAATTCACTAATACTTTGGAGTTGTTTTGTTATGTCAGATGGCTTATCCTGTTAATAGAGATTCAAAGCCAGATTGAAAAAAAAATCTTTTCAACTTGCAGTGTGATCAGAATGCCATCCACATGCAACTTAAAGGAATAGCATACAACCTTGTTGTGATGCAATCAAACACAAAACAGCAAGAAAATATAATTTAGGAACCTTTTTGGATGTTCATGTTTAAAGCAGGGGAAACAGATTTTATTAGATAATAAGTTAGTGTAAGTTTCTGAAGATTATTTTTGCACCATTTTGAGATTTTTAGAGTGTCTTAAAGACACTGACTCCTTTATTAGGTCTTATTTCACTTCACAGAGTTTCTTTCATCTTCAACATAGCACATCCCTAATACAACTATTAAACTGATAATTTATGATGAGGCTGGTATTTTGACTTATATGTAAATGTGGTGTTCTAATGCCACTAGGCAAAAATGTTAGGAGAGAATAATAGACTAGACATATGTATATGTGAGAAGAAGATTATTCAGGATAGTATTAAGTGAACAGTGATTAGTCGAATCTAGAAGAAAGGGGAAACTTATGTATATATATGATCCCCCTAAATAGAAAGGAAAGGGGTAGTGGGAAATAAAGACATTGGTTTAGTTTTCTGGACTGGAGGAAAACTAAAGAGGAGCCTAGCAAGAAAGGTGTTGGTTTAGTTTTCTAGACTGGCCAACAGTCAGTGTCATTGGGATATATAACAAATTTCATGGACTTGAAGAGGCCATCAGTTGCAAGACATCTAATTGCAAGATACCTTTTTGTGTACACTGCTAATAAATTAAGATACAATGTTTTTATCACTTAGATCATAGGTTGACAAATTGACCTGCTGGCCAAATCTGGCCCACCGCCTGTTTTTATAAATAAAATTTTATTGGAACACAACCACACCCATCCATTTTGTATTTCCATGGCTGCTTTCCTACTACAGTGGCGAAGTTGAATAGTTGTAAAAGAGATTATATGGTCTATTAGGTCTAAACTATTAATAGTTACCATATGGCCCATTATAGAAAAAGTTTACCAAACTCATAGACTTTTATACTTCTTGAGCTAACTTTTTGGCTAAGGGATACATTTTAATCATATAATACTTTTGTGCATGCAAAAAAAGTGAAATATAAGCAAACAACTTAGGCTGTTTGTAAGATTTTAAAACATATAACATGTAGAACTTGAATGACATGAATCCCTTTTCAGTGGATGCAAACACTAACAGATGGGAGCTGTTGTGTTCTAATAAAACTTTATTTATAAAAACAGGCAGTGGGCCAGATTTGGCCTGCAGGCCAATTTATCAACCTATGATCTAAGTGATAAACTGTTTCAGATTTAAATCTGAAATCAGAACCATAATTTTCCACAAAATATTTTCCTCAGTGCCGTGAAAAGCATCGATAGAGCATTGCTTGAATGAGTACTTCATTATTGCCTCCAAGATTTTCTACTAAGCTACTGAAGCCCATTCTGCATGCTTTAATGTAGAAACTTTATCTTTCCAGGAATTTTCCACAGAGTTGTTTTTTTTTTTTTTTTTTCCAGTGACAACAAGGTCTCTTATTCTTTCTTCAAATGGTCTTGAAATAGTTGGTTGCCTGAAACGGGGAGGAATTATGGTTGTCAATCATGACCCAAGAAATAACCAACCAATTGTGCTTCCTTCAGGTAGACAGACATTTGAAACTGCCATTTATTATAATATGAACCTGGAAACTTTAAAATGCAATCAATATGTGCATGTTAGCATTCATGAAATACAGTAGTTTGTTGCCCTGCAGATAAGGAATGGTTTGGATTCTGGTTAGTTGAGGGGAGAGAAGGAAGAAGACTCCCGTCACATATTCCGGCATGTCTTTTGTAAGCCAGAAACTACGTGTATACTTGAAATTTTCTGTTTGCTCTTTGTTTTACTTTATCAAGCTGAATAGCCGACTTTTTACCATGGCTCAAAATAAAACTTCATGGAAACATTCTTCATAAGTCTCTAGATTTTAAGCTACTCCACTCTTCTGGGAGCCCCAATAATTCAAACTGATTGCAGTGCTGGTTGGTTGTGACAGAGGAGCTCTGCTCCCATGGCTCCAGCAGCTTGGCCCTGGGGCCTGAGTAAAGCTCCCACTCCAGCAGCCATAGGATCTAATGTGAACTGTGGAGCTTAACTTATCTCTCTCCTCTTTCCTGTACATAACATAAATGACCTGTGAACATCTAGAAACCCCTTGTTGGATTAACACGATGAGATCATTCTTTGCGTGGCTTTCTGTTCACTGGTATGGTTCAAAAGAGGTATGCCTAATGAGCAGGTGTTTCCACTTGTTCTCAGATTCCTAGATGATAGCACACTGCACTTCAGAGAAGTTTCCTGCAGGGAATGGTTGTTAGAAAGCATCTGAGAGTCTGTTAAGTGAAGATGTTCTTTCCTGTCTCAGGGTACTCCAACTTTTGGAGCCCAGAAACCCCTTTTAATTTCCCTGGCAGTTTAGGATCATAAGATTCTGTAACCTCAAATACAGTTGTTGAGGGTCTGCTAATTTCCAGTACTCTCTTTGTGGATGGGACAGTACACAGTGAAAAGGCAAAGGACTCAAGCAAGTGGAGGAGCCTAGCAAGAACAGCTGGCTTTGAAATGCATCAGGCAAGGATCGGGGCTTGATGGTTGGGCCTTCTACTGTTTGTGCATACCCATTTGGCATGCAAGTTCTATTTATTTTTATTTTTTGCTATATGACAGATATGGTTATATAAGCAGCTTTCACAATGAGGCATAAAGCTTTTGATTTTCTCATCCTTTGCTTTTGTGAGATCCTGGAGGCCATTTTTAAAGAACTGAGGCTGTTTGACACAGCAGAAAACAACAGAGAAATCAATCGGTTGCACTTTAGAGTAGAACTTGGGGGTATGTGCTTCTAACTTGTTCAAGCTGGAGAGCTACCTTACAACTTGGCAAGATACTGGAGATAAAGCAAGAGTTGCAGTGGTTACAGATTCAGATTTTCAGAGTCAAAATCAAACAACGCAAAAGCTGTTGTAGACCCAGACGCCAAAACCTGGTTGAGCTGTTCTCTGATGCAAGCAAATGAGCATGGGACTTCATATTATCTGGTCAGTATGACTTAAAGGAAACCCAGAGGTTTCTTGGATTCATTAACTTATGGAAACAAGGAAAGTCATATAAGTGGTTACCAGAGACTTGGGGATGAAAGAAGAGACTGACAATAGCTAAACACAATCTGGCTATCAGGTAAAGCCATTCTCAGAGCTTAAGAGACTGGCCCCAGAGGTCCATCTCTGCTTGGCTCCTGGTCATACCACAAATCCTTATGCCGGTTACCCTCCTCCCATCAGCCCCTAACACAGACTTACACTGGTTATGCCCTTTAGCAGCTCTCTTCCTTTGAGTTTCTGCTGGCGCAGAGAGCTACCATTTCAGGTCACCATTGCCTGATAGGGGTATATTGTTGATGCTTTAGGGTTAGTTACGTCTTAAGCAATGCATAGGATGTCTATAGAATAGTCTATCAAGCTTGTCCAACCTGCCTTATTTTGCTGTTGCTGTCGTTCTGTTTTGTTTTGTTTTAGGATTTTATCTGCCTGAAGTCATTGTTTTTAGTTTCCGTCTCTAGTGATAAGTCAAAAAAAGGGGGAGTGGATAATAAAGGGGCTTTACTGGCTCAACCAGAAAAAGAAACTAAGAACTCATGACTGTATTCTCTCCCTTGGACACCCCCTGGTTGATGTTGACCTAGCAGGCTCTAGTTTCTTTGTTAAAGTGTTTTCTGCAACATGAAATGAAGTTCAGATCTCAAGTCCTTCCTTAAGTACCTATCTCTTGCTGTCTTCTTGTAACCTGCTTAAACAAGACCTTTTCCTGTGTTCATATCAGAATCACCTTAGAGGACTTGTTAAAACACCAACTGCTGGGCCCATTCTTAGTGTTTTCGATTTCAGCAGGTCTGGGGTGGGTCCTAGAATTTGCATTTTTAAGAGGTTCCCATAAAATGTTGATGCTGCTGTTCCAAGGACTACACTTTGAAAACCAAGAAGAGAGCAAAATATCAGGAGGAGGAGTAGACAGGAGAAAAGTCAGAGATCTGAAGGTGAGAGAGACCCACTGTGACTGGTTTTGAAAGGGGCCATGAGCCAGGAATACAAATGGCCTCCTCTCTAGAAGCTAGATCTAAGCTGTAAACAAAGGACAGCCAAATCCATCATAGAAAGAAACTTTTCTTTAAAGCAAATGTTATCTGCAGGGATCCGATTCTGCCTACAACTACTTTCTCATTTGCCACTGTAGCAGTTTTAGCATTTCAAACATCCCCTTTGCTAATTATAGTCTCTGCTTTACATTCACATAAGTAAATAGTCCATTCAAGCAGCTTTTGCCAAATAAAGTAATTCTCTGTCCAAAATGTGTATTCAGTTTCTACCCAAAAGACCCCAAATTGATGTAGCTCTTGGTTTCAAAGATACAAAATTCATACTTCGGCCGAGCCCAAGCTCAAGGTCTCTATGTCTTTCTTCTTTGACCAGAGAAGTCTCTGGAAATGAGAAGGTTTTCTGTGAGGAAGCCTTAAGTGACTTCTGCTTAAAATAGCTATGGTTGTATGAGGTAGGTAATTGGAAGATATTAACAGATCTTGCACCCAGATTGTAGTAGTAAATTAAATCCGGGGCTGTTCTCCAGCAGATACATTTGGGGCATGGCATCACAGCCTCCTTGTAACCAGCCACAGTGGAGTGCAGCACGGAGGTGGAGCCCACAGGTGTGCCTGTACATCTTGTTCCAGGGATCACCAGCTTTTCCCTGTGACTGTATGTCAGTGAGGCCAAAAGAAAAATGGCTTTAATGTTCAAATTCAAGGAGAGCCAACTGCAGACAAGGTCATCTGAAGTATGAGCAGAGTGTTGGGAAACAAAGGTGTATCAGGAAACATCACATTTCTCTCTCTTACTAAACCACATTCAAACTGGCTTTGCTACCACCGGCCTGACAGGTAGAATATGCAGGGGAGGGGCCCCTGCTCCTATTCTCAGGATCATTTAGGAATTCTGGGGATTAGGTAGGGCAGGAGCATTAAAGTGGGGCCTCTGGACTTGATTTTGTCATGACTGCTGCTGAGATGCTCATGGCCCAAGGTGGCTTTGGAAGGTAGGTGGCCTTGCTGATGGCCTGCTCTCCCTCCTGATAAGCTTGGCCTCTCGACCTTACCTGTAGCACACAAGGCCACAGATCTGAGCTGTCACTAGGATGGTCCCAGAAGACAGCTGCTACCTCTGGGGCTGAGAGCACGCATCCAGGGCTTCACTGTACATGGGAGCCCACCAGCTTACTGTTCCAGGCTGGTGACTGTCACTCTTCCCGGGACTGCGTCCCTCCCTTCTCCCTCAACCCTTAGACACTTCTCCAGCTTTAGACATTCATAGTCTTAGGCTTTAGAACGGGGGTCAGCCAACCTCTTCTGCCAAAGGCCACATACTACATACACATTTTCAGCTTTTGGGCCATATGGTCCCTTTTGCAGCTATTTAACTCTGCCCGTGTAGTGTGAAAGCAGCCATAATTTGTAAATTAATGAGTATGGAGCTGTGTTCCAGTAAAACTTTTTTTTCAGACACTGAAATTTGAATTACTTTCATATGTCATGAAATATTCCTTTTTTTCAACCAATTAAAAGTGTAAAAATCATCCTTAGCTTGTGAATGGTAAAAAGCAGGTGGTAGGCCAGATTTGGCTCATAGACTACAGTTTGCTGATCCCTCCTCTAGAAAACCAAAGCTGCTGCTGCTTAACTCTCCTCAGGGTTAGTGGAGCCTTAGATGGCCAGGAGCAGATGTAAACAGTTCCTTAATTGTTTGCTTTTGTTGTCTGTTGTTTTTAAACATATTTTCAAATCATTCTTTGCGGTCTGGCCCTGGCTTCCTCTCTACTCCGTCCCCTCCTCCCACTCAGGCATGCTTTGTGCTACCCTAGCAAACCACATCTGGTCAAATGTGTGAGAGTCAGTGGTTGTCAAACTTTGATGTTTATCGGAATCAACTGGATAGAAAATAACAAACACAGAGACCCAGAGAGGGCCTGAGACTTTATACTTTTACAAGTGATTCTGATGTCCACCAGAATTTGAGACCCATTGGTATCAATACCTTGCTTCATGCCTTCCTGTCCTTAAACAAGCTATTCTCTTTGCGTGAAATCCTTTAGCTCCTTCCTTCCTTTAGTCCACTTAACCTGACTCTTATCTTTTAAAAATGTAAGTGAACTGATAGTACTTTTAGGCAGAGTCACTGATCCCTGTTTTATTTTGAGTCCTTAAAGCAAGCTGCATATACCTTTTTGATGGCACACTTATGACCTTGCCTTGATTTTGGTAGTTGTATGTCTTCCCATCCAGGATGTAAGCTTCTAGACTGGACTTTGTCTGCTTTGAACTTTCATTTCTAACGTATCTTTGAAAGATATATAACAAAGACTCAATAAAAGATGGTGGTGTGTGTTACAGCTCTGGTAGGATTTGTCTAAGATTTTCTGATGGAAAAGAAGATGATGGTAGAAATGAATAACAAATACACCCAGAGAATGGACGGCAAGGGATAAAGAATGGGCAGGAGATGAGAGACATCAATAAATAAAAATTTCTAGTATTTAGGTCTTGGGAGCTAAATTTCTAGTATCGTGAACAGTGATCTTTCTGGACTTATTTTGCCTCCTCTCAATTTCTAGTTCTAAGTGGTCCATTTGTTGCTTGACATGCATTAAATGCCCCGGAACTAGTGTTTCTCAAAATGTGATCCCTGGACCTGTTTCATCTGCATCACTTGTATGCAAGTTCTTGAGCTCCACCCCAGATGCACTGAATCAGAAACTCAATATGTGTGTTTTGTTGTTGTTGTTGTTGAGACAGAGTTTCACTCTTTCACCCAGGCTGGAGTGAAGTGGCAACATCTTGGTTCACTGCAACCTCCACCTGCACCCCCCCCACCCCAAGTGATTCTCCTGCTTCAGCCTTGTGAGTAGCTGGGATTATAGGCACCCGTCACCACACCTGGCTAATTTTTGTATTTTTAGTAGAGATGGGTTTTTGCCATGTTGACCAGGCTGATCTCCAACTCCTGACCTCAGGTGATTCACTTGCCTCAGCCTCCCAAAGTGCTAGGATTACAGGCGTGAGCCACCACGCCAACCTTAATACATGTTTTAACAAGTCCTCCAAGTGATTCTGATAAACCCTCAAGTTTAAGAACCGCTGTGTCTAGACCACTGGTTCTCAAACTTAGTTTCACGTTGAAACCATCTGGGAAGTATTTAAAAATACAGATGCCTTTGTCTCACCTGGTGATGTGCTGGTAATGATTAATAGTTGACTCCCTGGAAAATAAAGAGCCCTGACTTATAGTATTTGTCCATTTCTTTTATGTAAATACTCCATCACCAATTTCAAGCTACTAACATTGATGTCACTGAACAGAGTTGGGAAGACATGTGGACTATCAGCTCTTGTAAACCGGTAGGAGCCAAGCCAGCTTCATCACATGTTAGTTCCATTGCCAGAGATCCAGATAAATTGGTCCAGGTTGTAACCTGGGCATCAGGATTTTTTAAAGAAGTGCCTTAGGTGATTCCAATGTGGAGCAAAGGTGAAATAAATTTGTTAGTATTAATAAATATAATTTCTCTCACTCAGCCATGGGCAAAATACTCCGTGTTCCTTTTATTTAATCCCCTCTATACTCTGGCAATCACAGAACGTGTTCTGTAGGGAAGTCACTGACCTAATCAAGGAAAAAAAAAGAGAAAACCACGTAAGAATTTTATGGTGGCTGTATTTCCCCAAATCTTATTTTCAAAAAATATTTGTATAAATATAAGACTAAATGTGATGTTCAAATATATATAATATCAAATCTAGTATATATTCAGTAATTTAAGTCAAATTTTTAGATCATAAAATATGTTTGCAATAATTTTCCCTTACTATACAAGTTTAAGACAGTGATTAATATTATGTATGTTTTAAAGTTGGTTTCAAATATTCTAAACATTTAATTAATGTGTTATCTAAACGAGTAAAACAACCGTGTTTTTTATTCTGAACATAAGAACAAACTAAAACTGGGATGTATAATTTGGCCAAGGCAAAAAGAATGTAAAGAAATGTGGCACTTTGAAAAGTCTAGTATTAGTGGAAAGGTAAAACATTAGATGAGTTTCTTTTACCTGGTCTGCCATAGTCATGTCTGGAAAATGCAATTTCTCAGATCCTTGGGTAGAAAAATGGCTTAATAAGAGCAACAAATATAAAATTGATTAAAATAAAAATGAATAATTTATTCTAGTGCAGCATTTTGTTTTGTGTGGAATAAAAATAAAAAGCCATTATGAGTGAGTTATTTTTCATATACTTACCTGAAATTATCATTTAATGAAAAGATGCTATTAATTAGTGTTCATTAAATACAAATATACCTGGAAACGTCACCCACTGGATTATGGGTGATAATGATTAAGTGAATCTGAAACCAATTATTCTAAAATGTTCATTTTGTGTGGAATGAAAGAAAGTGACTGTGCTTTTTATGGAACAAAGTTGACCAAGAGTGGATGATCACTGAAGTAGGGTGGAAGCCACATGGAAATTCATTCGATTATTCTATTTTTGTGTACGTTTGAAAATTTCCATTAAAAAGTTAAAAAATATTCGTTACACTTTTATTGTTTACAGGTATGATGTGCTAGGTGGAGTGGAAAATATAGAAAAATGCAAGAGATAGTTCTGGTTTTTAAGACGCAAGGAAAAAAATAAGACATTTCTAAATCACTTATCTGGTAGTTCATATTCATAAATTTTTCAGATGAATGAAGGTTACTGCTTATATATCTACAAACTGTGAAAAGAAATTTCAGTAGAAGTCTTTCCAAAGTGTTATCTCCTGCCCTGTGTTGTTGGTGTAATGAACATATTTAACCTTTTCCTGATAAGTCAAGTTCTTTCTCAATTTAGGCATCAGTCTCAACTGTGCTGTCTATGGTGATTGCCTTCAAAGTTGTTCATCCAATCAACAAATGTTTACTGAACTGACTGAGTGCTAACAATCGGCAAGTCACTGGAGGTATAGCAGTGAACGAAAGAGATAAGAATCCTGGCACTTGTAGCACGCGTATTCTAGTGGCTGTTGAGATCCTTAGAGTGGCTTAGGTGAGCACTTTGAGTGAGAAGAGACTCCAAATGATTCAGGGGCCTATACTTTTTCTGTCCCTCCTATCTGTTCTTTGTAGTTAATTTCATTCATCTTCTTTCTGTTTCTGAACTGTCACTTTTGTTACCTCTTTGCTTGCCTTCTGCTGTGGTCTCACTGTTTGTGTCCTTCACAAATTCATATGTTGAAACCTAACCTCCAAGGAGATGGCATTAAGAGGTGGGGCCTTTGGGAGGTGATTAGGTCATGAGGGCTCTGCTCTTATGAATGGAATTAGTACTTTTATAAAAGAGACCTGAGGGGAGCTCATTTGCCCATTCCGTCATATGAGGATATAGCAAGAAGGCGCCATTTTTAAAGCAGACAGCAAGCCCACACCAGATATCAAATTAGCTGGCACCTTGATCTTGGCCTTTCCAGCCTTCATAACCATGAGCAATACATTGATGTTGTTTATAAATTATCCAGTTTAAAGTATTTTGTTGTAGCAGCCTATACAAACTAAGACACTTACCATGAGTGACTTTTTTAAAAGTTAATTGATTTAGTTGTTCTTGTCCAGCATTCAGGTCTTCCATGTTCTTCACATGTACCCCCAAACCTAAAATGCAATAAAAAAAAAAAAAAAAGGTCTTTACTACTCTAGTCTGCATGATATGATCACAAGGTTAGTTATAAATGTGTCTAAAATAAGATACACTAGCCTTTGAGTAAATTCTTGAGTTGCTGATTGGGTGACTCTTGCTTTGCCTTTTTCTCACCTAATTACTTTTATGTTTTTGTATTTCTCAATAGCTTAAGTCTCTAGATGAATGATTCATTCATTCAGCATTTAACAAACTGTTATTAAGCCCATCCTGTGTGCCAAGTACTGTTCTAGGAGTTGTGGTTGCAGGGTATAAAACACAAATATGGTGTATGTTGTGAGAGCTAGGCGAAGGTATAAGAGTTTGTAATATTGTGTGCTGGATGGAGAAGCATTTGCAGGGGCAACTCATGCAGGCTGGGGGGTGGGGGGTGGGGATCAAGGAAAGTCTGTGGAATCCTGAAGGGGATGTGGAAGCATTTAATTGTGGAGTAAAGTTTGACACGCTTCTGAGATGTGCCAGTGGAGATAACCTGGAGACAGGTGGATTTTCCGTCATCTACTGTTGAACATCAAACCACCCTAAAACTTAATGGCTTAGAATAATAACAACTTCTTATTTCTCACAATTCAGTGGGTTTTCGGGACTATTTGAATACTGGTTTTGCTTGGGCTCACTCATCTGGCTGCATTCATCTAGGACATGGCTGGGCTGGAAGGTCCAAGGAAATCTCACAGACTTGTTTGGCAATGGCTCTGACTATTGGTTCTTTTCCACATCATCTCTGATCCTCCAGGATGATAGATTTGCTTCCTTCCTTACATTGGTGGTCCCTGGGCAGCATACCAAGGTAGTGGAGACAGAAGTGGCTTAGTCTTTTGAGACCTAGCTTTGGAAGATATGTAATGTCATTCCAGCCACATTCTATTGACCAAGCAATTCAGATGACCAGCCCAGGTCTCAGACGTAGGCAAATGGACTTACCCTCTTAATGGGAGAAGGAGCAAAATCATCTTGCAAAGGGTCATTATACACAGAAAGGGAAGAATCCACAGCCATATTTTATAATCTACCATAGTTGCATAGATGCATCTGAGTCACAAGAGAGTAATTTGGACGATAGAGATTTGGAAGTTATCAATGTATAGATTACACGCCTGTAAATCTTGGCTGTATATCAGGATATGAAAAACAGGGGAGGTTTTCCATATGTTCTGCACATAAAAATGACAATTAAGTATGCAAGAAATATATGCCCCAAAATGTTGGGTGGGAGAACTGGGCTTCATGGCAAACTGAGACTGGACACCAAGGAGTGCAGAATGCAATCTCACATTTTGAAGTGAAGTCAAAGAAACTAGGTTAACAAATTGGCTTTCAACCCTAGTCTTAACCACAAAGTTTAGTGCCCCATGGAGGGATTTTATTATGTTCAATAAGGAATTTGTAATAAAATTAAAACTTAATGAATTCCCATGTAGCCTCTGTTCTGTTCTAGTGTGCATGCTGTCTTGCTAACCTAGCCTTTTTCTTCAAAGGTGTATTTGTTTCTTTCCCAGAATTCTTTATGAACTGGGTTCAAAGTCCTCATTTGCCATTAACTGTCATGGATAAGATAAACTTCAGCCTTTCAGTTATCTGTTGGTATTACATATGAGAGAAATGAGGGAATTCTCTTGAGGCAGTTATAGCAGAGACTTGAAAGAGTCTTGTAAAAGAAAATATTACTTAGAGAGAAAGGAGACTTTACTATTCCTTTGTGGTCTGAATCCTCTAATGGTGTACTATCCAATGTGATAGGCACTAGCCACATGTACATAATTATATTTAATTTAAAATGTAATAACTTAAGTAAAAAATGCAGTTCCTCAGTTGAACTAGTGATCAGTAGCTACACATGACCAGTAGCTATCATCTTGGACAGTGCAGATGTAGAACATTTCCATTAACATGAAAAGTTCTATCAGGGACCACTGTTTTGACATTTCTTGTCTAATTAAGAATAAAACAGGTAATGCTAGTTTTAGATCCTCATACTGAGGATTGAATTAAGAGTGAAGGGTGATTTCCTCTGTGATCCAGAATACCCATTGTAATACATCATGGATCAATTTAAGCAAATTTTAGGAGGAGACTGGGAATAAGAAATATGATTACGTTTAAGAGACCATTTGTGAATTAGATGTAGGTTACATATTGATAAAATTAAAGATGATTGTACCAAGCTAGAATAAAGAGCCTGACTAACAAAGGTAAATCTAACAAGGTAACTGTAAATGCTTATATTGTTGGTTTAAATCAGGGGTAGATAAAGTTTTCTGGAAGATCCATATAATAATATTTTTGACTTTGCAGGCAAGATAGTTTCTGTTGTAATTACCCAACCCTGTCATCATGGCATGAAAGCAGCCAAATGGGTATGAGTGTGTTTCAGTAAAACTTTATTTGCCAGAAAAAAAAGATGGTGGTCTGGATTTGGTTCACTGGCTACAGTTTGGTAATCCCTGGTTTGAAGGGTCAGTTATTCAAGTTTAAATTGAGGAGGCCTGGCCAGGGCCTGACACTGTACTGGGAGTCTTTTGTTGACTGGGTAGGTTGAGCCAGTTGCCTTAGGATTGAGCCAGTTAACTTAGGGTAATGCTGTTTTACTCTGCTTTAATAGACATATTCCTTCCAAAGTCAGAGAAGGAAGAATTTCATTGTAGTTCACAGTGGGGGGTTGCATTCAATCTGGTTATTGACAAGCTGGATCCTGCATGGCATGTTCAGAGATTTGGTAACTGAGTAGAAAGAGAATGGAAGGAACTGGGGTCTAAATTAACAGTGGAGAACTGTTGGAGGATGTGAATATAGCTGTCTTCAAGTATTTGAAGACCTGTCATGTGGCAGGAGGTGTAATTTATCTGAATAATTCTAGAAATTAGAAATAGAACTAGGAAGTACATGTTTATAAAGAGAATTTTTTAAAATATAGTTGTTTTGAAATGGACCTTACCAAGTAGTGAGTTTCCACAACTGAAGATTTTTAGAAAAAAGGGTGGATAATCATCTTATGAGCTGGTTGAAGAATTTGTTCTAGAATTGGGTGGGAGGTTGCAAGCATAATCACGTAAATAGTTGTTATACTATGAGTTTAGAACTGGTTGCATGTAGAGAAATCCCAAACTAACTTAAACAAAAAGAGAATCTGTTGAGTCCCACTACTAAAAGGTTCCAGGATAGATCTAGTTTTAGGCATGGCTGGATCCAGAGGTCTTACAAAAGTCTTTAGGCAGTACTGGCTACATAACTTGTGGGCTGTAGTGCAAAATGAAAATGTGAAGTCCCTTGTTTAAAAGTTGTTAGGAGTTTCCAGACAGTGGCAGCACAGTATTAAACTGAGTGTGGGTCCTTCCAAGTGCAGGACCCCATGAAACTTCACAAGCTGCATGCCAATGAAGCCAGCTCTGTCTTCAGGTCATGCTCTCTATCTCTGCCTCTCAGCTTCCTTTTTCTCTAGGTTCGTTTCATTTTCAGGCATCCTCTTTACCCTCATTGGCAGCTTTGAGGCTTTTATTTTTAAAGCTGCAAAATGGTGTTCCTCTGCCTTGGTGACACCAGCAAATGATACCAGATCATTTCTGATAGACCTTTCTTACCTCTGAACCCAATTACATGGAGATAACTCCCTTTCCCCAGGCCTGGGTGATGTGTTCACCTCAGAGCTGAAAGTAGTCAGCTCTACTCAAACCATAAGGGCCAAGAAAAAGAAACAAGGAGGTAGTTCCAAAATGAAAAACAGAGTAGAGTTACATAAAGAAGAGAGAATGGATGCAGGGTAGTCCAATGTCTCCTGTTTTTAGCAAACAACAATTGAACAATAGTGAAGAAATGACTAAAGGTAAGAAAAAGCCTCAATTCAGAGATCTTGCCAATCAGTAAGGGTTCGTTTCACCCTAAAGAATTTTCTAACATTTTTAACTCTATTTTTTTCAGGTCTGCAAGCAAGATTTTTGCTGTGTCATGTTTATTTACTGTCATATTTGTATTCTTAACATGAGCACATTTAAAATGGTCTGTCAAGATTCTGAGATCTAACACTTACTGCCCTGCCTGGAAATTATTTTAATGCGCTGAGGAATGTTGCCTGGAATCTAGTTACATTTCTGAGTCCCACCTTCTATTCAAAACTTTGTTCAGTTTCTTAGGAGGGAAAAATATTTTATATGTATACTCATACACATATATAATATAGATATGTTAGTCATCACTTTCTGTCTTAGTTGGTCCTGCTTTGAAACCAGCATATCATTTAATAATCTCTGCTCAAAAGTTGACTTTTTTTTCAGATTATGGGTCAAATGCCTGGAAAGGTGAGAAGAACTAGGTAGCCCAAGGACCATGTAGAATTTGTAATGGACTTAATCACCCACACAAATCAGTTCAGCCAAGATTTTCATTTGAATCCAGCGAGATATGACCTTGCTTTTCCTGACAAATCTGACACTTTCGTGGAACTGAATTAACTAACAATTTTATTCTGAACAGTTTATCAGGAGAGGTGGGGACAATTGATTACAGTCAATGTCTGAAATGGTTCATGCAGCTCATGGAGAACCTTTCCTGAAGTCTGCTATACCAAGGCAGAAGTTAAACACAAGTTCTCTGGAGCCAAACTTCTGGGATGTGAAGTCTCATCTTGCCACTCCTGAGCAATGTTACCTTGGGCTAGTTTGCCTCTCTGAGATTTCCTTTTACTCATCTCTAAAATGTCATTGTTGCTATCTATCTATCTATCTATCTATGTCAGCAAAACTGAAACAATAGGAAGTGCATGCCTCCCTAGGTCTACCACACCTGCAGAGATTCACAGGGTACTTTTTCTGGGTCATTCAACCAAGACACTAGAATAGAAAATGAGAAGGGGATGTCTTGACTTCCTCTTAATATAAACAAGTTATCAATGTATAATATGCTTGGCTAAGCAGCCATTGGCATGCATTTATATTGGTTAACTTCCACCCCAAATCTGTCCTTCACCAGGACGGCTCATCCTCCACAAATCCACAAAACATATATTTACATTCATTGAACGTGCAAGATGATGATCTTTATGCCTCCTTTTCCTATATCAAATAATCGTCCTCACTAGAATAAAGAAGTTTTGAAGCTTTTGGAAAAATAACTATTTCAAAGAAGGAAGAATCTTTATTCTCTGATCTTTCACCTAGAGATTGAAGTCTAGTCTAATAATTACACTAAAGAATTTCCCTACCCCACAAACATGTGAATTTTCTCAGTTTACAGATTTGTGCTTAGTGTTGGTTAGTTTTGAAAATTTTTTATCTGCAGGGTGTAATGGCTAGATCTCCCTTGCTATCTTCTATGGAAACAGCTTTAACATGTCTTCCTACTGATAGGCACTCACAATCCATGACTTTTTAAGACGTACACACCAGTCTCGTGTTCTTTAGAATATATAAATAGAAGCATTGAACATACTCTTGGAGCTTTCTAAATTGACTTCCCTGAACCAACTTAGAAATTAAAGTTGAGCTGAGGTGCCTGTCTTTTGCTCGTTAAGTCTTGCAGTGTTGTCTCTGAAATGGCAGGTCTCCTGGGACAAATCAAAGAATGTTCTCTTTAAATTTCCTGAAATCAGAAGGGCACAGTTTTCCAATGATTTTTATTCTTTACCGGGACTGCATATTGAAAATGGAGCATATCACCTGGGTAGATAACAGAAAGAGATGAAAGAAAAAAAACATATTTATGATTGTATTCACCAGTAGTCTGCAACACAGATTTTTTCTTGAAGTCTCAAGTTATTTTCCCATCTTTGCTAACAGAAATACACTGATTTAAAATTTCTACCACTTTAGGGAATAGAAATAAAAATCCTGAACACCAAACAAATGCATGCGTGGAGGAAGCCTTTTGAGAAATATTTGGCTGCCTAGATATACAGAGATGGCATTGAGCCACCTGAGAATTCCTGGACATACCTACAATGCATGGTAGACAACCGCTGAGTTTTATTTCAAAGTTCAAGTCATTGTCTCTGGTGGCCAGTCACACACATGCTGAAGGGGGGGGATAAATCCCCCCACTACATGCTCAGCCTTAAGACAAATTGCAGTATAAGCTATCACTAAGAACTATAAAAAGTAACAATGAGATTTCTGCCAATGCATTCTTTTCTGCATGAGCCAAAGAGTGCACCAGTATTACACATTTACTTCAGTAAGTAATCAAGTAAGTTCATTAAAAAGAAAATGTGGTACATATACACAAGGGAGTACTATATAACCATAACAAAGGATGAGATCCTGTCATTTGCAAAAACATGGATGGAACTGGAGGTCATTATGTTACGTGAAATAAGCCAGACACAGAAAGACAAACATTGCATGTTCTCATTTATTTGTGGGATCTAAAAATCAAAACATTGAACTTACGGAGATAGTGAAAAAATGTTTACCAGAGGCTGCAGAGGCTGGGAAGGGTAGTGGGGGTGATGTGGGGGAGTCGTAGGCATGGTTAATGGGTACAACAAAATAGAAGGAATGAATAAGACCTAGTACTTGATAGCACGACAGGTTGGCTATAGTTAACTAAAAGAGTATATTTGGACTGTTTGTAACACAAAGGATAAATGCTTAAAGGGATAGATACCCCATTTTCTATAATGTGATTATTATGCATGGCATGCCCGTATCAAAACATCTCATGTACCCCCTAAGTATATATATCTACTATGTATCACAAAAATTAAAAAGAAAAAAATGAAGTTTATTTAGCTAATAAACTAATAAGGTCTCCATTATATAAGGCTAGTTCACAGCCAAATATATGTGAGGAAAACACAACTCCTCAGCTCCTACTTAAAAGGATTCATTCAAGTCTTAAAATAAATAGTGTGTATGTTCACCATGGAAGTGATTATTGACCACAGGTGAACAAATGACTCACTTGGGGAGATTATATAGAGTATAGATGCCCCACACCACACTCACAGAATCAGAATCCTTGGGAGGGTGTTATAGCATGGGTGCATAGATAACACCTCACAAGTGAATATCATTAAGAATTACTGGAGCAAAATGAGACCTAGAACCTTGTCTTCCACTATTAGATTTAATGTCAGGGCTGACTCTTTCAAGGGTCCCTCTATACCCCAAATCACCCATTTTCCCCCACTCCTATTTTTCTCTTCCCATTGGCTTACTCCCACAATTGCTGGAACGGGGAAACACCTCAAAGGGACAAACTGTTCATGGAGTCACTTTTAAAATGTCATTGCAAATGTAAGCAGTTTTGGCCTCACGTAAGTAACAAAGGAAAAAATGGAGTGTTAATAGTAGTGATGGTTTAAGGAATCCTATTTATTCCCAGGGCCTGCATTCATCAAATATCATTGTAACTATTGCATATTCACCACAAATCATTACATTTTGGTAGTTTGTGAATTCCATTACTTGAGGTCATAAAATTCCCTCTATTATAAGAAATCACTGCTGTCAGGTCCAGTCTGATTAAAGTGAATGACAGATGATCTGCAGTCTTGGAGATGATGTTTTTGACTGCCAATTACTTACATATGAAAGATGATTAAGTAATTATAAAAGGAAATCCATAGGTACAGTTACAGGGCCCTACATCATAAATAATTTTAAAGATGGGTAATCTGTTTTCATGTCTTTTATTGTGTGCATGCAGTTCCTTGAACTGCCTTCACTCCAAGGCATTTCAACTCTATTTTGTGAAAAATAACTTTAAAAAAGTCTCACTGGCCATACACAACACCATGTCCATAAAACTCATGAGTCAGATGCCTCCTTGCTAATAAGCTAGAATGCTTACCTGTCATGAAGTGCAGCATACTTATCAAACAAAGAAGCAGTGAAGGTTAATTCTTTCTTTTTACTGTCTTACCTTTGTAGTATATGAGAGTTGCTGAAATCTTTTAAGTAATGTTTAAATAATAAGTAATGTTTAAATAGTTATTAAATTATTTAATTGGTTTTTTTAAGCATGATTATTTAATTGTTTTTAATGGGATCTCCCAAAATGCTTGTTGGTGTTATTTCTATTTTACTTACTGTAGGTCATGTAATAATACAATAGTATCCCAAAGAGAGGATTTAAATAATTTTTTATGATGATAGCATCAATATATTTCGATACCTTGCCTATTGAAGATCGGCAGCAGTGACTTCGTAACAAAAAAATATTAAATAATGCCAAAGTTCAAATGTGTCTTTGGCATGTGGCATGACGATGAATAGAGAATTTCATTAAAAGGAAAATAACTAATAATGCTCCCATTCATATGGTGAGAACTGGGTTGTGAATCCTGGAAAGGAAATAGAACTATGTGATGACTGTCTTTCTGTGGGTTCCCCTCTCTCCACTTGCACCACTGCACATTTTTTTCTCCAACTTTTGGAAGAAAAGTATATCTGCAAATGTGTCTCATCTTCGTGTATTTCCTATAACCTTTCTTCTGTATCTCAGCAAAAGCCATGCACAGTAGGAGTTACAGGGAGCTAAACTGAGGTATATTTTGAGGTTATCTGGAAAATCTGAATTTATCTTACCTGTACAGAAAATGTGGCATAATTTTCTCTCCTCTGATTGTTGAAAGAAAATACGTTAGAGTGGAAAAGGTGGCAGTAATGCAAATAAATATGATTTTTCGAGAGACTATTTTAGCAGATACTAACCATCCAATAAGAAATGTGTCCTGGTCCTTATTCCTTGAATGCATTTGTTTATCCACCCCTATTCCTATGGGTCCTTCTCAGTGGAATTCCAGCATCACCTGTTTTTGATGGTGCCTTCTCCAACTCTCCCTTACTCCCATGTATTTTCCAATAGCCTTTCAGAAATGATTATCAATCATAATGCATTATATTTTAGTTGTTTCCAAGACTATCTTTTCTACATCAGTGTGAGTCTCCTTCCATCAGAACTGTATCAAATTTACTTTGTTGCCGCAGTGACTTGATAGCACTGGTAGCAGCGTTTGTTAAATGGCTATCCAATTTTAAGAATGAAATTTTTTTAGAAGTAATATATCCTTGAAAATATTCAACTGATAAGATTCTTGGGCAGTTTTTTCAAAATGCAGGTCCTAGTTTGTTAGTGAGTTATAAGGTCAACTTAAGTGGGTTGCAACTGGTATTTTATAGTGAAATAGAATAATATTAGAATATGTCAGAATCTATTACACATAGTAAGAATATTGTGTAAATACTGTTTTGTGTAAGAAAGTATTTGGTGAAATGCTGATTTCTATTTATATATGTATGTACCTACATAAGTATACATGTATATATATTGGCATGTTTCTGTGTGTGTTTGTATAGGTATACACACATATATTTATGTGTATACATTAGGTAGAAATTTAAAATTTATTCCTTTTTGTGAGTCACAGCCAAAGAATGACACTGTTCTAGGTCATAAGGACCCAAGCACATTGAGATTGCAGACAGGCAAATGCTTTCAAACATACAATAGTTATTGATATCCCCTACTGCAGACACCCCAAGCCAGCATTCTGACTTATCAAGGACTGCCAATCAGTTGTGAGAAATGGCTCAGGTTACCTTCCTGTATTCAGTCCCTATCATCCAAGCGATAGTCACATAGCACTGTGGCACAGTGGCACTGGAGTCAGCTGACCTGGACTGGAATCCCAGCCCCACAACCCATCAGCACCATGGGTTTTGGCAAGTTAATAAATCTGAGTCTTGTTTCTTTGTTTCTAAAAGCAGTATGTCTCCTAGTTCTCCACAGGGATTATATGAGTGTATACATAGCACCCAGCATTATCACATAGTACATGTCAGTTATTATGTATCTCTATACCTTGGCTGGTATATTTTTCCCTCTTGCACTGCAACTTTTTCATCTGTAAAATGGAAAGAGTAATAGTACCTAATGCATAGTATTTCTGAAAGAGGATTAAGAAAATCAGCATAAGTATGTAGAGGTGTACCTGGCACACAGCACCGTATATGTCATTGCTATTGTTGTTATTATATATGTTTGGTTCTAAATAACATTTTGTCAGTATCCTGTAAGGATTTCAGGGATTCTGGTCTATGTTCAAAGATATTTACAAGGAATATGGCACTGAACTAACATTTTAACTGAGCACAGAATGGCAAGAATTTTGATATGAAACTTAGATTCAAAATATAAATGAGCATATAAACCACAGTTTATTTCAGCAAAATCCTTGCTAGACACTCACCAAATAAAAACATTTCCATCCCTTTTTCTCCAGCTTATGTTTGCAGATGTCTCTTTCCTGGTGTGTAGACATAACCCTAACAAACAATAGCAAAATCATCATGAACAAGTAACACTGGTAGGTGGTACATCAAATTATAGCATTCAAGAAAATAATTTTCTTATATACAGTCTTATATAAAGAGTCTAGAATCTTCACCTTTGTTCTTCTTTATCTGAAATGAAATGATTAAACAAAAGAAAAGAAATAATTACAATTAGAGCAGATACTAGTGAAATTGAAAACAGGGAATCAGTAAAGAAATTTCTTTTAAAAACCTGGAAGCTAGTTCTTTGAAAAGATCAGTAAAATTGATAAGTCTCTAGCCAGACTAAGAAAAAGAGAGAAGACACGAATTACTGGTATCAGAAATGAAAGAGGTGACCTTACTACAGCTCCCATGGCGATTCAAAGCATAGTAAAGGAATATTATGAACAATTATGTTCTCACAAATTTGGAAACCTAGATGAAATGGAACAATTCCTTGAAACACAATCTGCTAAAACTCACACAAGAAAAAATAGACAATCTGAATATACCTATATCTATTATACACATCGAATCAATAATTAATAACCTCCCAAAATATAAAGCACCAGGCCCAGATGAGTTCATTGGTGAATTCTACCAAATGTTTAAGGAAGAAAGTATACCAATTCTCTACAATCTCTTCCAGAAGTTAGAGGCAAAGGGAATACTTATGAGGCCAGCAGTACTCTAGTACCAAAAGCACACAGACATTAGAAGAAAACTATAGACCATTATCTCTTATGAACATAGATGCAAAAGTTCTTTGAATAAAAAAATGTATAAAAAGAATTTTACACCACAACCAAGTAGGATTTATCCCAGATATGTAAGTCTGGTTCAACATTTGAAAATTAACTAATGAAATCCATTACATCGAAAGAGTACAGAGGAAAAGTCATATGATCATATCAATAGATGCATGAAAAGCATTTGGCAAAATCCAACTGGGAATAGAGGGAAATGTCCTCAACTCAGTAAAGAATGTGCATAAAAAAACATACAGCTAACATAGTTAATGGAGAAAAACTCAAAGCTTTCTTACTAAGATCAGGCATGATGCAAGGATGTGTCTTCTCACCACTGCTTTTTAACATTGTATAGGAAAGTCGTAGATACAGCAATAAAAGAAATAAAAGATACACAGATTGGGAAGGAAGAAACAAAACTGTCTTTTTTTGACAGATGACACAATCATCTGTAGAAAATCTGAAATAATCAACAAAAATCCTGGAACTAATAAATGACTATTGCAAGATTACAAAGTTAATATACAAATGTTAATTGTTTTCCTATATATCAGCAATGAATAAGTGACATTTGAGATGGAAAACAATACCATTTACATTAGCACCAAAGAAAGAAACACTTAGATATAAATCTAGCAAAACGTACAAGATTTATATGAGGAAACTACAGAACTTTGATGAAAGAAATCAAAGAACTGGATAAATGAAGAGATATCCCATGTTCTTGGATAGGAAGATTTTAATATTGTCAAGATATCAGTTCTTCCAAATTTAATCTATAGGTTAATATAATCCCAGTCAAAATCCCAGGGGGTTATTTTGTGGATATTGACGTTTTGATTCTAGAGTTTATTTGGAGAGCCAGAAGACCCACACAAAGAACAAATCAAGAGGACTGACACTATTTAACTTCAAAACTTACTCTAAAGAAGAACAAAGCCAGATGACTGACACTACCCAACTTTAAGACTTACTATAAAACTGCAATAATCAAGACATTGTGGTGTTGGCAAAAGAACAGACAAATAAGAGATCAGTGGATCTAAATAGAGTTCAGAAGTAGACTCAAATTAATATTATTAGTCACCTGATCTTTGACAAAGGAGCAAAGACAATACAGTGGAACAAAATAGTCTTTTCAACAAATGTTGCTTGAACAACTAACTGGACATCCACATTAAAAACAAAAAGAATCTAGACACAAACCTGATGCCTGTCACACACACACACACACAAAAACTCAAAAGGGATCACAGACCTAGAAGTAAAATGCAAAAACAATTATAAAACTCTTAGAAGATAACTGTGGAGAATATGTACATGACCTCGGATATAGTGAAGACTTTTTAGACTCAACACCAAAGGCATAATCCATAAAGGAAAAAATTGATAAGCTGGATTTCATTAAAATTAAAAACTTCTCCTCTGCAAAAGACACTGTTCAGTGAATGCGAAGACAAGCCACGGACTGAGAGAAAATATTAGACAATGACATATTTCATAAAGAACTGTTAACCAAAATATACAAAGAACTGTTAGAATTCAACAAGAAAACAACCTAAATTTTAAAATGAGACAAAGACAATAACAGACACCTCATCAAAGAAGAGAGATGGCAAATTAGCTTGTGGAAAGATGCTCTTAGCATATGTCATAAGGGAACTGCAAATTAAAACAACAATGAGATACCACTATACATCTATTAGAATGGCCAAGATCCAGAACACTGACAACACCAAGTATTGATGAGGATGTGGAGCAATAGAAACTTTCATTCACTGCTGGTGGGAATGCAGAATGGTATAGCCACTTTAAAAGATAGATTGGCATTTTCTTAAAAAGCTAAACATTCTCTTAGCATATGATCCAGCAATTGCACACCTTGGTATTTACCCAAAAGAGTTGAAAACATATGTCCAAACAAAAGCCTGCACGTGAATGTTTATAGCAACATCATTTATAATAGCCAAAACTTGGAAGCAACCAAGTTGTTCTTCATTAGGTGAATGAATAAATTGTGTTATATCCAGACAGTGGAATATTATTCAGAGCTAAAAGGAAATGAGCTATTAAACCATGAATAGACATGGAAGGATCTTACACATGTATTACTAAATGAAAGAAACCAATCTGAGAAGGTTATCATACTGTGTGATTTCAACTATACGCCATTCTAGAAAATGCAAAACTATTGGGACAGTAAAAGGATCAGTGGTTGCCAGGAGTTGTGGAGAGGGAGACAGGGGACGGATGAATAGGTAGAACCCAGAGGGTTTTTAGGGCAGTGAAACTACTCTGTATTATACTACAGTGGTGGATACTTGTTACCGTACATTTGTCCAAACCCATAGGATGTACAACACCAAGAGTGAATCCTTTGGGTGATAATGATACGTCACTGTAGATATACTGATTGTAACAAATGTACCACTGTAGTATGGAATTTTGATAGTTGTGGAGTCTGTGGCTACATTGCAGCAGGGAATATATGGGAAATCTCTGTACCTTCTGCTTATTTTTTCTGTGAAGCTAAAACTTCTCTAAAAACCATTAAAAAATTAAAGTAAAAAAATTAAATGAGTGTGTATTAACTCTTTCCTTACTATAGAGCTTTTCCCTCAAGCATTAGCTTGCTTCGGGTTTGGTTTCCGTCTGAATGAGCTGTGTGTCTTCTCTGCTGGTTGAGACAACTGTGTCACATTTACAAATGTAACCAACATTTCTGGGCACATTCCTCAAACTGGGGCTCAGAGCCCTGTAGCGGCACTGCTGTGACCAGCCTCTAAGCCACTGGATACTATATGGCACAGCCATCCTTGATGATTTAATTAACTCACATTTGCTATTCCTGTAGTGGTATTTAGGAGATATGGAATCCTTTAGTTACCAAGAGGTGTTTTGACACTTTGCCTGGAGAAAGCTATAGAATGGCAGCTGATAACTCAAAAGCATGTGTGAAAATGGCAGCTGCATTGACATTGGAATGAGCTCTGAAGGAGTGGTAGGAAGGGTTTTGTGAGCTTTACATGTTCACTTCTCTTTCACCTTGCCAGCCAAGCATGACAGAAGGATTAACCTCCTTGCCATCTGCTTCCCTACCTCTATAGATGACAGCTTGGGTACATCTGTAGTCAGTGTTTCCAAATTTAAGTGTGTGCCAAACGTTGAAGAACAGTGATTCCCAAAATGGTAGTATCCATCAGAATCACTTGGAAGGCTTGTTATAATCAAATTTCTGGGCCCCACCCTAGAGCCTCTGATTCCTTAGGTCTGGGATGGGGCCTGAGATTTGTATTTGTAATAAGTTTCCACGTGATGCTGATGCTGCTGATCCAGGGACCACACTTTGAAAACCCCTGCTGTAGGAGAAACTCTATGTAGAGAATAGGAAGAATTAGTAGAAGGTGTTGTACAACCAGGAAATATCACGTTCTTACCAACTGTTGTTGTTGTTGCTGTTTTAGTGGATAGATTGCTTAAAAAGTTTTGTTTGGAAAAAAATATAGTGAGTGTTCCAGATGAAAAAAAATAGAATGTGCAACTTCCTTTTAAGGCATTGGCAAAAATTGTATAAAATGATTGTAAAGAGCAGGCAGCAGTGGAAAGCAAGGCCAAATCAGACAAATGAGAACTTTTTCTGCCTGGTTCCAAATCAGCTCTTCCGTTTTTACACCTATTTGTTCATCTCAGGGTTTTCTACGTGGCTTTCTAAATTGTGCTATATGCCAGCCATATATGCAACACATGATAAGCTGCTAAAATAAATCTGTTGACTTTGGAAGCTTTGTTATTATTTTTTTTTTGTACACAGCTTGATGGGCGTCTTAAATTGTTAGTAATTATGTCTTATTCTTCCTCCAAAATATGAAATATTCATTTAATGTCAAAGCATCTAGGTGCTTAACATTCAGTTATGTAAACAGGCATGTATGCCTTTTGGAGAACATGGGGCCCCAGGTCAGTGTGAAGTGACAGGAGGACGGAAGAGTAGTCACAAAGGAAAGTATGGTAACTGGACAGTTTCAAGATTGAATGCTTCTTTGGCAAATATCTGTAAAGGTAAGTGAGATCCATGTCTTCTTGTCCATAAGCTGGCAAGTGTTGTAATGAAAGCAAGCCTCAGATCAAAGTTTGTGTAAATAATTAGTGAGCTTGCCAAAAAAAGAAAGAAAGAGAAAGAAAGAAAAAGATGAGAGAACAGATTTACTACTTAGTCTCGTGAGGTCTGTGAATTACAAGAAAGAAAGAAAAGAAAAAAGAAAAGAAAGAGAAAAAGAAAAGAAAGAGATTTAAAAACCAGATTTACTGCTTAGTCTTTTGAGGTCCATGAATTACCTATACAGTACCTGCCTGAAGAGTTCTCTTGAAACAGACATGGTGTCAGGCATCTATTTGGATCAGGCATTGAGTGCTCTGTTAAATGGGTAGAGTTTAAGGGTTATTCACAATACCAAATGGAATGCTAGAATTCAGAGTATCACTCTTGGGTATTTGGGTGCTGATTTTGCCCAATTCTTACTCTTTTTCTTATGCAAGTGCAGGAGGGCCTGTGTAGTCTTTCTAGCTACCACATTTCCGGAACACTACTCATTTCATCAATGAAAAATAATTTCTGATACCCTTATGCTAATTAACAACCCTCTGGTGCAGATTTAGATAACACATTTGAAGTACTTCCCTTGGCTGTACCTGAAGTGTGGATTCCTGATTAGGGGGCTTTAAGTATGGCGTAATTGTCTTTAGGATATGGGTGAAAATTCGCTTTGGACTCATATACAAATCAACTGTTTTGTTCTAGTTATTAAAAAAAAAAGGCAGCAGAGGTGAATTATAAAGTCTTTCATGTTAATCACAGTGGTACTTTAAAAATTTGGGGTGCTGCCCCAATTACGAAGTGTGTTACAGGCGTTGGGGGATAAAGAAGGAAGTTTGAGAGCTATTATTGTTTACTGAACTACTGTTATAGAAAATTAAGATATTTTGTGTATGATTTAGGTTAGCATTTAAGAAAATGTTATACACATTTTTGTAACATTTTTCTGATTCCATCTTGAAGACCCAGGATTTTAGAATCTCTAAAGCAAAAAAATGCTAGCAAGAAGAAAGGCATGCTGAAAAGCTGGATAGATCTTTTTCAGAGGGGAATACTGTTGCTTTTCACATTTCTCTATTCCTAGCTGATAGCAAGCCCTGCATTTAATTATTGAAGAACAATGCCAACGTGAAATGGAACTTCCCAATGTTGGGTTTCCTCTTTAATCTAAGATCATTTAATTTGCCAAATAACTTGAGTGAAGGATTGAGGCTGAAAGGTTAATAGAAGCCATGTTGCCCTTGGCTTAACTGTCCTTTCTTTTTATGTCATTTGTTTAGCTCAAACTTTAAAATTCAAAGACATGACACAAGTGTGTGTGCATGTGTGTGTTACGTGTTAAATACTGTATAGAATTTCTGGTTTTTAAAAATACCGACTATACAGGCAGATGCCTCGAAATTAAAATCAGCTTGACAGTTTATTTCACTGAATTTGAAATGTTTAACCGCACCCCCCACCCCCAACTGTCAAATTCACTAACTGGAAGGACACTAATGTTTAAGTATCAATATAAATGGCAGACTATTGAGACAATGGGACTGTTTTTGGGATCACAAAGACCACCCACATGTTTGGTGATTTTCTAGAAGGACTTATGGGACTCAGCATACAATGGTGCATACAGTTCTATTTATTTATTACAGCTACACAACAAGGATACACAGTTGTATCAATAAGAGAAAAGAATACGGGCCAAGTCTAGAGGAATCCATGCACAGGCTTGCCATGTTTGTCCCTGGATGAGGCCACATAAAGGAAGCAACATGTGTACAGTTTTTCTGCCTGTGGAAGCCCATCTTAGACTCAGAGCCCAGGGTTGTTATTGGTGTCTGGTCACAAAGTTACAGAGACCAGCCACAATTACTGAAATTCCAGATTCCCAGAAGGAAAGCAGGTGTTTAGTGTCCCAGGAGGGCAAAACAACCTGATTTTATAGGGAACTTTTCAGAAGCTGAGTTCTCAGGAGCCAGCCAAGGACCAACCTTGCAAGCAGACTCTTCTGAAGATAATAGCTCAGTCCTGCTAGGTTAACACTTTCCTTCAGAGATGTAGACTTTTTTAGTGCTACTTCTCTGTAGTACCTTTCAATATCTTTCACATCATAATCTTCAAATGTATATTTGCTTCTGGTTCCTTGAGGGCAGAAGTCATAGGCTGTTCATCCATATTTTTCTGGCACCTGGAATGACAGGTGGACCTGAAAGAAAACCCAGTGAATGTTTGTGGAATAACTGAATGGATGTAGCAATGGGATGTGGATTTTAGTCTTGTGTATAAATTAGAAGTTGTATATTTGTTAGATTATAATTTATCTGTGGGTATAATTTGTAGATGGTAAAATTCTCATCATCTCAACAAAAATTTTGGCATCCTGTCCACAATAATCTTGAAATGACCTCATTTCTAGACTCTCCAAGCTAGCTGCTAAATACTAGCTTGTACAGTTTCCAACTTCCAAGCCACTTGTGGGGCAATGATCATAAAATCTCCAAGGATAGCAATGGCTGAGGTGGCTTGGCAGTGCTGACATAGCCACCCTGTATCCTCATTGGTCACTGGCAGAGCCCTGACTTGCTTCAGTCCCTGCTGCCATTACATTCTCCTTTGGGCTTAGGATAGAGCCAGTGAATATCATGAGGAAGAACTTATGTTTAGCGCAAAATATCACAGTAATCACATTAGGGATGAAAAATGAAATGAGAGAATATGACTGTTTACCCACCACACCTGGGCCAGTTGAAGTTTGGGACTATTTGTGGAGCCTGAATCAGGTTTAATAGAGACTTCCCATCTGGTTAACCTCAGTATACATCTTAAAAGAGCCAGTTAAGTGGTGATTGATACTGTTGAACATAACTGAAGTAGAGAACATTCGTTGTTGTAAAATGAAACTATACACACACACACACACACACACACACACACACACACACGTGTATAAAGTTTATATACGTTTCAAATATGCATATATTTGTATAGATTTCTAATAGGAAGCATGAAAGTACTTGTAGCCAGGTAAGGATAGAGGACAAAGTGTTTATGAAACAGCCTCTGAACAGAAAACCAGTAGACATTTGACTGTATGTTTCTTTCACTTTTTAAATTTGATTACCTAGAATGTTAATATATAAGAAACACAACTGAATAATTATGAATGTTAGGAGCCTCTTTAATTTTCAATGAACTCTTTACAGATGTGTAGGAAATACTATTATTAAGCCCCATGAGTCTAGTTTTATCACATAGTACAGTTTAACAAAAATGGCATGTCCATCTCATATGTGTCATCTCTTTCCAAACATATTCAATTATGTATTTTTTAAATTAAAAATTACCATTGAGGAGATTTCTCTCTGAATCTGGGGAACACCTCTCTACAACTTTGCCAAGATAGGCCTTGAGAAGCAGCAAAATGATCGTGTGTGGACTTTGGAATTCCAGGAGTGACCCCAGCATGAGCCATGTCATGAGACACTTTAAATCTTACTTCCTTAACTGTGAAATAGGGCTAAACAGATCCTATGAGACAGCCATCCGTTTACCAAATGTAAAATATTAATCCAGTGTTAAACATTACTGCTATTCTCATATCACTAGCACTTCGATATTTGGAAGCCTCCAGAAATATGCCTGCTCCTGGTCTTCTGCTGGGTTTTCACTGATTGATTTCTTAGTAGAAACTGGAAAGTTAGGAAAAGGGAGAGAAGAAAGGTGGGCACGTGCCATGACTGGAAGATGAAATAAGGCATTGATAAATTTGAACTTGGATGATGACACTTCTAGTTTTTCTCAAAGACCTTGTAATATCTGACTATAAAGGGGACTTCCTTGTGTGTGTGTTGAAGGTGGCTTTTGTACACAGAAAAGATTATTTAAGGGCAGTTTTGTGGACAAACCTGATATTCAATGTATTCAAGTTGTACATTCAATATCCTATTTCTTCCATATTTTTTTAACAATTTGTAAATCTAGAAAAATTTTATAGTCACTTTTATGAGGACTTTTGACAACATTATTTAATGCCCTTCAACATTTAAATAGTATTTCTGTATTTCTTTTAAAGTCCTTCATTGTCTCACAAACCCTTCCAAGTATTGAATAACTTTTATAAAGCTGTTTGAAACATATAGATGTGTTTTGTTCTCTTAAATGTCTCAGTCCCATTTATAAACTGTCTTTTAGCATATAAACCAAAATCTAAATCAGTTACTCAGCACACATTTTAAATTAAAATTCTAAGTCTTAACCTATTGGATATTCTCTATGCCATATTCTCTTAAACAATATAAAGCACTCATAATATACAACATATACAGATTAATTCTAAATTTAATGTGAATATATTAATACTATGGGATTGATTTGCTCCATCATTTCTATACTTAATTCTAAACTTTTCTGGGATTAAAAGACATCCAATAAGAAAAAAATCATTCTCACCCAGTAAAGTTCGGGTTTCCAACCTGATTCACTAAGTTTTTAATTCAGGCAGAGAGACATAAGCCTGGTCTTTATTCATACTTGTGACCCTGTTGAGAAATACCAGTTGCTGTTAATATCCCGATGATTGCTTAACCAGTGCTTCTTAATCTTTAGTGTGCACATGAATGTGCACAAGACTCACCTGGGTGTCTTGTTAAAATAAAGGTTTGGATTTGGTTGTGAGTTCTCCCAACCCCACCTAGGCTTGCCAAATCCAAACCATCATTTTAACAAGACTCACAGGTGAGTCTTGTGTACATTTGTGTGCACATTAATGATTGCACCCAGCTCCCAGGTAATGCCTGTGCCGCTGGGGCAGCAACCACACTTGAGTGAGTAGTGACACCTTAGATTCAAGTGCCATTTTATATCATTCTTCCATCTACTCATAGATGACTTTGTTCCCCATTGAGGTAGTTCACTTCCTTCACAGTTTGATTGGTTTTGCATTTCTCTGAGTCTCTTAAGACATTTAAATGTCATTTCCATTAGACTCTGCAGACTTTTGCAGGCTTTGTGTCACTGTGGTCAGACAACTGAACACTTGAAGATTAAAATTACTCATTTATAGAGAAAGAAGAGATTATTTTGAAATAAATGAATAGAACGATTTTGTTAGAAAAAAATTAGAAAGGACAAGTTTGCCAGACTGACAATTTGACCTCTGTAGAATGAACATGAAGTTTTATAAATATAAGATACAACATTTAGAAAAGTTGGGTCCTGTATCTAAATGAATTTTTAGATTGTCTCTAGATACTTTTGATCAAACATTAATCCAGATGCAAGTTTTTTGTTTTGTTTTGTTTATTTTTTTAACATAATGGCTGTGCCTCCCCTCCCTGTCACTCCTTATTGTCAGAAAATACAGCTTGCTGGATGATTCTTCCCATCAAATATCTGAGAAGCAAGGGGACCTCATAGAGTATATGTGCCTTTTGGTTGAACTAGCTTATTCCAAGCCAAGTTTCTCACTAACATTTCTTTATTAAATAAAAGTAGACAGTTTAAGTGTTAGAAAGGAAAACATGTGTATGTATGTATTTTTTCCTTCTTTGAATGTTTTTGATGTTGACAGCCTGGAAGCAAGCAGTGAGAATTGAGCCTCTGCTCTCTTCCATTCTGAGGCCCTTCATTACCTTGTGATCTTACTAAAGACCTGAATAAAACATTTCTTACCTGCCTGGCCCTGTAGGCAGTTAACTTCGCTACCTTACTAGAAATGGGTCATCTCATACAATGTTCATAGGAATGTACCTGTATACAGCCTGTGCAGGTATTTTGACGAAACTGTTCTACTTGTAGAAATCTGTCCAAATAATTAATTGGACAGGTATGCAATTTTGTTCAAGAACTTTCGTTGTGGCATTGTTCACAACAGCAAGATATTAGAAACCAACTAAATATTCATCCATATGTAATTGCGAAACAGCTTCTGTATGTCTGCTGCCTAGCAAAGCCAATTTATCAAGATAAGGGAATTACAATAGAGAAAGAGTTTAATTCATTCAGACCCGGGCTGTGCAGGGGCCAAAGTTTTACTATTACTCACATCAGTCTCCCTGAAAACTCAGAGATTGGGGGTTTTTAAGGACAATTTGGTGGGTAGAAAGTTGGAAAGTGGGGAGTGCTAATTGGTCTGGTAAGAGATGAAATAGGGAGTTGATGCTGCTGTCCTCTTGCACTGAGTCAGTTCCTGGGTGGAGGCCACGAGACCAAATGAGCCACTTTATTGATCTGGGTGGTGCCAGCTGATCCCTGTAGTACAGGATCTGCAAAATAAACAGTGATCTTAGGCTTCACAATAGTCATGTTTTTCCAGAAGCAATTTGGGATGTTCAGTAATCTTGTAATCTTTGGCTGCATGATTCCTAAACCAAAATTTCTAATCTCGTGGCTAATTTGTTAGGCCTGCAAAGGCAGTCTAGTCCCCAGCCAGAAAGGGAATTTGTTGTGGGAGAGGGCTGTGATCATCTTTGTTTCAAATTTAAACTTATAAACCAATTTCCTCCCAAAGTCAGTTCAGCCTATGCCCAGCAATGAACAAGGACAGTTTGGAAGTTGGAAGCAAGATGGAGTCAGTTAGGTCAGACCTTTTTCACTGTAGTAATTGTCTCAGTTATAATTTTTGCAAAGGTGGTTCCAGGTATGGATCATTCATGCAGTTGGAATGTTTTGTGGTCATTACAAATCTCTATTAATCATCATGGAAAAGAGCTATATTATGTATCTTTATTTTTTTTAATTTTTAAATTTTTAAGATTTTTGTAGAGGTAAGGTCTCACCATATTGCCCAGGCTGGTCTCCAACTCCTGGGCTCAAGCAATCCTCCCACCTTAGACTCCCAAAGTGTTGGGATTACAGGTGTGAGCCACCATGCCTTGCCTTGATGTATTTTTAAAGACTAAAGCAGGCTACAAAGAATTAGTTATGGTGGAACTCTGTTATTGCAAATAAAATTAATGTATTACAAATTATCAAACAAAGTAGACTCATGACTCATACAGATATAAAATGAACACATGTTAAAGATTTTTATTTAACTCATTATTAATGAGGGAACTGGTAAGATGTTACAACAGTTCAAAGGAGAATTCAAAGAAAGAACACATTTATGGATCAGGAATATTTAAATGAATTTACAAATGATTGCAAAAACAGCTTCTTCCTTAGCAGGAAACAGAGTCAATTGTACCTCCACCTTATAGAATTTATTTGCTTGACAAACAACGCTTGTCTATAGACAAGTATTATTTTGCCTTGTTGTCAGTTATCTACAACTTAGAGTTGCAACATAGTTCAAAGGCAATGCAAGGCACAGAGCTCCCCTACAGTCAGAATCAGATCACTTGGAAAGATGGGTTCTCAAGTTGAGAGCCTAAACAATGTATAGTTTTCTCTTGAAGCACAAGTTTTCCCTTCGTATATGTTTAAAAGTGTGGAATGAACAGAAAAATGACAAGTTATTTTCTATGGATGGTAAGATTTCATGTTATTTCTACCTTTTCTGTTTTTCTGTACTTTCACAGCATTTCTAAAAGAACATATAATTTTTTAAATCAGGGGGGGAAAGACACTCTATATTGAAAACATTTACAAATTGCCTCCTCATGTTTTTAGTAAATCCTTCAACTATGACAATAAAGGAAATTGCTGTGTGTCTGCTGCCTGTAGGGTATTGTGACTAAAAGGATGAGAATAGGGGCCAGAGAATGTGGGCGGTCAACATCAGCTGTGCTAACCTGCTATTTCTGGTGGGTCCTCCAGTTGATTGCTTGGTGTTCAGGCCTAAATTATTCCCACTTATAGAGATATGATGAAACCAAAGTGCATTAGCATGTCAGAGGTGCTTTTAGCTTTAACACTCAATAAATGAAGTGCCAGGAAGTTGCTAATATTTTCTGTACCTTTTAAGATGGGTCTGGAAAAAGCCTGTTTACTAATGAGCATTTCCTGGGTGGGAGAAAGGAGGACAGTGGCTGTGCATGGTCTGCCAGAAGGGAAGATGCTTCCCGTAACTGTGTGTGATGACAGTTATTAATGAATAGATGTTTCAGAGTTCATGCTACCCCCCTCTAGTTAATGTACTTATTTATAGAACTGATTTGAAAATTAAACAGAGCTGTTTCTTTCTTCAATTTTGTAGTTGGAAAGAGGTAATAAACATGCTGATGGCACAGAATTGTTTGCCTAGGTATCAGTTGTTGTCTAGAGATTTGTTGTCTTTCTCTCCTCTCAGTGTTTTTTCTTTTTTAACCTCTCATGCCATTGTATTTCTGGTATAATCCTCATTTCCTTACATCTTGCCAAACTGCAGTTCTTTTGGATGCCAGATTTTTATTGTAATCTTCATCCTGACTGATCAGAGATTTGTAGAGCAATTGGACCACACATACAATATAGTTACAAATCTTATTGACAGTGTACATGGACTATTTTGGATAATCCTAGAGGCTTATATTTATAGCTTGTTGTATCAAAATGATTAAGATAGCATCAATAATTAAACAACAGTCTCTTTGCTCTTCTTTAGCTCAGAGCTGTTGTGCATGTTGATGTCAAAATGTTTTTGTTGAATGAATGAATTGAACTATGTTTATTTGTAGCAAATTATGTGTCACCTTTTGGAGTACTGGTGTGAGTGGTTATGTAAGCATTCTGCCCTCAGAAGGAATAACATCACCTATAAAAAACATTTGGGGTGCTGGTATCTACATTTTATTTGAAGATTTAGTTCCAAGAATACTCATCTGCAACAATGCTGGGTATGCTTCCCATTATGCCCGGGCACCGATCCTTAGGGGAACACTGGCCATGGGAGAAGGAAATAGAAGGCAAATTTTGTTTTTGATGCCTATGCTAAATTAATTTGTGTCACCCCAAACTCCATGTTCACCTAGTACCTGTGAATGTAACCTTATTGGGAAATAAGATCTTTGTGGATGTAATCAAGTTAAGATGAAGTCATACTGGATTAACGTAAACCCTAAATCAATGTCTGGTGTCCTAATAAGAAGGCTATGTGAAGACACAGGCACAGAGACACTGGGAAAAGATCCCATGTAATAACAGAGACTGATACTGAAGTGATGCAACTCCAAGAAAAGGAATCCCAAGGATTGCTGACAACCACCAGAAGCTATTGATAGGAAGAGACAATGAAGGATTATTGATCTAGGATTCTTCTCTAGAACCTTCAGAGGAAGCATGGCCCTGCTGCCACCTTGGTTTTAGACTTCTGGTTTCTAGACTGTGAGAGAATATATTTCCATTGTTTTAAGTCCCTCAGTTTGAGGATGCTAATGCAATGTCTCCCACTTTACAGTGATGTTCCCTTTTCTTCCTTAGTGTCTCTCATTCCCCCGGTATCCTGTGCCTTTATCTTATAGCTTTATTCATGTGTTAGTCAAGAGTGAGTCAAGTAAGCAGAAACCACTCTAGATAAATTTAATGGGAAAGGATTGAATATAGGGGAATTACCTGCTTACACACTGTTTGAAAAATTTGGGAGCCAAAATCAAGTATACTTTTGTTGGTATCAAGAACTCAGGAAGTGCAGTGAAGGCAGGAAATGACTACCTAATATCTTAGCAGCCTAGAACACTTAATGGGGTCTTTCTCAGGAAGATGCTTGGAAGACACCAACAAAACACTACATATATGTTGATTCCCACACATCTGACTCGAGCTGCTGCCACTGAATAATGTCCTCTGTTTCTCTTCATCTACCAGGTTTCCGTCAATGACTGACATTGGCAGAGATATGAATGTGAACCATACTGCTAAGGAGAGCTGGGAAATGTTTCCAGACTTTCAGCCCTAGTGATACTGGGGGAGAGAGAGTTTTGAAGGGCAAGGACAGAACTGCATATAAGAGATGCTTTCCTGCTTACTCAGCTTAATTCCTTTCCCTCAAAACAAAAACAAAAGCACTTGCTTCTCAGAAGGATTCTATTAATCTATTTATTTACACCAAGGTATTATGGACCAACAATACCTTTAAATGTGTTTTTTTCCCCCCAGGACAATTTGTACTTTCACAAGAACAAAGATTTAATTTAAAGAAGTGAATCCATCTAATTGACAATTGGTTGGAACAGAGATTCACTAACAACACTGTTTACTGAGGGGTCCTCAGAGATAAAAAGACATTTTAGATTGAAATCTACTCTTCAGGATTTTAATCTATTTGGCCTTTGCTTTGTGTGTGGAAGGATATTTGGCTTTGTTGATCTTTTGTTTTTATACAAAAACATAAATGAGAGATTAATTCTGGTTAAATGAGGCATGTTCTTCTCAGTTCTCTGTCACTAGTGGTTTTCAATGGGGCAATTGGGATTCCCACCTTGTGCTCCCAGAGGACATTTTGTAATGTCTGGAGACATACTTGGTTGTCACAACCGAGACTGGGGGGAGTCCTACTGGCATAGAGTGTGGTGAGGTCAGAGATGCTACTCTATATCACGCAATGCACAAGGCAGCCCCACAACAAAGAATTACCCAGCCCAAAATGTCAGTAGTGCCACAGTTAAGAAATTCTGCTCTTTTTGCTCTGTGTGGTTGGAGCAAAAAGGTGAGGCAAAGTCTTTGTTTGATCCTGGGCTGTGGTGGGACTGCCTGCCCTCAGGTACTCTTGGATACTGTTGCCAATCTCTGATGCTGCTTCCTTAACTTCTTTGCTGTCCTCTGAGGTACCCTACTGAAAAGTGAGGCCAGAGCTCTCCCCCAGTTTCCCAATTCAGAACCAAGGTGCGGGCAATGTGTGCCCTTCCTTTTATCAACGCTTTGGGTTTGTTCCATTCTGAGATCCCTTTGCTTTTCAAAGCCTCCTTCCCACATTCTGAGAGCAGCCCCTCTGTCACCTTGCCCCTAGTTCTCTGCAGTTCCTTCTCCAGAGTCTCATCTCATGCCTAGAAAGCCTTTTCCCTTCTCCTCCCTTCATCACTGTCTTCTTTATCCCTGCCCCTTGCCAAATTGTTCTGTATTTTGACATTTTAAACATTCTCATCTTTCTCTACATCACCTGCCTACATTCACTGGAGAAAAGCTGATGGCATAGGAAATCTGCTATTCTCCCCAGATCCCACCCCTGATCACTTATAGACACTCGACATTCCCCCCATTCCCAGAATGCTTATCTTGCATTTGCACCTGTTGTAAATTGCGCCATTCATGAATTAGGCTAATGATGTGTTTCTTTGTTCAATTGCTTCACACTGAAGGAGTCACCTCTCTGGGTTCCCACAGACTATAAATTAGTAGAGGGCAAAAGCAAGGTCCCTGCAGTGCTCTTCAACCAACCTGGACACAAAATCAAGGCTAATCAAATGCTAAAGAAAGGCTTTTTAATGATGAAGGTGATGATAACCCAAGCTAGAAGGGACTTTTGAAGCCCATGAAGCCTGTTCCCAGTGCACCTAAGCAGACTAAATCATCCAAGATTGTCGGGGACGGCACATCTGCCGGGAGCTCTCGGCCAGCGAGAGGGTCCCAATACCTGGAAGAGAGAGTGTGCGGAAAACAAAGATGACAGAGAAGCGGGGTCTGGAGGTCTGAATAAGCAATGCCTAGGCAGCAATGCCCATTTTATTTGTGCATAGGGTCCCAATATATACTGTCAGCTTTTAGACACTGACCTCAGCCCACTTTGTTTCAGCTTAAACATTAAAGGGAACAGAAAGTTACAAAATCTAACAGAATGGATAATCTACAAGTTAAAGAGAAACATTCCTGAGATCATAAATTGACCACAAAATTGGTGCAAGACAGACAGATATTCTTTTCTTTATCTATTGTGAAAGAGCTTTAAGATTAACAAAGTAACCTTCCTTAAAGGTTAAGCCCACCATAAAGTCCAAGAAGAGTAATCTTAAAGAATCACCTGAGTAATCACAGGGCTCAAACAGTACCAGTAAACAGAGTCACAAAACTAGTCCAAAGCAGAAACTCAAACACAGTGTCCTAATTAAACCACACAGCCATCACCAGGCCATTGTGTAAATGCCTGAGAGATCAAAATAGCCCTTTTACACAATCCCCATCCTTAGTTCCTACTTTCCCATAGCTCGACTGCCTCCAGGAGGGGGAAAATGCTTCTGGGCTCAAGCTCACATTATGGCGGAGACACTCTTAGGGGTCTCTACGCTGTGGCGAACCCACACAAGATAGATGAGCATTTATCCAATTTTCAGTGATTTCCAGAGAGAGAAATTTCACAACCTGTTCCAGCTATTAACTACCTTGTTATGAAATGCTTTCTCTAACCTAAATCTACTGTCTCTTAAGGAATCCACATTGTATAAAAATATATACTAATACATTTTGAAATATGAGTTAAGATTTTCTTTATATATAATAAATTTATATAGTACCATTTCCCTTCAAGGTAAGAGGATTGTTATTTTTATCTGAAGAAATTGCTAAGCCAGGGCTTTTGGCAAGGGGACTGGAACTGAGGATAAATGAGTAGCATGAAAAGACGATAGATTGCATGAAGTAAGAAAAATAGTTTAATTCTTTCTGTATACTCTCAGAGTGTTACTGCACAGCTTACTTAGAATGCCAAAAGCTCTTTTAAGATGACTTATATATTGGGGTGTTTATTTCTTTAAGGGAATCACCTCTCCCTCTATATTAAAATGGTGCATTGTATTGTTTCCTTTATAATTTCCTACAGGGAAGCTGTTAAATTATGCAACTTTACAGGGCAGTTCTGTCTACCTCAGCATTGCCCCCTTCGTTGCAGTAATGAATTTTCAAGATTTGTGTAATGTATTCAGCAAATAAGGATTGAGCCTCTTTGGTGTGCACAGGCGCCATGTGGGCTAATTATAGATTCAAAGAAGAAGACACTGTCTTGAACCTGCAAGGGGCTTTGGAGTTGAGAAGGGAATTTAGACATGTAAATAAGGAAGTTCCAGAAAGGGCTATAGGCTCTGTGATAGCAGTCTGTGAAAGATACAGTGGGAAACACTGGTACATAATTTTCTAGTAAGTGTGTTTTTCTGCCTTTTTCAAGAATACATGACTTTGAACCAAGATAAACCTGGAAAAATCTGGTCTTTATCACTGTGTGATCTTTCTGAGTCTCAGAATCTACCCTTGCAAATAGAAAGAAAACATATCTACCTTAAAGATTATTGTGGTGATTAAATTAAACTAAATTGAATTAAATTCAATAATGTGGCTTAAAAACACTCAACAAAGGGCCTGGTATTGGGTACATACTTAATAAATGTTGTTTTTGTCTTATCTCTTTGATGATTCAAAGATATTGTAAGAGACATCTATCTATTCTTTTTGGGGAAGAGGGGACTCGTAGCTTCAAAATAACCTTCTTACATTTGGAGACTCTCCCAAGTCATGAGGCAGAGCCACCCCTGCTGTAGAATCTAAAGATGATGTAGACACACCTTTCCAAACTTCCTTGCTGCTAGTAGTGGGGCATATGGCCAATCAGACATACTAACACCTGTCCTTGAATTCGTAGCTCATGGTTTGAAGAAGCAAGGGCTACCCAGAATCCATTCTGATGTTGAGTCACATTGGCAGCAGTCACTACACCTAGTCTTAGAGGTCTCAGATGCAACAGTTCTAACAGAGGCAGTTTAAGTTCAGCACTGGTGGTATCTGTGGTACAAGTTTCAGTGTCTGTCCTCTGTGGGAGCAGCTGTGATATCTTTACTATCCTGATCTGTGATGTGATTTTAAATGTTGACTCTGGGGTGCATTGACTCCAACCGTGATTCTTACGATGTTTATGAACAGCCAACTATCCTTTAATTAATCTCTTTTGAGCTTTTATTATCCATATGCTGTTTGTGCTGCTCACAACTAGAATTTTGACTGATAAAAATATTGTTATAAATATCATAATAATCATGTTTTGTTATACAGTAATGTTTTATATGCTATCAAAGAAGGAAAGACTGTTGTTTCCTTCCATATGAAATAGACCCTTATAATGAGCCCCTTTCAATTGGTTTGCATTTTTTTGTTTTTTAAACCTTCCTACATCTTCCTTTACTGTCACATGTCATTTCTCATTAGAAAAATGACAGCATATCAGAGTTTCCATTTTCTTGATGCTACATCTACATGACAGGGAGAGAGATATACCTTGTAGGATTGCCAAAACCTATAATGCCATATGCAGAGAGAAAACAATTCAGACTGTTTTTGGCAAGAAAAAATGCCTCACAATTTTTTATTAGTATTCTATTTTAAAACCTATTAAGCCCCAAAGCTCTTTGCTTTAGATAAAAATTTCTCAGTATTTTAACCAAAGCTGTGAAATAGAAAAAGGGAGTACTCTTTTAATTTTTTTAAGAGAAATATTCAATCAAAAACAAATCTCTAAGGTTCTCATTCCAATATTGGCAGCATAGCTTGTATTATACTAACTATTGGATTATTTTGCTGATAATAACTATGCATTAAAAATTATTAACTGTAAAAACAGTTTTTTGAAAGCTACTTGGAAAGTAATAAAAGCAAGCCAGAACTATAGGGGATATGGCCCTTGAAGAAGAGGAGCACATTAGGCAAGATCCACACTCAACTGATTTTTCTGCTGAGGGTGCTTCCCTGTTTGTTGTGGCATGCTGAGATAGAGCTCAAGCACAAGGTGGCATTCTTATTAAGTGGAGAAGTCAGAGGTTAGAGTTCAGGGCTACCAAAAACTCCTGGAAATTGAGAGGGGGAATCCTGGAAATGAAGAATACTAAAATCTATATACAAATCCCTAGTTGACTCCTAAAATGCACACATGGAGATATGATTTCAAGGAACACAAAAAGAAGCAGTAGTTGAAAAGTTAACGATCTGAGCAGAGATGATACCAGCTTCCTGGTTCTAGGAAGACAGAGATTGGAGTTCAAATTCTGCCAAGTTATAAGAGTTTAGTAAACAATTCAAGGTTTTCTTTGGAGCCCAGAGTAGCTATGCATTAGAAGCATGGATCATGTCCCAGGAATGAGAACTATATCCTTGAAATAATGGCAAAACTAAAATAGACCCACTGTAAGAAAACCTGAAAACCAAGCCTCCATAAAATTAAGGTGACCAACCAGTAATATAATGGCCTACCATGACAAAATTAAACACTCTTCAGAGGAACAGAGCAGCATTCAAATTCTATACAACATATTATTAATAATGTCTGGCATATAATCATAAATTGCTAGACATGCAACAGGCAGAAAAATGTAACCAATAATCAAGAAGAAAATCAAGACTTTGTCTCCAAGAAAAAAGGAAAAAGAAAGTCAATAACTGAAGACCACATGTCATCCAGATTTGGGTATTAGCAGATAAAGACTACTATAATGTGTTTGAAAGTTTCTAGGAAAAAATTGATATAGTGGGTGAAAATATGGGGAATAAGTGGAGAGAGAAGAAGCCACTGTACCCTGAAAAAAAATCCCAAATAGAAATCCTACAACAGAAAAATAAAGATTATATCTTTGATATCCTATTCACTTTTGTATCCTTTCCAGTGCCTTTATACCAAATAGAATTGTTTTTGCATAGCTGATTGTTAATTACTGTTAAAATGTAAATTTATTTAAATCCATAAACTTGGACTTCCTCCTTTAAATCATATAAAACTAGGCAGATAATACCTTACTATGCTATAATAAAATGTTTACAGTAAATTAAAGTAGTAATGAAGCTTAGTAATTTTTGAATATATTTGAACAAATTATTTCAGTTAAGCTATTCTTCCCTCCAATTAAATACAATCATGCATTGCATTTACCATCTATATTTAAAGTGTAAAGTGTAAAATTATAGAATAATTCAATTTGAGATATCTTTGGCAAAATTATGAATCAATTGGAAGAAACAACAACAATCATAAATTATTCTGGTAGGGCGGTTTTCCCTATTTTAGAATCAGCTAACTGAAGTAAGCTGGCTTTCAATAAGGTACTTAATTTGTTGATTTTAATTATTGAACATAAAAATTGTAAGATTAATGATCACATTACCCAACATAATTAACCTGTAATGGAATTTTGTCTTCTTAAATTGCTAAAGTATCATTTTTTCAGTCCTCTTATGAATTAGTCCAGTCTGTCTTCAATCAATATATAAATTAAGTATTGCTAATCATAAAGTATTTTTAAAATAGCTATAATATAGTACAAGTGTTTTTATTTGGGTCTCATAAAACTAAAAGCAGATATCCCTACATTTTTGTATTTTATAGAATAGTAATATACTTAAAAGTATATTTTTGAGATTAACACCAATTTGTTTGCCATTTTTATGTTGTGTAATTGAAAGAACAGAAACAAAAACCAGTATATGTACTATCTTTACTTCATAAAAGAAATGACTTTACAGAACCAAAAATTAGGTAACCACAATATCAAGAGAAACTGGAATCCTCTATGAGCAAGCACTGCAGATATTTAAATATTTAAATATATTTAAATATATATTACATAGTCTTCTCTTTTTTCACTGCAAAGTGTTGGACACCTCCTCACTGAAGTCTACAGATAATCATTTAAAAGCCCTGCAGTAGTATGTGAAGGACTTCAGTACAGCAGATGGGCTTGGCTGGTGGGAGTGGTTGGGTCCTGCATGTCTCTTTAAAGTGTTTGGATACGTTTCTCTATCAGCACACATTAGTACTTATCTGGGAAGAAGATTCCTAACTTTCACATAGTTATCAATTGTGTTCTTAATTCCAAAAAAGGGTTGAGAATCCTTACTAACAGCCCTTTTCATTTATGTCAATGGTGAATCTCTTCCATTTCCTCATTGCTCCCAACTTTTAATAATTGACGAGAGAACCAAGTTTAAAGGGATATTCATTTGGTCATTTCTAGAATCATTTCACTTACAAGAAATGAAGTGAGCCTTCTCAGTATCACATGTTGCTATTGTAAAATATGAAAGCCATTGCCAGTTTTCATAGGTTCCACTGAAGTGACAGTTGCTTGGTTTTCTTTCTGTGGTAGTACCTTTGTGAATAATTATTTGCCCTGTGACTTTGTGTATACCCTACTCCACTCAAGAAAAAGATTGAAAACTGTTCCTAAATCCATGCAGAAAACAATAAGACAATATGTAAAGTAAGTAATAAAAGCAAGTCAACAAGAAATGCAGACCAAAAAGATGATCTGAAGCCAAGTGTTAGTACATCAAACATGTGTCTCATACTACTTCTGCATGATACACAATTCAGAATTGGAACCAATCTTCTTAGTAGTCAGTACAAAGGAGAAAATTAGTTGAGTTAGAGTTGGAAAGAACACAGGTCTGACAAACTAGCTTGAGCCAGCCGAGGCCAGCTTGAATGAGCACAGGCCCATGTTGCCCAGCATAAGCCAATATGAACCAATTAGAAGCCACCCTGAGTCACACACCTTCCCTCAGATGGTGGTGTGGTTTTGCCTTCCTTTTTCCTGGGAACCTCCCTTCAGCAGCATCTCCCCTCATCAGGAGAGTGAAATGTTGACTTGTAGGGGCTGGCCAGACAGAAAGGATGAACAAGGGTGTCTTCATCTTGGACAAAGGACAAAGGGGGAGTAGCTTAACTTACATTTGAAAGTAGGTTGGTGGTGCTCCCAGTGAGTGAGTCTGATATTCCAGAGACTCCATGGACACTCATCATGTGTTAATACTGGAAATCACCACGACCCCCCACGACACACACTGAAAAAAGGGGAAAAGAAAACCAGACAACCTGTAGTTGAATTTAGATGTATGAGACAAAGTGACAGCCTTAACATTCACCAAATTTAAAGAGGCAACATTGAATGGTAAGTTATATTTTAAAATATCAAACACCGAAATGTTAAACTTTCAGAAATATGAAGGTTTTAAAATGTCAAAACTAGGGCATTTTTTAAAAAATCCCACAGATCTAATTTCAAAGTGACAAAATTAAATAGAATTTATCTCTGAAAGGTACTTTTGTTAAAATGAAGCAGTGTTTGAATTCAGCGGGGTGATTGTTCGTTGCTCTGGCATTTATTTTACGTTCTCAGTAAATTCCCAGGAGACAACAGCTCCATGTAATATGACAGAGTTGGACTGACTGGCATTTTTGCAATTCCCACTAATGGGATTGAGTCAATCAAGACTTGCATAGTACTGGTTGCTTGAGCCTCTTATTACCTGACTTTTCCTTGATAAGCAACTCCATGTGGAGCTCTGGCAAGAAATGGTGGTATGTAAGGTTGGGCAAAGCAGCTTGCATCTTCTCCAAACTTGGATGTGTCTCCTGATTCCCCTGATTTAGTTGCCAAATTCTTCTCCTCCCTTTTACTCCTCTTGGCTTATAGATGTGTTTACTAGCCAATGAGCTGTTTGATGTCTGAGGGAAAACTCTGCAGATGGAAAGAATTCTTTAGAGTAACTTGGCCTTTTTATCTTCATGTTAAGTTTAGTAGAGTTATCTTTGCAAAATTCCTAGTTTTTCGTGTGTTTTGAGGTTCAGTATGTAAATCTTATTCTATTTTTTTAGTCTAGAAAAATAAATACAATTACCTTCATGTTTTCTTTGACTAATATTTAATTCCAGTCAAATTCTACTTAAATAATCATACCCATTTTCAAAGGTAGTTAAACACCTTAAATATTTTATACCACAATTATGCATTTAATATTGTATGTTTTCCTTTGAAGTGCTTCCAGTGACCTGATAGGGCAACTCAATATGCCAACAATCAAAGCTTTCCAAGCATTTAAAAGTACTCTTGTAAATATAATAAACTTACAAAGCACATAAGCTTTTAAAAATGTTCCAATTATGTTTAAAAATACAATCAATTTTCTTATTCCTTTCAGCTTAAAATGGCAAGACTGATATATAGTTTCTTAAATCACTTATGTAACATATATTGTTCATAAAATTAACTCAGAAGTACTAATTCTGTGAGTTGATGTTATTTCAATTGTTGGCTTAATTCTAAACATTCTGGGTGTTAAGAGGTTTATTACTGTGGCAGAAACTTCCAGTTCCTCCCCATAGCCATCCTTCCCTTCCTCTATAATAGGCACCGGCAGACATTTTCTGTGAAAGGCTAAACAGTTAACATTTTAGGCTTTACAGGCCACATATACCTTCTATTGCATATCTGTCTTTTTAAAAATCCATTTAAAAATGTAAAAAAAAAATTCTTCACCCTCTGGCCGTACAAAAACAATCAGTATGCTGATTTTGGCCTGTCGATTATAGTTTGTTGACCCCTGTTCTAGAATTTTAAAATCATTAGATTTTTTTTTTCTTTTAGCTGGGCACATTTCCCAGACTCTCTCGTAGGTAGGCAGCCATATGACTAATTTCTGTCCTCTTTCCCTCCGAATGCAATGCAGACCTAATGGTGCAGCATCTTGGTTCTGTAGTTAGGGGCAACACCCTGGGGATGGCAGAGCAACAAGCTAGAAGGAGACTTGGCTCCTGGACACTGCAGGACTCCCTGACTCTCTGAAAACTGAGCAGTGTTGACAACCAGCCTGGACTTCTAGGTGAGAGAAGAATGCACTTCTAACTTGTTCAAATTCCTATAACCTGCAGCCAAATCTGTAAAAATAATCTACTTTCTTAGGGGACAGATTTCAAACCTCAGCGGAACTCAAGTTAATGAGTCAAAAATTCATACCCACCATATGGTTGTCAATTCTTTGATAATTGCTTTCAACTTCTCTTTATTTTTGTGATGAAATCCTGCACCTTTCACCCAGGTCTAAAGAAGTTCTAATGCTATTCCACTGAATTTGAAAATTCTCTTCAGAATTTGCTAGAAAGCCCAATGACAGTGTTTTTGGTGCCTTGTTTTGTGTGTCAGTTCTTCGGTTGGTTTCTCCTGAGAAGTCTGGGCTGTTTGTGGGTGAGGACTAAGGACCCTTGATTTCTTTTATGTGAATTGTACCCCAAAGCATAAAGAACTCTGAGACTCCACTCCTAAGGCTCTGGATCAAGTCTCCCTCATTTTCTTTCAGAGATCCCAGTGCCCATCTGGTCCTGGGACAGCCATACATTGCTATAGCTGCATTTCTTCTTTGGACCTGTGTTTATGAGCCTCAGTTCTGATAACATGCTCTGACTTCTCGGGTTCTAGAGCTCTGGCTTACGTGTGCCAGTCTTCTTCCAGAATGGAATATGCCCCCAAATTTCTGTTTCTTGATAAAATCCCCTTAAAGATGAAGTGCTTGACACATAGTAGAGTTTTAATAAAAGCGAGTTATCTTGTCATTAATGCTTTTGAAAACTAGAATAAAGCTATAACTTTTGGTGACACTTCTTACTTTACTTAAAAATAAAATTATACAATATAAATGTATTCTGCCAGATGAAATTGGTCTCTTTGCACATAAAAGTTGAAGGATGGGTGGAAAACATATAAAATTTATGGAAAATACTTTGTTATGAAGAAACTGAGACATACTTTCCCCAAAGAGGCGCTGATATCCTGAGAGTGCTTTACTTGAGTGGCTCAATTTTTGTTTGTAGGTCCCTAATGACTGATGGACATTGAATCATTTTTGCGTGATGTATGTTTTTCAGTTGAGGTTCTTGCTGGATGAGAAGTAACCTACTAAATTTCTTGAAAAATATCTTGCATCTCAATGTTGAGAGAGTGGACTTTACATATTTGAAGAAGCGTTCATATGCTGTCTTTTACATGCAGTCTTTGGATGCTTTCTTTACTTTCATCTATATAAATGAGAAAGGATAAAAATGTATGGTTTAACCAAATTCTGATGAGATGACTTCTTGTATTATTTATGAAGCTGGAAATGTTTAAATGTTTCATCTATTCTCCTTAAAACTCTGTCTTACTACTGGTGTATATTGAAGACTGCATTTCTCTTGGCACATTTATTTGACTTACCTTGGGCTACAGCTTTTCTAAATTTAGTTGAAAGTGGAGTTTGAAATATTTCTTAAATATCTGCAGCTATTTTATTTAGGAGTATTGAAATTTAAAAGAATATTATAACACATTTAAATTTTCCCATGATGCCATGTTGTATGAACTTAATAATTTATTAATTTGTCATCAAGTTCAAAGTTAATTAAAAAACAAAGTTCTTTAGCAATATGAATCATTGAAGCTTTTTCTCTGATTTTTTTTTTCTTGGTGACGGGCATTGTTGAAGTAGTTCATTCCTGATTACTGGCCTTTAAAAATACCAACTAAATTTGCCTACAAATTGCAAGCGTAATGTCTCTCTTGCCATTGAATAAGCATAATATTCTCCTCTTGAAATTTTCTCACTTAGCTTTACCTGAACCCAAGTTTCCAGACTAGGGAGAGTTGGTACTTCATTTGTCATAGGAACTCTATTTATACGTTTTTAAAAGTCTATTATGATTTATATCCTGTTGTAGATCATCTTAACACTTACCAATGAGTCATTGCTAAGAGCACAATATCAAATTTATTGTTTGTTTGTAAGAAATCCAAGTAAAGAGTGAAAAGAGACCTCAAGGCAAAGAGAAATTTTTGAAAAACTAGAACTCTATAAAACAAATGACAGAGAATTATTTCTCCACCTTTTAGTAGAGCATTGTGTCATGGTAGATATCTGTCTTAAACACTTGATGTTTCCATGAACCGATAGCTGCATGTTTATCTGGATGCCATTGGGATGTGTACAGCAACAAACCCCTCCTACAATAATGATGTGATAGAATGTTAAACATCCTCAAAAAGTCATGAAAACAATTATATGAGAAAATGCTTAATAGATCATGTTTTGATAAAAAAGGATAAATACATAAATCTATGACATATATAATTTTGTTACATTTTATATTTTCAGCCTTCTTTCTATATAGTAATTATATAAATATAAAATATTATAAAATACTTAATTGGTAATTATATATACATTAATATTTTATAGGTAAATATTTTCCCTTCTGATATATATGCATGTATGTATATATGTATATAGATTATATCAGAAGGGAAATACTATGGCACCCTGTTAAGTTGAACAATATAAAATGTGTTGACATTCAACCTTTTACTGACCCACGAAAATGGTCATTTTCTGGGTAGTGAGACTGTGTGAGACTTTTCTCAAAGTAGTTATGTTTCCTTTACGTTATGATGCAAGGTTTTCGTGAGATGCATTTATTTATTACCTTTATCATCAGGAAGAAACCGCCAAGAAAGTTGTTCAGTGAAGCTTCAAAGGCAACCTCTCCTCCTCTCTCTCACTCTCATCCTGCTGTCTTTCCTTCCTGGCTGTCTGCAGTAGCCTCTTCCAGGTAGCAGTGCTAATGTTCTTCCCAAACATACCCGGACTTGTGCTTCTTCACCTCCTGCCCGTTGTGTCCAGCTTATGGCAGACTCTCTTCTTCCATCAAAACTGTCTCCTTCTGTGTCTTTCTGTTATTATTCCCCTAGTTAAACACAATAAAAAAGCAGCAAGTATTTTAATAGTGATTACTATGTGCCAGCCATAAGTCTTATACATGTTATTTAGTCCTCATAGTGACCTAAGAGGTAGGTAATATTATTATCCTTCATTTTAAGATGGATGAGAAAACTGGGGGCACAGAGAGGTAAGTGACTTACCCAATAAATAATCCAGATCCACAGGTCATATGCTTACGTAGTAAGCCACACTTCTTTCTGGGTACCTTATTTTGCCTGTTGAGTAGTTTCTTTTATTTCTAAAATGTGTAGCCACATTTATGCCTCAAGGCCTAACATCATGTTTCTTCCTTTGCCTAGAAAAGGGGCCAGCAAACTACATCCTGTAGGCCAAACCTGTCCTTCCCCTACTCCTACCTGTTTCTGTAATAATTTTATTGGAACACAGTCATTCATTTTGATATTGTCTGTGGTTACTTTACTGGTATAACAACAAAGTTGACTAGTTGTGACCAAGACCATATGGCTTGCAAAGCCTCAGATATTTATTATCCAGCCCTTTAAAAAAGAAGTTTGCCAACTCTTGGGCTAGAATACAGTTTGTGTGTCCAACCATTCCAGTTACTATAGCTGTGTAATCAATTACCCCAAATCTTAGTAGTGCAAACAACCATTTATCATGCTCAGGGAATTTGTGAATCAGGAATTCCAACTGGCCACAGCATTTATTCCCCATGCCATCTAGTACCTAGACTGAGAAGACTCAACCAGCTCAGGACTGGAGCAGCCAGGGCTTTTCAGGCACCGCTTCACACCCTAGCCCTGGGTAGACTCCCCACATGGTCTTTTCAGCATAGCAGTGTCCAGACTTCTAACACAGGCTCTGGGATCCCAGTGTACATGTCCCAAGAAAGACAGCCAAGTAGAAGCTGTTGCATCTGTTTTGACCAGCCCCAGAAATCACACACCATAACTACTTCTGTATTCTCTTGATCAGGGCAGTCACAAAGATCCTTCCAGGTTAACATAAGCTATACCTATCAATGGAAGAGTGTCAATGTCACATTATAAAAGTATGTGGAATAGAATATCTATTGGTGTGACTATCTTTGGAATATAAAATTCACCACCCACATCTACCCACCTGTCTTTAACTCTAGACATCTTCCTGTCTCCCCAGACCTTAACCAGGAACTCACTGTCCTGAGCTACAAAACTTTTCTGCCATGTTCCACCTCACCTCTGAAATCATTGCTTACCTTCATATCTGGGAGGCACGTTAATCTGATTGTTTTCTCATTCTGTTAGTAGAAAACTTCAAACATTTAATATAAGCCTTGGGGATTACTCCCAGCCTCAAGCTCTGTTCCTTTTGTGTGTCTTATGGTAAATGTGTTTGTTTGCTTGCTTGTTCTTCTAAGCCAGAGTCAAACCATAAAATCTGGAAGTGGCTTTCTTTCCTCCCTGTGTCTAAGCAAGGTCTCTGCTCTGCCCTAGGTTTAAAAATCCTCGTTACCCCTTTCTGCAGTCTGCAGAAATTCTATGTGAAGGGGATACAGGTGGCACCTGGGTTGATGTGAAAAAGTGTTTGTGAAAGAAGGGAACCAGGGTGGTTGTCTTAAAGCTGAATTTATTACAATATTTCACACACAACTACAAAAGTCAGTGGACATTATTTAAAAATTGTAAGCAGTGGGGTTGATGCCTTTATGTTATCCCCTGGTTCTGCCACCATCTTTCTTGGTTTTGGACTCTCCTCTTCACCAGGTATAATTTTTGTTGTCTTAGGGAAGTAAGCTGCTTCAGGGTAGCTCTAAGATTTATCAAAGGCAAGAGAAGATTGAAAAGAAAGGAAGTAGATCATAAACATAATTTGATCATCTTCAATCCAAATCTGCCAAGTAATAATTTGTTAAACTATATCTTGTTACCATTCTAGAGGAAATCTGCTCTGAGAGCATGTAGGATATACTGGTTTTGTTCTAGAAGTAGAAAGAAATAATTCAAATAAAAACAGATATGCAAAAAAAAAAAAAAATCCTTCCTTAGAAATTTAAATGCATTCATTTCTGTAAAGAACAGTAAAAAAGCAGGAACATATTTTTGATGTTTCACCACATAGGTACTTAATAAGCTTCATACTCTTAATTGGCAAATTGGATTTTCATTACAGTTCATCTCAGAAAATAATATTTTTGTTATGTCTTTCCTATGCTCATAAAATTTTCCACCCAGGTCAGAGGTCAGTAAATCATGCCCTGCTGGCTAAACCCAGCCCTTCATCTGTTTTTGTAAATACAGTTTTATTGGAATGCAGTCATTCATGCCCATTCATTTGCATGTTGTGCCTGATTACTTTAGCACTACCATAAGACTGAGTAGTTGTAAGAGAGATCACATAGTCTACAAAGGAAACATTTGCTATCTGGAATTTTACAGAAAAGTTTGCTGACCTAAAGTGTATGTTGCCATTTAAACTAATTTTTAGATTTTTTTTCCATTTAAATATCAGATAATACAGTGAATCACATGGTGAATTTTAGTAGGAATATATCCAACTTTACATTGAATTGTGTAGTTAGTCACTGTAAAGTTAAGAGAAACCAAGCTACCTCATAATTTAGGTACCTGTGTGATTGGACTTGAGAAATAAACTTTCTAAAAAATACTTTTGGTCATTAATGTTCATTAACATCCTTATTTTTTAACACCTCAAAATAATTAGAGGTCAAGACAAAATTTATGAATCTATGAAATGAACTCTTTGGAAGAAAAAATTAAGATTAATATCTTATTAATGTATGATGATAATTGATTTAAAAGAAATTTATGAAAAGATTTCCAATGACTTTCAAAAATGGTTGCAGTAGTGAAACTTCTTGGCTGTAATAACAAAATATTAGGTGTTGTTGAGATCTGCAGGCTGTGACAATAGGAGTCTCAGCATGGGCTTGGGGGTGGTAGGAGTGAGCAATCATCACTTACAACCTGCTGTGCAAAGTAGGAGTGAATGTTACTCAAAGAAAGGTAGAAATTTGTCTGGTCAGGAATACAAAGTTGTCTGAGAGTTTAGTTATGGTAGTTTATATCATCCATAATCAAGATGTATAGCTCTCTATTGAATTTATTTTTCTCTACTTCTAGCATAACCCACTCTCTCCCTAAATGGGAGGAGAGGAAATAGATTCACTCTAAAAATAGCAAAATACTAGAGTTGACTTTAATTAAAGGCTTTCAAGGGTGATAATCATAACTGTCAAAATTTCAAAAACGTATAAGGAACCTAACAGATCAACTAGACCAGAGTTTTATACTCTGCTCCAGGGTCTGAAGGTTCTATGGGGCACCCTCAGGGGCCATTGCAGTTGGAGGCCTATGAAATAGTTTAATGTATGATCCCTCCCTCCTTCGAAACATAACAGCTATGATTTTGTTTTCTATGACTGCCTTACACATAATATTTTGTTTTTGATGGGTTTTTAGTAAAATGTTTTCAAACCATAGGTTCTAGGCCAACTCTTCAAATTCTGCAGATGAGGAAACTGCAGCTACCGTAATTTGGAAGACTTGGCTTGGGTCATACATTGAATTACAGTAGAGCTAGAATTAGAATCTAAGTCTCCTGTGTCTCAATCAAGAGATTTTAAAAATGATTTGGGCTGGGCACTGTGGCTCAGGCCTATAATTCCAACACTTTGGGAGGCCAACATGGGAGGGTCACTTCAGCTCAGGAGTTCAAGGCCGTCCTGAGCAACATGATGAAATCCCGTCTCTACAAAAAAAATATAAAAATTAGCCAGGCACAGTGGCTTGGACATGTAGTCCCAGTTACTCAGGAGGCTGAGGTGGGAGGATTGCTTAAGCCTGGGAGGTGGAGGTTACAGTGATCCATGGTCATATCATTGCACTCCTGGATGACAAACTAAGACCCTGTCTAAAAAAAAAAAAAAAAAGATTATATAAAAAGAAAGAGCAGGCTCTGATGCCTTTGTCTACTGAGGCAAAAGAGTAAACTTTTGTATATGTAATGCAATAAGAGTAGGAGTTTAGTATTCATGAGCTATTTCAACTTTTGTCATCACATTCTACTAATAGCTCTCAAATGTTAGTGTGCATAAGAATCACCTGGGAAACTATTAATAATGTTTTAAAAGTCAGCTCCCAGTTATCCTTTCTAGAAATTCTGATGTGGAATATCTGCATTTTAATCAAACATCCCAGGTGCTTCAATACAATGTTTTATGCACCATACTTAGAAAAATACTGTCTTAAAGCCTTATAGTTGGATCTTGAAGGCCAGTAGTAGATACATTATTAATTATTCCTTGGTACCATGCCCTCTATTGAGGCAAACTACTACAAAGTAGATACTTTTAAAATATAAGGCAAGTTAGGTTAGGCTATGCTGCAGTAACAAAGCAACCCCATTTTTGGCATTCTGCAGGGACTATTCCTATCTCATACTTTTGTCATTAGAAGCATGTGGTGACCAAAGTGGCTATGGAACAGAAGAAGGCTTTAAAGTCATGCTTGATAAACTTATTATTGAAATAAACATGCAGATATAGGTACACCCATGAGTGTGCAACTTAATAAATTTTTACAATTAGGCACACTCTTGTAATCAGCACCCAGATAGAAACAGATCATATAAAAAAAAAAAAGACCTTTTGTTTCCTTTCCCAGTAGTTACCCATATCCATCCCTAGTAAGTATAACTAGCAAGCAGGATTGATTTAAGTTTAGGTTGAGAAATGGCTTATATTTCTTCCTACCACATTCCATTGGTCAGAACAGAGACATGTGAACTCCAATGTAACTGCAAGTGGTACTGAGAAATGTAGTCTTCCTGTGTTCCCAGGAAATGAAATGCTGTCGTTAACATAAAATCTTTTCTTTGTTACAGTTTCTAGATTATAACCTAGAATATAATCTCATGGTCCAAATAACGATACTTTCTATACTTTTCTATGGGTGTGGTAGATTAAATAAAAATTTGCATACTTTCTAACTTAACTGTTCTTTTTCTGTAGAAATTAACTTTATTCCCAAATAACTATATATTTATATTGCTGATTATTTGAATATTATTATATGAAATTGTGAGATGTCAGATAATTTAGAGCTAGAAGGAAGGCAATGTGAACTTCTAGGGACAATTCATTTCTCAAACATGCCCTGAGCAGCATATCAATTTCATAGAAATAAGCATTAATTCTCACAGGATCTGGGTTCCTGAAAAATGCCCAAGTATGCCCTAGATGTACCTTCCTTCAAATCACAAGACTAATTTCTCCAGTTTACTTTCTTTCTTAACTATAGTACTTTGAAACTTGAGATTGGTACATGTCTAATTTTTGCAAAACACTTACGTTTACTCATTAAACACTTCTCTGTTGATATTCCTTTGGAAGCAAGACTGTACATTTACATATGCTTCTGACTTTAAGGCTGTTACCATCATCTTTACTCAATTCAGTGATTAAATCACCACCACCACCACCACCCTTGTTACCTAGCATTAACTAATGCAATACTGCTTAGCAAGCATAGAAGGAAATACAAAAATGTAGAAGAACTGAAATACATGGTTCTTGTCTACCACAGGCTTACCATGTAGTTGTTCTCAAGATGCAGACAAAGGAAAATGCAATGCAAAGAACCCTGTCGGATATAACTAGATATCCATATGAATAAAGTGCTAATAGTATTTGGAAAGTGATTACTGTGAGCTGAAACAGAGGAAGGATGGATAGAGGAAGGGGGACTTGCAGGAACCCTGAAGGATGGGTAGACAGTCAGATTGGAGCCAGTGGATAGGATGTTCCAAGCACAGGTAGGGAAGGGACATGTGCAAAGGGCTTCTTGTTAGGAAAGAGCACACCCAATTTGAAGAAAAGCAGAGAAAATGGCCTTCATGAAGAGGAAATGTGAAATATAAGCACATTAGGGGATTAATTTAGATGTAGCCTCAGTTTGGTGGACCATGAATGCTAGGTGGAGGTGCCTGTGCTTAATGCTGTAAAAAGGTAGAAATAATATAATAGCTACAGTAGGAAATGGTTAAGGGAATTGTGACACGTCCATAAGATGGAATATAAAGTGTCATTAAGATGATGTTTATGAAGTTTTTATAATGTAAAGCTTAGCTCTTAAGTGAAAATAAAATTATGTACATATTTATATGGCATAACCACACAGTATAAAATAATATGCTATGAATATAAAACAGAATGAAAATAAATACATTAAAGCCAGGTGTGGTGACACATGCCTTTAATCCCATCACTTTGGGAGGCCAAAGAGGGAGGATCATTTGATCTTAGGAGTCTGAGACCAGAATTGGCAACATAGCAAGACTGCATCTCTACAAAAAATAAAAAAAGAAAAGAAATGTACTAAAATATTTAAAATAATGTTCTTAAGACACATAAATTTTGAATGACTACTTTCTTTTTTCCATTTTACTTTTCCAGTTCTTCACGATAAGCATACATTGCATTTTATGTTAAAAATTAAATCATAATTAAAAGTATTTGTTTATTGTGTATAAGGAACTGCATGGACAGAAACACAGGCAAATATAATTCAGGCTATTTATATGCTAGTGGGAAGAAAACCAGGCATCCCATGAACAGTTAAATAACGATATAGTAATTGAATTATAGCACTACAAGATATTTTGGCATCTTTATTGAGATATACATTGTTGCATGCCTTAAAGTTTACTATTTTAAATGCAGAGTTTGATGAGTGTTAGTCAATTTGTATAGTTGTACAATTGTCACCGCCATCTAGTTTTAGAATAACTTTCATCATGTCAAAAAGTTCTTTTGTGCTTGCTTGCAGTCAATATCCACTCCTATACCCAGATCCAACCAACTATTGATCTGCTTTCTGTCTTTATAATTTTGTTTTGTCTAGATGTCTTATAAATGGAATAAGATAAATGTGGTCTTTTGTGTTTGGCTTCTTAGTGTATTGTTCTTGATGTTCAGTTATGTTGTTTCAACTCTCAATAGTCTCTTCCTTTTTATTGCTTAGTAGTATTCTGTTAAAGAGATGTATCATGCTTCGTACAGACATTGGACATTTGCATTGTTTCCAAGGATTAGCTATTGTGAATAAAGTTGTTATATACATTTGCACAGAAATCTTTGCATGGGCATACATTTTTATATCTCTTGGGTAAATAAGTAGAAATGGAATTGCTGAATCATATAGGAATGATATGTTTAATGTTTTAAGAAACTGACAGAAATACCATTTAACCCAGCAATTACATCACTGGGTATATACCCAAAGGAATATAAATTGTTCTACCATAAAGACACATGTACACATATATTCATCGCAGCACTATTCACAATAGCGAAGACATGGAATCAGTCTAGATGCCCATGAACAGACTGGATAAAGAAAACATGGTACATATGCTCCGTGGGATATCATGCAGCCATAAAAAAGAATGAAATCATGTCGTTTGCAGCAACATGGATGCAGCTAGAGGCCATTACCCTAAGTGAATTAATGCAGGAACAGAAAACCAAATATCTTACGTTCTTGCTTATGAATGGGAGCTAAACATTGAGTAAACATGGACATAAAGGAACAATAAACACTGGGGCCTCTTTGAGGGTAAAAGTTAGGAAGAGGGGGAGGATTGTGAACTATCAGGTACTCTGCTCCCTACCTAGGTGATGAAATAGTTTATACATCAAACCCCTGCAACACGCAATTTACCCAGGTAAAAAACCTACACATGTACCACCTGAACCTAAAATAAAAAGTTGGAAGAAACTGACAAACTGTTTTCCACAGTGGTTATACCATTTTACATAGTCACCAGCTATGTGTGAGAGTTCCAGTTTCTCCATATTCTGAGAACACTTGTTATTATCTATCTTGATTATAGCCATTCTAGTGGATATTAAGTGGCATTTCATTATGGTTTAATTTGCATTTCCCTGATGACTAATGATGATGAGCATCTTTTCATGTGCTTACTTACCATTCAGGTATCTTCTTTGGTTAAGTGTCTTTGAAATGTTTTGCTCATTTCTATTTATTTGTTTTGCAAAACACTTTAAAGCATTACAAAATTGTATGGTTTAGTGTAGGGTTTGTCAGCCTCAGCACTATTGACATTTTGAATCATTTTTGGTTGTAAGGGCTGCCCTGCATATTGTAGGATATTTAGCACTATCCCTGGCCTTTATCTAGCAGATGCCAGTAGCACACCTCCTGTCATGACAACCAAAGATGCCTCTAGGTATTTTCAGGTGTCACCTAGGGGAAAAAAATTGCTCCTAGTTGAGAACCAATGATGTAACAAATTGATATGGATTCAGAAGACTTTAAGATCAAAGATATGTGTTGAGTGGAATTTAACTTGGATATTTTATTTTATTATTTTTTATTTTATTTATTTTATTTTTTGAGGCAAGGTCTCACTCCATTGCCCAGGCTGGAGTGCAGTGGCATGATAATGGCTCACTGCAGCCTCAACCTCCCCAGGTTCAGGTGATCCTCCCACCTGAGCCTCCTGAATAGCTGGGACTATAGGCACACCCCACCATGCCCAACTAATTTTTGTATTTTTTGTAAAGGTAGACTTTCGCCATGTTGCCCAGGCTGAATAACTTGGATATTTTAAATGAACAGAATTTAGAAAGGGGGAATTCACATTATGAAGAATTTAGATGGGGAATTTCAGGTAAAGCATTTCCTTTTTATAATAAGTTTTGCTGCTAAAACAGTTTTGCAATGCTAGAGACTTGAGATGAAAATTATATCCTGTTTGCCTACCATCCTAACAGCATCATTTTCCTTTCTTGTCTCAGTAAGCGGAAGGATGGTACATGTCTTTTGTGAAACATGAAATTTAGCTCTGATTTTGTGCTTTTAGGTCCAGTCTTTCAGTGTGCTCTTCTGTTGTTACAGTTTTTATTATTCTTTGAATTATTTTCCTACAATGAATATGAATAATATTATTGGGATAAAGGATTAACTTTTTAAAATGAGTTTTTAATATGTACCACCTCTTTGTTTTCCAAACTTGTACCAGTTAGGAAATGTCCATTTCCAATTTCTATAGGCCCTGTTGTACCAAAGATAGTCTTTGTATAAACCACTTCTCTCTATGTGTTGAGAAGCAGCTGCACCAGATTTTAAGCTTTTACCAGTAATAGTCTAACATTTCTTATTTCTTAAAGGTCCTATATATGAAATAAACAATATGCTAACTCAAAATTCCTCCACAAAATAAAATCCCCATGACAGACTAAGATTGGAAGTATGGAATGACAGGAAATGAGTTTAAAAAGATAAATTTACTTGTGTGTCAAGAAAGGATGGTACTTTATGCAATAAAGCCTCCTTAAGTAAACATTTGAAAGAAGGAATAAAATCTTACTTGCACATAGATCTTTTTATTAACAGAAAGGTTGTGTGTATAAGTGAACGCTAATGTCCTCAAGGGAAGAGGAAATAGAAGGAGAGATTATAGCAAATAAGATGAGGGGCAGAACTGTTTCACCATTTATCATAAACTGGTCCAAAGTTGTTTAATAAAACCTAAAGAAAGATAGATGGCCATATTGATGAGGGTTTACATAACTGAGTGAAGCTAATACTTAATCAATAGCAACTTTCTCCAAGGGTTCCAAGTGCCTTAAAAACTTAATGTAACTCAGACATGAATAGAAAGTGTTTCCTGCCTTCCTTCTTTGTTATTTACCTAGTTTAACCAAAAATGGGACAAAGAAAAATATACGCAAATTAGATGGATGTAGCCAGGGACTGGGTTTTGTGGTTACAACTCTACTTCTTTTATACAGAGCTAGCAACATTGCAATGGGTAGAATTTTCTGGAGTAGTGTGACCTGAAGGCAATTGGCCAAGGAAGTGTCTCACTCGTCCTTGAAATGAGTTTTCTAGCAATTTATAGAATTTCACAAATGTGAATTTCACACACAAATGTGTGAAATTCTATTAATTGCTAAAAAACTCATTTCTACAATGAGTTTTATAGGTGTTAATCATGAGGAATAATAAAATTAAGTGAAAAGAATAACCAATGAAAAATTAAACAGGCTTGAGCCCAAGTAGTGTACACTTCTGGGGTTCACAACATGTGGGTTGGAGGTATATGACAACAGCCTGCCTGGAGTCAGATGATAGCAGCTACCTCCTGGCACTGGTGTGCACATAAAATGAAAACAGTGTCTGGCACAAGAACCCAAGAAGTTTTAGCCATTTATTATTGTTGTGGTAGGGTTTACTTTGTTTCTGTTTTTGTTGTATTTTGGTTTTGCTTATTTTTTGAAGACAAGGTCTCATTCTGTCCCCCAGGTTGGAGTGCAGTGGCGCAAACATGGCTCACTGCAGCCTCAACCTCCTGGGCTCAAGCGTTCCTCCCACCTCAGCCTCCCAAGTAGCTGGAACCACAGTCAAGTGCCACCATGCCCAGCTAACATTTTGTTTTAAATCATAGAAAGCTTAGGACTTCTAGGAGAATGGAATGGGGGGAAGACTCATCCTAAAGACAAACTTGGCTCAGTGTCAAAATCTCAGTCATCCTGAGGAGGGGCACTTAAGAGAAAAGTAGTGACTATCACTTGGATTTTTTTCTAGCTCAACTTCATAATCTGCATTTAGGTCTTAATTCAAGATAACCAGTCCCTAAATATAAAAGTAAAGATCTGTGACAGGTCTGAGGTTTTCTTTTCCTTACTTGTAAGCTAACAAGGTAGCTTGCCACAGTTTCATGGATGTTGGGCAGAAGACAATACCTGTGTCAGAGACAAAGGACAGTTTTTTATTATAGCAAAGCAGTAGCCAGAGTATCAGAATTTGTGTCAATTTCTTGAGCTCCTGTTTCCACAGGGCAATGTGAAGAGGCCCAGATGGATGTCAGACATGCAGTGGTTTCCAACAGAGGAAAGGAACCCTGAGCTTAGAGAACTGAAGTCTTTTATAATGGCCAGTAATCACATCTATCCTTTGCTCCAAAGGGAGGCACTATCTCTGCCTTCCCAGGCTGTGAGCAACCCTGCCCTCTACTTGGGAAGGAGGCATTATATTTTAGAAGTTTACTCCCTAAATCAATATTTAAAAAAAAAAAAAATTAGTCCAGAACAAAGTCAGTCAGGGTCTCTGCTCAGAGGATGTGTTGAAATACAAGAGACCCATGGAGAATTACGTCCCAACATAACATTTGAAAACTATGTTTACATCAGAAGATAGATAGAGAAGTATGCAAATAAACATTGATATTCTTAATTTTTTGATTTTTGATTTTTGGTGTGACAAAATATAACACAATAGGGAAGGCAAGTGGCACACTGAAGACTCCAGAGCACATGTGGCATTTCAAGGATGTTGACGGCGTGGGTCTGGTGGTGATTCTGGAGGTTATGGCACTGGTGGCAACATCGGGATGCCTGGTGGTGTATCACCAGAACTTAGTGGAAACAGCTCCTGCATGGCCACTGGAGGCACTGAAGCAGTGCTTCCATGCACATGTGCAGATCTGAGATGGATAAATGGTGGATACTGTGGAGAGGCTAACAGGAACTAGTTGAGAGCTTTAGGAGACACTTGCTGAAGGCTCCTAGAAGTAACAGTAATAACTCGATAAAAAACTGTGGGCCTCTAATAATTGGAAGAATTGAGATTTAACAGAATACATGTTAGACTAAGAATGGCTTTTGTGGCCACATGTGGTGACTCACCCCAGTAATTCCAGCACTTTGGGAGGCTGAGGCAGGAGGATTGCTCAAGCCCAGGCATTGGAGATCAGCCCGGGCAACATAGTTAGACTCTGTCTCTACAAAAAATAAAAATATTAGCCAAGTGTGATGGCATGTTCCTGTAGTCCCAGCTACTCAGGATGCTGAGGTGGAAGGATTGCTTGAGCCTAGAAGGTCGAGGCTGCAGTGAGCTATGATTGCACTACTGCACTCCAGCCTCGATGACAGAGTGAGACCTTGTCTGGAAAAAAAAAAACGAGAGAGAGGGAGAGAATGGCTTTTGCTACTCCTGATTTAAAAGACTATTTCTATGGTGTGTAGGGGTGTGTGTGTGTGTGTTTGTGTGTAAATGGAAATTTGGTAGGAAAAATCAACAAATTAAGTGAGACCCAACAAAATCAATTCATTTATATCCATAAATTTTCTGTTTCTGATTCACATTTTGTCAGTGATCTCTCATTATCAATTATCCATCACAGTGCTCCAACATGTGTTTTGGAGAGCCCCAGAAAGGGTGTTTTGGAGCGCCCCCAGAAAGTGTGTTTTGGAGCACCCCCAGAAAGTGTATTTTGGAGCGCCCCCAGAAAGTGTGTTTTGGAGCGCCCCAGAAAGTGTGTTGGAGGATGTACTTCCAGATACTCTACCAAAGAGGAAACCTTTGGCTAAATATGTTGTGAAAATGCTGATTGTTATACTGTCCCTTTTAGGATTTATACTTCACAATAGCATATTAAACACTCTTAGAGTTTCCTTCCTTTTAGGATGCTCTTGAACTTAGTTTAAACCAGTCTTTCCTAAATGCACCTGAATATAGAATCCTATTTTTATATAACATTCATAAAAATCTAAAAAAACTAATGTCTTAGCACATTGTGGAAAATGTTTTATGGAAATTTTATAATATAACTGCCACAATTCAAGTGCTAATAAATAATAAAGGAAAATTTCAGACTCTTCAAGAGCTTTTCAGTGATATCCATTGCTTTACTTCTTGCTTACATTCAAGATCAGTTAGAAACTCAACATTTTTAAACTCTGGCCCTGCATTGTATTCATCACTAGTGAAAGAGTCTAGTCCACCAGACATGATTTAGCATTTCTGATATTGACACTATTAGTCAATGCAGTATTTTAATAAGCCACAGTAATAGTGAGTGGATATGTTTCTGGTGAAAGGCAAACTTACTTGGCATTTCTTAGTCTTGAACAGCCCTTATTGAGGATAAATTTCCAATTTTCAACATGTTTATGGAATATTACAACTTGCTTACAAACAGCTGTTTGTGAATTCCTTGAGCATTCAGGACATAAGGTAGGTGAACATCGGATAAAAATGTCTTTTTCTTGGGTCCATGTGGAGATTTTATTACTTTGTCATTGTTGCCAGGTAAATATTAAGAATGTAGTTAAGAATTGGATAGCAGCCTTCGTTTCCAGCTTTAGAAGCCTGTATCAGTTGATATAGGAAGATTTATTGGTGTTTTCATTATGTTAAGTAGAAGATAAATTAGTTTTTTATCTCTTGTTTTCACAAATCATATATCAAAATTTATACCTGAAAGCTTCTCCTTTTACAGTTATCTCTTTAGAAAAACAAGAAGTGTGATAAGACCAAGTTGTTGGAATTGGTTGGAGGTATCCTGGCAGGAATTATCACATATTCACATTGATTTTGACATAAATTTCACAGTGGCTAAAATTGTGATGTGGGCAAAGGTTGTTTGCTTGTTTTTCCCCAGTCATGTCTTCTCTTTCTGTTCCATTATGCATTCAACTCAGGAAGATCAGGAACATTTGTGTTTCAATTCTGTATCTACTGTGAGAATTTACTTAATTATTATGAGCCACAGTTTCTTCTTTTGCAGAGAGGAATATACTTATGTCAGCGTGTTAGATATGTCAAATGTTGGAAATGCCAACAGTGAAGGATTCAGTACAGTTCCTGGTATATATAATGCATGCTCTTGACATGTTCATTTCTTATCCTTTTTACCCTTGCATCTCTTCCCTTCTCCACGCTGAAAATCCTTACCATGCTACCCCTGGACTGAGCCCCATGTAGGTCTCCCCCTGGTTCCGTACTCCTGTATATGTCTTTATTCCCCTTACCCTTAATTGAATGGTTTCTGTCTTTTCCACCACTCTTTTCCATGGCTTCATCTTTGCTCTCTCCTTCTCGTTTGGCCTTTCTCCAAGGCTTTCATCATAAGTTGGTCTCACCCATCTTGAAAAGATCTTAGTTCCATTATCTTCCTCCCTTGAGCTATCTCTCCTTCACTTCTTCACTAAAATCTTGGAACATGTCTATGCCAGCTGCTTCCATTTCTTTGTTTGTTAATCCTTGCCTAATCCTCAGTGTCTGCCATACAGCCTGCTGTTTCACTGTAGCACATCTCCTGAAGGTTACCAAGAAACCATTTTGCAGTATATATTGATGTCCCTGTCATTTTTCTAGATCTTTCTGCTGTATTTGAATCTTTTGACCCCACCTTGGATGTGTCCTCTACCATCCACTCACAATTCGTCATCTAAGTCCTTTTGTTTACTTTCTGACTACCATTGACTCTTCCATGACTTCTTCCTCTTGCTGCTGCCTGTTTTACCCACAGGCTGTTCCTGGCCTGTTGGCTCTCACCCATGCACTGCAATTCAGTAGGATTAAATTATGTCTGCAGATGAATCTGACCAGCTGTTTTCTACTACATTCACATCATTATCACTTGAGGAGTGGCCCATGGGGAAGTGATCCTTTCTAACCAGATTGGCTGTGAGTAAAGTTTTGGCGCTGCTATTGCCCTCCTGACATTCAAGTTTTCAAACATGACCATGCCAGTAATTATGTACATAGTGTATAATCAGCTGGACACTGGCAAACTGAGACCAACTTGATACAGACTGCCTTTGAGCACATAAGCAGGAGTCATGGCAATATTGTCACAGTGTCTCCATCATGATTTTGAGCCAAATCAACAACAGTGAGTGTTGGAAATAAGATGTAGCCATCCCATCACCCACCCATTGTATGTCACACACAACAAATTGAACCTTTTCAATCAAGGTGTGGAGAGCCCCAGTGTCTGATAAGGAGGACTAGCATGTATAGTGAGAAAAGGTGGTAGGAGGTATGGTTCCAAAGGGGCTGCCTTATTCCAGTGAAGCACTGGTGAGCAGCCTGCCAGGATCAGGTTTACACATAAGGCCACCATGTGGCCCACTTCTAAACATCTAAGCAAGGGCTTAGGGCCTCGCAAGGCCTTACAATCAAAAGTTAAGTGATTAGATTAGTAGTTGCCAGACACTCACTTGCACAGAAGACTCACTTCAGTGAACTTTACAAAAAATACAGCTTTCCTGGCCCTACCCAGATTTGCTGGATAAGAACTTCCTGGGAGAAAGCAGTATGGAGGGAGTACTGCAGTTCTGTGTGTTATTGAAGCCTCCGAGGGCCTATGTCATTCTTTTGTGCAGCTGGTATTTTCACCACGAATATGAACCAATAGATGAGATTTTAAAAAACTCTACTACTTCCCACTTCATGAGTCCTCTTCTGGTTTCTGGTTCTTTAATAGAGAAGAGAAGCACTGTTTAACTGGGGTGAATGTCTTCATCATGGCCACTCTGAGTGCAAACATTTGTGTATCGTGTTGGATATTTCCATACCACCTCCGTATTTAAAATTCTTGAGAATCGAATGAGTGGACTGACCATCCAAATCAGGGCCCTGTTGAGAATGAAAAGGAGGCTATTAATAATTACTATGGAAGAGAAGACATAAATGAGGACCATTCTAAGCAAAATGGACTGTATGGTAACCCGTAAGAACCTGGCCTAAGTCAAAGAAGGAGAGAGAAAAAAGTGGGAGAGGTCCCATGGGAGTGGAAGGTTTGCCATCTTTTGTCGTCTTTCTGTTCCTCTCTCTTCCTTCTCCCCCAATGCTTTGTTTAGTAGCTGTATTAGTCTGTTCTCATGCTGCTATAAGGACATACCCAAGACTGGGTAATTTATATAGGAAAGAGGTTTAATTGACTCACAGTTCCACAGGGCTGGGGAGGCCTCAGGATACTTAACAATCATGGCAGAAAGAGAAGCAAAGACATCCTTCTTCAAAAGGTGGCAGGAGAGAGAAGAATGAGAGCTGAGCAAAGGGGGAAGCCCCTTATAAAACCATTAGATCTCATGAGAACTTACTATCATGAGAATAGCATGGAGGAAACTGCCCCCATGATTCAGTTACCACCACCAGGTCCCTCCCATAACACGTGGAAATTATGGGAACTACAATTCAACATGAGATTTTAGTGGAGACATAGCCAAACCATATCAGTTCTCAATAGAACATACTGGTCTCACCTAGAGAGGTTAGATTGGCAAAACCAGTATTGGGTGGGGTTGGAGTAGGGAGGGAACAATTTTTCAATGTTCTGGGAACTAAATTATGCCATATGTGCAGCCTTTCAATTAAATCTGGACACACCAATTTATTAAACGACCAGAGGTGGCTGGTATTTATACTTACTCATCATGTAATCGGGGATGAGAGGGGCTTTGAGACATAAAGATAAACCCTGTGTACTTGCCTATAACTCCTGAATGGCCTGTATACTTGCCTATAACTCCTACTACATTGTTAGCTCCCTGAAGGCAAGGATCCCTTCAGGGAGCTAACAATATAGTAGGAGTTATAGGCAAGTACACAGGCCATTCAAACACTGAGTGAGGTGAAGTAAGTACAGGTTTCCTTCAGGAAGAAGTAATCCAAAAACTCCTGTTGCACAACTTTTCATGGCCCATTTTTACTTTTCAAATATAGTTTATAGTCCTACATTCTATGTAGCCTTACCCAGTACTAAAGACATAAATGCTTTAATCTCTAAATTCTAAAAACTCCCACTCTACACTCTTGCTCCCTGCTCACAAATCCAATTTTCCAAAGCCATTAATGCTGGGTGAAGACCATTTTAAACAATTGACATGAGGATGTGACCCTCCTAGCATGTATTTTAAATTCAAATATGAGGTACCTTACCCCAAAGAATGTTAAAATGGTATATTTGTAAGGTCAGATTTATCAAATAAAAATACAGAATGCCAAGTTAAATTTGAACTTCAGTTAAACAATGAATATTTTTAGTGTATGTATGTCCCATGCAGTATTGGGGACATACTTATACTAAAAATTCTTCATTTTTTATCTGAAATTCAAATGTAAGCGGAAGTCTTACATTATCTGGAAACTTTATGTATTTAGGGGAGCTCAGTTTTAATCAATAACTTTCCGGAACTCTTTTATTAGGTCTTATTTTTTATAACATTAGCCTGAACCATCCTCCACCATGAGATTACTTTCTTTTGTTCTTTCAGAAATCATTAATTAAACCTGCTATATGTCAAGGATATACAGAGGTCACTGTGACTAGTCAGACTGCACAGTGAAGTTGCCGAGTGGTCAGTGCAGGCCCAAATATATGTGGTGGATGAGAAGTCGCTGTAAGCTATATGGTTTTGCTGAAGCTTGGGTGGAATACAGTCAGTGGCTGGGGAGCTGAGTGGAGTGACCTGGGCATCAGAGGGAGATTTGGAAATGGAGACAGACATCCCATGGGCCACATAAACCAGGCAGGGAAGCTTGACGAAGGCAGGACTTGACTTTCTTCCTTTTGTGTTCCCAGGTATCTTAGAATATTCTTTGTACGTGGGAGTTGTTCAAATATTTGGTGAATTTAATTGCCTCCTCCAAGGGGATATCTTCTGTCTTTTCCTTCTGTATCATCTGTCAAAGAATGATTTATTTATTTATTTATTTCTAATTTCTTCTCTGGTTGCTGCACAGGAAGTGCTTTCCTTCTTCAGTTTGCAAGTGCCCCATGGGGTTTGGCAAGAGAACCAGCATGAGCAATAATGGGGTGGTAAACTGTGCAGCTAGCCAAGCTAGGAAGAGGGCTTCTTTCTCTTTAGGGCAGAGTGTAAGGGTGTGTGTGTTTGTGTGTGTGTGTGCTTGCACACAACCAGTCAAGCTCTGCAGAGGACGTTCTTTCAATGTTATATTTTAATGTGATGTTAACAGTCTAATGTTATGGAGGGAGAGATAGAGAGAGAGAGGGTGTGTGTATGTCTGTGTGTATGTGTGTGTGTGTGTGTGTGTGTGTGTGTGTGTGTGTGTGTTGTGAGAATGATAAAGAAGGGAGTGTGAGCACTGTGCTAAGGACAGATTGTTGTGTTGGCACTTGACAACATAAATCTTTTATTAGAACCTCCAAAGTACAGATTAATTTAAAAATGAGCCAAAGTCAACCCTGGAGGTAAGAAATGAGCCAAGACCAGTGATGCAGCAGGTCGTTGAACATTTGCCATGGCTTGAGCAGAGAGGTGCACAAATACCACAAGAAGATGATTATACTGAGCAGCACTCTTGGGTTTCTCCTACTGCACTTTGTGACAGCTTTGATTTGCAGCCTCCAGGAATGATGCTAGCCACCTCCAGGGGTGTTAAGAAATATCTAAAACAAAATTAAAATAAATTCACTTTCATTTAAAATGCGATTATATACTATATAACACTTTTAGGAGCAGTGGGACTAGGTGTTAGAAAATCAGGAAAAGCAATGGGACAGCAATGTTACGAATTGCAAAATTGGAAAAGAAGAAAACATGCTAACAACTAGTGAAGGATTGGACACTGCTGGGGGAGAAGATAGAGACCAGGAGTGAAAACAGCCTCTAAATTTAGCTTTAATCGAACTTTTGGGAATTCACTTTTTTTTTTTCTTGTACTGTCAGCAGCAGAATGATCTGCCCTTGTGGTATCTCATTTTAAGCATTTGTTTATTTGCTTAGGATTCATTCTTTTGTTTTCTTCATGTTTACTTTTTGTGCTAACTCTGTGCTAAGCACCAGCCTTATTAACACACAGGATGGACTTTCAATGGATTCTTTTAATGTGTTCGTATTGCCATCCTATCAACATACGCTATCCTGGCCTGCTCTGAGAGCTGGGAAGAGGGTGCAGTGTCAGCAGGTGGAATTGATGAGCTCATCAAATGGTAGCCATTGAGAGCTGCACATCCCTTCTGGGGGAGATGTGGCTGGTAACAGCTTTGAGCATGAAATAATATGTGCTGACCTCAAGCACAAATTGGGGTAAAGCAAGGAGAGAGAGAGAGGATGAAATAGTCTCTCCTTTTACAAACCTAAATTTAATTGTAGCTAATGGTAGTTCATGCCTTTCTTGTGAGAAGACAAGTCTTCCAAGCTGCAGAAGGGGCCAGTTACTGAAAATTTGGGGTAATTTTATTCATTCCTATAATACGACTTGAGTTTTAAGATTTTTTTAGGCATGAAAATTTCATGCTTTCTCAACATCAGAAAAAAAAATGAAAAAATTAGTTTGGTTACATGCATAGCTAATAGTGTAATCAGTACTATTAAGCTGCTTTAGTAGGTTAAGCATTGGTACTTATGAAAATAAGTAAAAATTAAAGGGCAGTGCTTAGATTTCAGTACAGCACTTATATCCGCTATTCAGTATTGGACTTTTTATACAGTATTGTACCTTTATTCAGAGCCATATCATATCTTTGATAATGTGCATATCTTTGAAAATCCAATTCAAGTCTTAGAATGAACATGGCTTTTTGTCAGAAAGAGACCCAAATGCCAGTTTTATCACTGCTGCTAATTCACTTGGACAAGTTACTTTCTTCTCTGAGCCTCAGTATTTTCACCTGTAAATGAGGATAATAGTGCCAACATCATAGGGATGCTGTGAAGTTCAGTGTACATGTAGCTCTTGGCACATGGCAAGAATTTAACAAATGTCAGCCACTTTCCAACCACCTGCCCCTCCAGCCTATCTTCCTCCACCTGTTCCCATGCCAAGCGTTCAGGTGCTTTTTAAGAAGTACACAGACTCTAAACCAGTGCCATCAGATTCTCTCTGTGGTTTTTGAATTATTGATGTTGTTTGTAATAGAAAGAGAGCTTAACTAGGACTGAGACATCTTGCGTTTTAAACAACTTAACATTTACAAACTATTTAATCTTGAATAAGTTACTTGGCCACTCTGAATTTTCATTTCGTTATCTGTAAACTCAGCATTATCAAACCATGCAGTGTTATCTGAGACTCAAATAGCATTGTATGTGGAAAAACTTTGAAAACTCTCAAGCATTATAAAAGGTCAAGTTTGCTAAACAGTTTTATTGAGCACCTACTGTATATCAGTTACTATTCTCTTGCGCTCATGGAATTGACATTCTAGTTGGGAGAGAGTGGGTCAAATTAAAAGCTCTTTAAAAGTAGGGATTCAGTCCTTATCTTTGAATCATGTGGTACATGGACATACAGGGCTTCCTAAATGTTTAATGAAAAAAAGATAATTTATGTAAAGGAAAAATAAAGGAATTCATATAATTTTAATGATTATGTTGTCAAATATTGTGGGGAGATTCACATGACAATAACGACATCTAAGTTAAATCTGTACCAAGAATCTGATTAGAAAAAAAATGCCTGACAAAACAAGCTAGGTTATAAGTTAGAAAGCTGAGAGCCAATTTCTTGCTTTGTTCATGACTTAGAAAACAGTGGATTTTGTAAGCCTGCAGTTCCTAGCATATTGCAGTGTTGATGTATAGTAATTGCTCTTGAATATCAGAACATGACTCGCTCTCCACCAGCCGTTTTATTTAACCAGGGGTGATTTTGCTCCAGGAGAAATTTGGCCAGTTCTGCAGACACTTTTGGATGGTCACAACTGACAGGGAAGTTGCTAGTGACATCTAAAGGGTAAAGAATAAGGATGCAGCTAAACATAGTACAATGCACAGGACAGTCCCCCAAAGCAAAGTATTAGCCTGTCCAAATGTCAATACTGCTGAAGTTGAGAAGCGCTGATCTACACAATAGAAGAACAAGAGTCTATATTTATTTTCTACCATTAATATATATTAGGACATGTTATGCATAGTTGATAATAGACTGAATTTAATTGAATAAAAAATATTTTTGAGAGTATGACTTTACATTTAAGAAACATACTTTTGTATCCTTTTCATATTGTATACATCTAAGTATAGCATATTTCTTTTTTTTTGATATTTGTTTTGTAACTGCATTAGAAAATAGGTGAGTTAGCATGTTCAGATATGCTCCATTCATCCTGAACATGAATGAAATGTCTGCCAGAGAAGGATCATTTTCTATCATATTTCACGTTGGCAATCAGACTTGGTCTGTTTTAGTAGTGCTCTTAGAATTTTGAACTAATATCTTCCATATTCACAGGAAGGAAGATTTATTAAAATATTTTCAATTAAATTCATTTCAATTCTTGGTGCCAGCATATTCTGTTTACTCTTGTATTATGTGACTTTCATACTTGGCTACACATTCAGAAAGAGAGGCTATGTTTAGATATTATTCCTGAGGATTTCTGAAAAAATTGCCATTAGAATATTTCCTGCTACTCCTTTCTCTTTGATATTTGATCCGAACATTTTTATCCACTCAGAGCTAGTTCATTTTCAACAAGCTTGATGATTTTTGTTTTTTTTTTAAATCTTTTTGAAAGTCCATTTTTGAAGAGGGATAAGGAGTTGACACATTTCCAGAGCTGGTAGGAAAACTAAAATATATCATTATGTGTTTTCTGTAAGTATAATCCTTGGAATTGTTTTCCTAAATTTTAAAAAATGGTCGAAGAAATGAAGCAAATATGTTTTTTGTTTGTTTTTTGAGATGGAGTCTTGCTCTGTGCCCCAGGCTGGAGTGCAGTGGTGCGATCTCAGCTCACTGCAACCCTCGCCTTCTGGGTCTCCTGCCTCAACCTCCCAAGTAGCTGGGATTACAGGCGCCCACCACCACGCCCAGCTAAGTTTTGTATTTTTTTTTTTCAGTAGAGACAGGGTTTTGCCATGTTGGCCAGGCCGGTCTTGAACTCCTGACCTCAGGTGACAAGCCTGCCTTGGCCTCCCAAAGTGCTTTTTTTTATATTTGTGAGCCACCGTGCCCCACCAGCAACTGTGTTTTAAATAAACTCTTTTAGGTTGCCATTCAGAAGCAGTTCAACAGGAATTGACAGATTTGAGTCAGAGCAGTGAACTGTTTTTATAAATAAAGTTTTAGTGGTTCACAGCCACAGGTACTCATGTATGCATTGCCTATGGCTGCTTTTGTGCTACCACAGCAGGGTTGATTGGTTGCAACAGAGACTATTTGGCCTGCAAAGCCAACAATGTTTGCTGACTGGCCCTTTAAAAAACAATTGCTATCACCAGTAGTATAAGAGTAGATCTTTAAAAATGTGATCTATATTCTTCTATGGTGTTGATAAAACATTTCTTTAAACGTTGTATCAGTAATATTTGTCATAATATATAATTAAAATGTATACTCATTATTTAATCATTGCATACTTGGACATCCTAAAGTTAGTTTCATATCTCTTTATATCTGAAATATAAAACGTTTACAAATTGACAATTCAATATAATACAAAGTCATGAAAATTTTAAAAACGAATTACTCTTGAAAAAAACTGCGTATTCTCTCAGATAATATAGTCTAATAAACTTCAAATTGACTATAAATATTTGTATTAGTTAATCCTTTTTACACAGTTCTACTGTCTTTAAATACTTCCTTTAAAATTAGCAATGCAGTCATAAAATCTATAAAATCAGGAATGTTGAAGGGCTTAATTACAGTGTCTGTTTGAAGCGTTCTTTAGATAGTGGAATAATCATGCTTTAGAAACAGTATTTGCTCAATTACATGAAATAGTCTCTTTGTGGTTCCATCTGCAGATGGAAAATGACTTATTTGTACATGTCATCGTGTATGAATTATTTGTTTATGCTATCAGTTCATCACATTAAGTCAGAATCAAGGCCATTTCCCAGAATTAAGTTGTACCTTCTTTCTTTAAGACAAGTACCACTTCTGTTCTCAGGTATCCATCATTTAGAAATTGGTCATTGGCAAGATTTGTCTCAGAATCCTATCAGAGTAATCTTGGCCAATGTTTAAAAGGGTTGGGGGAAACAAGGGAAGAAAAAATAAACTCTGCTTGCTTAAAAATTGTAAATAAGTCTTTAACTTAGGGAAATCTGGATGCTGAAGCTTGTCACAGAAACTCAGGTGGGGAGCATTAGTGTTTTTCCAAGGAAACTCTTCATTTCTGAAGCAGTTTGTATGGTATCTGTTTTTTCATAATGGTCAAGATTATGCAATTGCTTTTGTATTAGTGAGAATAGTCAACTTCGAACAAATGTGACACTTAACACGGTAAAAATCGTTTCTTACTCGTGCCATTATTTAGTGAAGGGGCGTGGGGGTGGTGCTGGGAGGTGGGGGAAGAGTTTTTTCTCTACCCAGTCATGCAGCAACTCAGGGTCTTTCAGTCTAGAAAGCAACTAGACTAGAAAGCAACTAAGTATGGCCTGTGAGTTAAGCACAGTGTTTTAGTTAGTTCCAGCTGCTGTAACAGAATACCACAGATTGAGTGGCTTATAAAAAACAAAGTTATTTCTCACAGTTTTGGAGGCTGGAAGTCTGAGGTCAGGGTGCCAGCATGATTGGATTCTGGTGAGAGCCCAATTCTTGGCTCATAGACAGGCATCTTCTTGCTGTGTCCTCACAGGAAGAAATGAGGGTGATAGAGCTCTCTGAGGTCTCTTTCTTAAGGAAACATATCTCATTCATGAAAGCTGAACCCTTACGACCTCATCATGTTTCAAAGGCCTCACCTCCTAACACCATCACATTTGGGATTAGGATTCAATGCATGACTTTTGGGTAGAGATACAAACCTTCAGTTTATATATAACACGTGGTTTTGACTTTTACAAGGTTTACAATAACCAAAAATAATTTTGACCACAAAAATTATATGCAATTCAAATTGCTGAGTTTACTATCCAAAGTTGTACTAGAATACAGTCATGCTCATTTGTGTACTTATTGTCTATGGCTGCATTTGTGCTATGGTGGCAGAGTTGAGTGGTTGTGACAGAGACAATGTGACCTACAAAGTCTAAATTTTTTCCATCTTGCCCTTTACAGAAAAAGTTTGGCAACTCCTATTCTAGGGGCTTGAACTAGCAGACCTCTCAGGAGATTTTAAGGGCAAGGCTAATAATATGTGGCTCTGCCTACACAGTTGGCTGGAACTCAAGCCTGTATCCCCAGTGCCTATACGGGAGGCTGATAAATGCAGCCTAGCAAAGTGATGCAGATGAACGAGCACAGATATATAGAACAAGAGTCAACGTCAGACATTTTATTGGAGAAATTTACTTGTGTGGACTCACCTTTGAGTTCGGCCTTCAACTATGACTTTGTCTTATTTTAAGTTCTGTAAATGCATGAGCTCTTTTTTTCCCTCTCCCCAAGCTGTCATTATTTCAGCTCATCACTCTTTATTTCCTCAATGTGCATAGTCACAAAATGAAAGACAACTGGTTTGTTTTTTGGTTTTTAGGGGGCATTTTTTAGATTAAAATAAGCAATGTGATTAAAACAGCAGGGGGTGTCCAATAATTGAGTTGGTTTTGCCAGGCTCATTTGTGTATTTACTGAACTAGTCATGCAATAAGTGTTAGAAATATCAATCAAAGCAATGTTTTATTTTCTGTATTCTGTTGTCCTTCTTTTTGCTCTGATTGCACCTGCCAATGTTTGTGAGTTATTGTCAAATGGGCACCTTCCCAAAGGGTAATGCTTCATTGGAGTATAAATTTCATGTGAGAGTAGACGACGCTCCTATAAATTCAAAGGTTGTGATCAGCTTCAGATTTTTCCTTCAAGAGAGAAGAAAGAGACCAATAGCAGGAATACAGCAATAAGAGATTTTTATATTACTAAAGGGAAGCCCTTCATAATAAAGACCAATAGGATCCTTGATTTTTTTGGGTTCCTGGGAATTTCTCAACATGAGTAATAACTTTTAAAAAGCTGGCAACAATAGAAATTATCAACATTTATCAGCCCACCAAAAGCAGTGTATAAAACTGATGTTTGACTCATTACATTCCAAAGATTTATGTGTTTTGGCCTAAAATCGGGACAGGACTGACTCAGATGTTGTCCAAGTGGGTCACTTTCTCATGCCATCAACTTTGGGTGCATGAGAGTTCTTCAGAGGACCTTGGAAAAGTCAGAATTGCATAGAAAATGGGAGGTGAAGAAGTGGCTAAGTGTACATTCTTTGTAATTTCCAGCTTTGTAACTTACTTATATCAAAATGCTACTGCTAGACCCCAATATTTGAGATATTGTGGTGAAAGCACACTTCCAATTTTTATGTAGAGTTATTATCTCTCTACTGCCATCAACACAACCTGACCCCTGACTGGGGCGGCTACTCTGGTGAGTGTCAGACATCTTGGGGTAGACTTAGAATTTCTCATCAGGGGCTAGCAGATATAGAGAAAAGAAAATAAGGCCTGGCATGCTGGCTCATGCCTGTAATCCCAGCACTTTGGGAGGCCTAGGTAGGAGGATCACTTGAGCTCAGGAGTTTGAGACCAGCCTGGATAATATAGTGAGAGACTATCTCTATAAAAGGTTTAAAAAATTTGCCTGGCATGGTGGCATGTGCCTGTGGTCCCAGCTACTCGAGAGGCTGAGGTGGAAGGATCTCTTGAGTCCAGGAGGTCAAGGCTGCAGTAAGCTATGATCACACCACTGCACTCCAGCCTGGGCAACAGAGCAAGACCCTGTCTCTAAAAAAAAAAGAAGAAGAAGAAAAGTAAGACATTGCCAGGACTTTTCTGGCACTCCATGGCATCCTCACATATCACTTCCTTCCCTCTAAACTTTCCAGTAGGTTCTCCATATACTGTAAGGTTGTTGCCTGACTTTGGAAATCATTCACAGGTTAAATGTGAATCTATCTATATATTTTAAGAATTATTTTAAGCTTATAATTAAGGAGATTGTATGAGCCCACATGACTAACCAATCCACTGTCTTCCAAATAACTATACATTTCTATTAAATGATCATCTCATTTCTAAAAACAGTTAATGGTAATCTCTGTTCACTAAACTTGTACTCTCATTCACAGCATCCTTCATAAACTGACCTGGTCTTAAAAAAAAAAGTGTTGAATGCTGAGTTTACATGCAAGAAGTCTCTATTACTTTATTTTAAAAAGGAAGAATAATAATGTACTTCCATCTAAAACTCTAAACAGTTTCCCCCAAATATCAATAAACTAATCTGTAACATTTTACAGTGGATTTCCGCATAACACAAAGCATGTAGAACAAAAATTGCCAAACTATTTAACTTTTAATAATGCATTTGTAGGCTTGGGTGCAGTATATAATGCTACTGTGCAACATTAACTGCAAATTACATCTTCCTACTCTACTGCAACAAGCACACTACTGCCAATAAACATTGGATTGGCCTGTGTGCAAGGTATATGGAGTCATGAGAATGACTCAGTTACGTCTTTCTTGTGTTCACCTTTTTCTCTTTTCTGTTTCGTTTTTTCCTTTTAGAGAAAAGGACGTTGCTCCGTCACCTGGACTGTAATGCTGTAGCACAGTCATAGCTCACTATATCCTCGATCTCCTGGGCTCAAGTCGACCTCCTCCCTCAGCCTCCTGAATAACTGGGAATACAGGCCCATGCATCATGCCCAGCTAATTTTTTAAAATTTTTGTAGATACAGGGTCATGGAATGTTGCCCAGGTTGGTTTCAGACTCCTGGGCTCAAATAATCCTCTGCCTTGGCCTCCCATAGTGTTGGAATTACAGGCATGAGCCACCATACCTGGACCCAGCTAATTAAAAAAAATTTTTTTGTAGATATAAGATCTCTCTATGTTGCCCAGGATGATTTCCAATATCAGGGCTCTAGTGATCCTCCAGCCTTGGTCTCCCAGAGTATTGGGACTACAGGTGTGAGCCACTGGACCTGGCCTGTTCACCTGTTTTTATATGCTTCGTCATTCCCATCTCTTGTTTTAATGTGAGATTTTATAGCGCTCCTGTCTTTCCTGCTTTGTTCATGGAATTTTCCATCTTTTTTAAAAAGGCATTTTCAGTTGATATTATGGAAAAGATTATCATGCTTATGCACAAGATATTTAAACAACTCAAGCACAAGATGTGTTCCAATCCAATAACTGCAGCGCAATCCACATCCTCTCTTCTAGCCTGATGAGCACATTGAACATTTTCACTGGTATACATGTGCAAATTAATCATGGCAGACTTTCAGATTAGTTAGCGTATTGACTGTACAAATGTCTTATATGTTGTTATAGCAGATATTTGAAAGGTAAGAGTAAAGTATCAGGGGCACCTGTATAAGATTGCTTTTATTCACAAAACTGAAGATGCTCTTGTCATTATGTAGCATACTAAAGGTTCTAGGTGGAGGGAAAAAAACCTAGTTTATTTTTTTGATGGAAGTTTTTCTCTGTGACATGTGGGAAGGTGAAGCATGATAATGCATTTATTCTAGGCACTGCACAGGCTATCCTGGACCCACATTACTTACCACTAGAACAGAAACAGTTGTCCATCTTGAGGGGCCTTTTTTTTGAGACAAAGTCTAGTTCTGTCGGCCCAGGCTGAACTAGAGTACAGTAGTGCAATCATGGCTCACTGCAGCCTTGACCTCCTGGGCTCAAGTGATTCTCCCACCTCAGCTTCCCTAGTAGCTGGGACTACAGACATGCACCATGATGCCCAGCTAATTTCATATTTTTAAATTTTTTGTAGAGATGGTATTTCGCTGTATTGCCCAGTCTGGTCTTGAACTCCTGGGCTCAAATGATCCTGTTGAGTTGGCCTCCCAAAGTGCGGGGATTACAAGTGCGAGCCACTGCACCCTGGCTTTTGTTTTTTTTTTTTCAATGAAGCTGCATTTCTTCTTCCAAAGAGGAAGTGTGCCCAGAAACTTGGATGTGATTGGGTGGGCTGGCTATCAGCTGGAGTCCAGCCCAGCCCAGAGGATTCTGCCATTGGCTCAGCTAAATTTCTCTTGTTCAGTCCCCCTCTAGTTGGGATGAAGTTACTTCTACCTTCTCTCAGCTGGAAGAGACAAACATATGCCCCTTCAGACTTGGTAACTCTACCGCTTAGTGGATGGGGAGATGGTTTTTCTTTTTCCACAGGGATCTCCCTTCTCTTGAGGTAGTAGAGGAAATGTTATTTTTCCCAGTTAAGGACGGGGTTCACTGTAGACTTCTAATGTGATCTGGTGCCCCTAGTCTGACTTATTGGAGGGATTTCAGTCAAAGCCCCTTTTGTATTGTTACACATTTTGTTGCCAGGCCAGGGAAGGAGTGGGGGTATGAGTGGTGGTTGAAATCCAGAGATAGTATAGCCTGTAAAGTCTAAAATGTTTACTAAAAAGTTGGCTCTGGGGAGGAAAAGTTTGCCAGCTCCTGTTCTAGTCCATGTGCTGTGTACCTGGGATCCTGGAATTCTGCTGCCAGGGCTCCTAAGGATAGGCCTCACTAAAGAATGTTCCAGTGGGTCTGTTTGCAGGGGGAAGCTGGACAGAGCTGAGATGCCTGGACTGCATGTCCACATGGGGAGCTCTGGAGTGTCCCTGAGTGTGAGTTGGAGAGAAGAGAGGGGGTGGCATAGGCAGGGTCCTGAGGCAGTCTCCTTCGCCACACCGTGGTGGCACTATGAGGGGCATAAATTGTTTAAATTTGAGACTACCTTGCAAGTCCTTATGAGAGAACATTTGTCAGATTAGGAGGATAGAACACATATTTGATTTAACAGATTAGTAGCTCGATTTGGAACTTTTACATAATTGGAAGTATAGTGTGTGGCCCTCTATTTGCATTCTTGCCCAAACCTGCATATGTTGAGGGTGGGCCTCCAGGAAGAGGGGGTGACTCATTTGCATAAAGGCACTCTATGCAGAGAGTAGTTGCCTGGCTGAATCGCCCTTAATCTGGGCTTTTCTTTTAAAGCACTCTTGCCCAGAAACGATGAGAAAGGGGGAGAACAAGTGGGTTGGGATTTTTCCTCACAAAGGAACTGTATTTGTGGCCAGCTCTGAGGCTCATAAGCTTCTTAGCAAGACAAAGAGAACCCAAGTGTTGAGAAGTGCCAGCAAGTCCTTTGTCAGACACTAAATATTTTCTGCCAGAGCAGTAATGATAATTGATACCACCCACTTGGTCTCTTTTTTTCAATCTCTTCTCTTCTCTTATGTCCTCTTTTTTTTTTTTTTTTTCAAGGAGTTCTTGGCTTCATCTCATAGAGGATGTCTGCTCTGGTTTGAATGCTACCTCCAAAGCTCATGTTGAAATTCAATTGCTATTGTGATGGTATTAGGAATTAGGCTGTGAGTGCTCCACCCTCATGAATGGATTAATGTCGTTATCATGGGAGTGGGTTAGTTATCATGGGTGTGGGCTAGTTACCATAGGAGTGGGTTATCTTGGGAGTGGAATCCTGATAAGAAGGATGGGTTCAGCACATTCCTCTCTTTCATTCTCTCTCTCATGCTGCCTTGCCCTTCCACCTTCTGCCTTCTGCTATGGAGTGATGCAACAGGAAGCTCATTGCCAGATATGGGCTCCTTGACCTTGGACTTCCTGAGCTCTAGAACTGTAAAAAATAAATTTTTTTCAATATAAATTACTCAGTCTGTGGTATTCTGTTACAGCAACACAAAATGGACTAAGACGATGTCCAAATATAATCACCGTGGATGGATTGACTCACAGTTGTCTGTACTTAAATTATGGTTCCAGTACCTTCTGCTCCAACCAGGGATGCCATTGATATTTTTCCCCTTTAGGGTTTTGCAAACAGATGTTTTGACAGCTAACCACTGCTTCTTGTGATTCATTTCCTTGAAATTACTGAACCCCAAACCCCATGGGGTTTCTGGAAAGACTGCTTCTCAGTTGGATTGCTGCTGTCTTAAAAATCAAAGAAGTTTTGGTTCACATTTCATCAAAATGAGATCTGTCCTTCAATTTCTAAGAGCTGACTCTTCATTCACTTCACAGAAATGAAGAGTTTCGAATTTCCACCATATTCTGATATGTAAAGGTTATGTTTGTGTGCTCTTAGCAGACAAAAATACTAGAATGATAGAAAAATACTTACAGGATTATTCAGCCCTTAGGATCATTGCTTCAACGATAGTCCAGGGTACAGTGGCCTGCTATGAAACCACTGTGAATTCCAGGATGAGCCCATTAATTTTCTTGAGCTTCTTGGTGTTCGTTCCTTGAAATTGGAGTAAGACTTTGATTATTTTTAAGGCTATATTTTCACGTTATCTGATAATGCTGTTGAACCACTTAGAGTCCTAAGAAAAATACGTATTTTTTTCTTTGCATAATTCTTATGGTAATTTCTGTTCTTTTTTTTCTACTGATGAGAAATAGTAAGACAAAAAGAGATACATATTGTATGAGATTCTGAACCAGTTTAGCATTTTTTAGCACATTTTAGTATAATCTTTCCTGGACACCTTAAAATTAAGGTCTCACTTTCCATTAACATGATGGTCATAGAGCATCACTACACCTGCCAAGATAAGGTTCTTATAATTTGAAAAGAAGTTGATGAAAAATTCAGAAACCAGATTTCTGGCCACCTAAGTTTATGATTTAAACCCGGAAGTGTTGCCAACTAATATGCCTAGGAGAAGATATTTTGTTCTAATAAACCAGCAATTGGTGCCAGTTGGACTCTTAACGGGATTCACAGAGTGGGTGAAATTTGTCTTGGATTTTCTTGTCTTACTCTTTTTTCTGCCATTTCCTTATTTCTAGAGCAAGGATTCTTAACATCAGTACTATTGACATACTGATGGATACTGATTTGTTGTGCAGGGCTATCCTGTGCATTGTAGGCTGTCTAGCAGCGTCCCTGGCTCTACCCACTGGATATCTATAGCATCCCCTCCCCAGTTGTGATCATCAAAAATATCTCCAGATATTGTCAAATGTCCCCTGGAAGAGAGGAGGAAAATCACTCCTTATTGAGAACCTCTGCTCCCTTCTGCCAGTTGCTGGGTGCTCCATGTTATCATCTAGAGTTCTGAACTCATCACACTAGTAACCTATCCCCAAGTGTCATCTTCTGGAGTGACCAAGTTCCAAAATCATTGGTCTTTCCACTAAGCCATGGCCCTCAAGAAGGATGGATATGATTTATTACTTGTTTAAGTGGCTCACACTGGTGCATGTATGTCTCAGGGGATGACTCAGACCAGCATAGCTGCATTTTATTTTTTTTGTTTTTTAAATTAGAAATGGGGTCTCATTATGTTGCCCAGGCTGGTCTTGAACTCCTGGGCTCAAGGGGAACCACCCACCTTGGCTTCCAAAAGTACTGGGATCAGGCATGAGCCACTAGGCCTGGCAATATGTACATTTTAAAAGAGATATTTGTTAAACAAAATTGATGTCTAATCAGTAAAAAATAACAGACACTCTATAGGTTTACTAATAGTCACTTGGTTTTTTTTCAGACTTGTGATAATTTTATCAGATAGGTAAGTTTATAAAAGAGGAAAGTGAGACTCAGGGAGATTAAATAATTTGAACAAGGTCAGGCAGTTTGGTATAACAAAGTAGGTCTACCATTCAGATCACTTGAATCTTAACTTGGTGTTCAGGGTATTTTGAAATGTCAAGAGAGTCCTTCTAGGTACTCTAATTGTCTCAAGCAATTACTCATATTCCTCTTTCTCTATCTCCTACCTGTTATAGACTGCTATCTTCTTTTATACCATGTACTGTTCCTTATAACTCACAAAAAGAGTGTGCAGAGGTGAAATTCAAAGAAACTGAAATATGCCTTTTGAAATTTACCACAATTTATGGGAGCTTTTATACAAAGTATAGTAATTCCATCTGCTGACAGTAATTTTCTATATAGGTATCCCTTTCCAATCTCAAGTCTCACTTATTGCAAACAAAAGCAAAAACAAGACTCTTCTTCATACTCGTCTTATAGGAGATGACAATATATGCATTCTCTTGTCTTACTCTTCTACCACTTCCTTATTCCCAGAGTAAGGATTCTCAATAGCAGTACTATTGACATTTAAGGCAAGATATCCTCTTGCCTTAGCAGTTTTCACAAGAGATAATTCTAATAGTCCTTGTAGAGTTCAAGCAACTAACATGGTAATTGATTTCTTAGTTTCTCAGGGAAATGTTAAGGGATTCTGTAACATGTTAGCAAACTTCCAAATACTAGGAGAAGTTGTTAGGGGTCATGTATATTCTAAGTTTAATGAGTATGAATATTTTTTACTTGCTGTTTTTATAATTATACTGTAACAAATTTGGAAACAGTGTAAAAACCACGAGAGAATAAAACAAAGTATCCATAATTCTAATGCTCAGTCATAACCCTGATGACATTTTGATGTCTGTCCTCTTAGCCTTTTTTTTCCTAGTCATATACATTTATTAAGAAAACAAGGCTGGGCATGGTGGCTTACGCCTGTAATCACAGCACTTTAGGAGGCCGAGGTAGGTGGATCACCTGAGATCCAGGGGTTCAAGACCAGCCTGGCCAACGTGGCAAAACCCGATCTCTACTAAAAATACAAAAATTAACTGGGTGTGGTGGTGCAGGCCTGTAATCCCAGCTACTCTGGAGGCTTAGGCAGGAGAATCACTTGAACCCGGGAGGTGGAGATTGCAGTGAACCAAGTTCATGCCACTGCACCCTAGCCTGGGTGACACAGTGAGACTCCATCTCAAAAAAACAAAACAACAACAAAAAAAACCCAAGCAAACAAAAAAAAGAAAACAAATACATTTGGATTATAGTAGTAAGGATTTTTAAGCATATAAGATTATGGACATTTTCTAGTATCATTATGTATTTGATTTTGGAGACTGCATATGCTCTGTTTTATGTCGTATCATATGAGGTATGTATTTAAATGTATTCTTCTATTCAAAGTCTTGAATATAATAGGCACACAAGGCATTTTTCAGTGTGCTCTAGGTCACTCGTGGTATTAAATTGTGAAGGGAGAGGGGAAGGATGGATGCCTGACCTTTGGATTTTGTGAAAGCCACAGGCCCAAGCAGATTCCATAGAGAAAAGGTAGTGTTAATGTCACCAACCATATGTAATAGGGCAACATAGACTGGGGAAGAGTGTGGACAAAGCTAGCTAACAGTGAAGGAGGAGAAAGGAATAACCCAAGCCAGATGAGCTGCTGTTTCCTGGGGTCATGGCTGGGAATTGTTGCCCTGGGATAGCTGGATGAAGGTACCTGAGATGAAGGGTAAAGATGAGAGAGGTTTGCTTCCTACTTAATCGTGCTTTCTGGGGGCTAGAAACACCATCATTATCATCCCTAACACACATTTATTGACTGTTTTCTCTATTCCGTGGACCTCTGGAGAAGCGGGATGCCTTTGAAAGTGTGTGCTTAACAACCAGAAGTATACTGAGAGAGAAAGAAGACCATTTGGGCAGTTTGCAGAGACTTAAGCCATCAAAATCATTCCCTCAAAAATGATTCTAAATTATCACAAGGCAAAAATGTTAATGAGTTATTGAATATTGGTTATAACTGATACATTATTTCTAGGACAAAAAACCCCCAACCTAGTCTAGTTGTATTTTGCAGTTATGTGTGCAGTGGGTAGCAATATTCAAAGCCCCTCACAGAATCTTTGTGCTCATTTTGTGGGACTTACTTTAGAATATAATTTTTATTGGACAGAGTATGCATATTTAAGCCTATTTTGTATTGGGTTTAATTAATAATTATGGTATTCTCTGTGTGTATGTGTGTCCTGCTCAAAATCTTGAATTATAGTAGGCACAAAAGGCATAAAAGTAATTTTTTGGTGTGCTTAAGGTTCTTTGTGATATTAGTCTGCAAGGGAGGTTTACTTAGTGACTTAATTTCCAGAAACACACTGCAGTTTCAACTGGAAACTATTTGTGGAGTAAGTTATAACTGGACATTTAACAATGTCATCTGCCATACCCAAATGCAGTCTGAGAGTTGACTTTTTAAACTTTTTAATTTGACAGTGATTATTTTCATGGCAAAATGGGCTAATGTGACCATCAAACATACCTATACTTCTGTTCAGTAGGTTATAACATCTTATGAATTCTTAAGTTAGTTTTCTTGAGAATACCATATGCAAATACTCCACAGTAAAACCAGAATTTTCAGATTTGACCAGATATTTCTTTGGCAAAATTCGCCACTGATGCACATTATAAAGGGAATGTACCTTGGGGAAGATTGGTGCATATTACAGAATCAATTTCATAGAATGAAGAATAATATAGAAATTTCTTAATTGGACAGTTTCTTTATCTCAGTCAAATTGGCTACTCTAGGGAAATAAAGATTTCACTAAAGTACAGGCCAAGGTTGGATGTGAGCAGTGCCTCTTATATAGAGCTTGTGGAATTGCAGATCAGGAACCCAGGAAATGCATGCTGTCTCTAGTTGATGCTTCAGGTCAAATATCCCCACTTAGAGCTCCCTTGACCAAGAGCCCCTTGGCCTGCACTCTTCTGTTCCCTTGCTCCACTTGGCCTTTGCTGGGAGAGGCCTTTGCTTGTAAAGATTCCAGCCAGGCTCCAGACCTATCTTTCCATCATCATCTCACCAGGGCACCAAAGCACCCAGCTGAGTTTCGTTGTTCTCCTGTTTAAAACTAACCTTACTATGAGCACTGATCCACTATGAAAGGAATAATAATTCCAGACATTGCAAATGGAATGTAAAATGTGGTAAACTTGGCTGATATTCAGAAATGTGCTTTACTGAGTTACAGTCTCAGCCAGTTGCCTTGAAGACGGAGGAGACCCAATTGATCAAAGAGCAAGGAGCAGATGTCTTCCACTGGGAAGCCAGGTAAAAGGTCGGTGGTTTCCAGGTAGGGCAGACAATGTCAGGGTCTGGCCTGGATCCCTTCATATGCTTTTTACTGTTTCTCTCCCTCCCTCTCTATTTGATTTGATTTTGCTTTTTTACCTTTTCTCGGTGGAAAGATCCTTTCCAACCTTGAGTGCTAGAACCTACTTTGAAACCTACTTTGTTTAATGAATAGAAAAACAGAAGTAGCTGGCAGGCTATGATGACCCAGCCCGTACACACAAACACATAGATGTTGACTCATGACTGTCTAGTGCTGGAACATGAAGGCCCAAATCCTTTGCCTCAGGTCACGGCAACTTGGACACATAACTCATATTTGAGTCTCCTGTGGGCTCAGGCCAAATCTACCCCTATGAGACATTTCCAGGGTTCTGTTCTTCTTGGCTTCCTCTCCTCCCTGGGCTGCTTCCCCTGCTCCCTCACCAAGTGTTCCTAGGGGAGTACTGCCTTTATGATTTCTTGCACACAAACCCTCCTTTCAGTGTCTGCTTCTAGAGAGCCTGGACTAAGACAACAGATCAGCACACATATTTAGGGAAGACAGGGAAGCTAATGAGCACTGACACAAACACAGCAAGTTGCATGTGGCTGTGTTGCCTACTGGCTAAGAGCAGAAGGTCTAGACTCAGAGAAACCTTGGTTACACTCTCACCTCCTCCTTTGGTAGCTGTGGAACATTAGGCAAAGTGGCCAACCAATCTGAGCTCCATTTTCCTTGCAAAGTGGAGGAAAAATGGAACCAAACTCATAAGATTGTTTGTGAAGCTTAAAAAAAATATTGCACAAAATAATTGTTTGTGGCGCATAATAAATCCTCAATAAATGTTAGCTTTATAGAAAATCTTTTTCTTAAGTTTTAAAGGAGCCTGTATGCTTAGATCTATAGCACAACTCAAAAAGGCATTGTGAGATGGAGCAGTCATCGGTGTCCCCATTTGATAGTGAAGAAAATACGCTCAGAAAGGTTAAACAACTGTGTATTAAGTCATATGGCTTATTGTGATCTGTTGTGAGGACCCCAGGCTCTGGAATAGCAGGGTACTGTATTATCTAGGGTATGCAGAGCCTCTCAGCATCTAGCAATCTGACATTTGGAGATTATATTTGCCTGAACCAGTGAGCACATTGAACTCCAAGTATAAAAATAGACCTGAGATTTCTAAGGATCAGAAATATTAATAGTATATTACTAAAGAAAGGTGTAAGACAAAGAAAAGAAGAAGAACACAGAGTATGTCCTCAACCATTCTTTGAATGCTACAAACAATAATATTTCATGAAGTGCAATTTTTCCTTCATTTTGAATGATTCCAGTTGCTGGTATTGATTATTCTACCTTATGTAGAGGAAATGAAAGAGATTTTAGATGATGGTGTTCTCACAAGCTCTTGAATCTGTGAATTTGAAAATATCACAATGAAAAATGTGAAGGTCATGTGCATAAATCTACATATGATAACATTCATGTATGTGTTAATTACTTCTATATCAATTAAGATCAAACATATGGAAAACCATATGTACTGGGAGGAAAAAACTCAGGTGTGTTCAATATATCATCGTGCAGGAAATCTAACCTGGCCTGACTGTTGTTGGAGGGCATGTGTGAGTCAAGTCTTTAATTTGTAATAGAATTTAAAGGACTATATTTCACTATTTTAGGCAGGAAGGTCAAGGGTAGGAAATATTCTTAGAAATAGGACTTTGATTAATATATAAAGGAATTCAAATTATATTTGAGTTTACTGGAGGGCTTGGGGCCACCAAATCTTAGAGACTTAAGCTACCTATGAGAACATCCAGAGGACAGAAAAGATGCAGTGGGAAAGACACAAAATAATGTCATATAGACGAGGGGTCCTTAATTTTTTGTTTGAGGCAAGGAGCAAATGCAAGCAAGACACACAGAAGTATAGAAATGTTTTTTGAATACTGGGTGGGTTGTGCTCTAGATGAAGGTATAGACTTCTTGCCAGTCCTTCTTAAAGGTAGAATGAAAATTGGAAGAGGAAAGCTATGAAGCAAATCAGAGGATGCACCTCTTCCAGCTCAGTTGGAAAGAGCGAGTGAGTTGTCCATCACTAGAGGTGTTTTTCACTTATCAAAGAAGTTATAAAAAGCTTCAGATATCTGACTCTCCCCCAGAATTATGAATATTTCATTTTAATTTTCATAATTTGTGGTCCTTATCATTTAAACATAATCTGTGTCCTTAATAAGATATTTTTAATGTACCCTGAGTTTTATACTTTTGTGGGTTTTGTGAATCTAGTTAAGCTGTCTCTGTCTTAAATTCAAATATACCATACCTCATGTCATTATCCTCTACTCAAAGTAATAGGTATTAATTATTGATGCTAGTTCTCATATAAAAAAGGAAGATTGTATTTTTTCAAGCGGATAGAATTATTCCAAGTATATTTTTAGTTAAAATAATTGGATAATGTGTGTGTAGTATAATAATATCTTCAGAGTGCTGAGGGAGAGAGAAGGGAGGGACAGGTAGTAGCAAGGAGTGAATGAGAGAGGAACTCCACACCAATAATTATATATCTAAAAAAATAATTTCAAAAATGGGTCAAAATAAATGATATTTTCTAGTAAACAAATTGCAAGAGATTTTCTACTAAGAGAGGACCAGTAAAGAGTGTACTCCATGAACAAGGGAATATTATCAGGAGAACATGAGATGTAAATAATGTTTGTTGTTGTTTTTCTTTTTCTTTTTTCCTTTCTCTAGAAAGGGAGGATCACCAGGAAGAAATAAGTCCAGATTTCCCATCAGTTCAGTGGTATGCAGCCCAGAGTCAGAATATAATTTTTTAGCAGAAAATGTGTTGTAGTATTTTTTGAAAAACAAAATGGATTCAACAAGGGCAAGAGTGGCTGTAGGTAGCCCTTTTGTAGGCTACTGCAGTGATTTTGACATTGGAGGGAGGGGGAGGTTGAATACGCAGAGAAACAATTAAGTGTTACAATTGATCGGATTTGATGATTAATGGCATGTGAGGAGCTAAGGCCAGCCAGGATGCAGTAAGAGCACCTGAGTGGATGTTGGTGCCTTTTAGCAAGATAAGCGACAGACAGACTTGGGAACAAGACCATTAGTTTAGTCCTGAGGCTGTTGATTACAAAATGTATGTGAGAGATCCAGGTGAAGATGTCAAGTGGACAACTGAATATATTGGCATAACCTGGTAGGCACCTGAGGCAGCTTGCTTTGGGATTCAAATAAATTATGTTGAACCCTGATCAACCCTAATCAACATGAAGAGGGCCTACAGCCCTCCCGGTATCTAGGGCTTCTTGATGGCAGGGCTGGTGGTAGAAAGGCAGGCAATGTATTAACAGTTTTCTGCTCATCTCAGTCAAAATTTCTGCTTTCATTGAATTTGTTGAGTAGACTGTCTCCTTGTCATGTGCTATCTGTCTGTTCTTCTACATTGCCACACGTGTAGAAAAGAACCCTGTTTTATTGATAATATCACTAACAACTATTTACACAAGGTCTTTACTTACCCATCTGAAGTTCTTTGGGATTGGAAGGGTTAACATTATAGCAGTAGTTTTCCAACTTCCTTGCTTTTCAACCTTGCCAACATATTGATCAGCTATCTTCTTCTTCAAGACCCTTTCTTTTACTGCTTTTTGGATCCCTCCTAGAGGCTCTTCTGGGAAAGTCTGTACCCCTCACTCCATACAGCACAAAAGGTGATGTTTCCATAGTCCCCAGTTCACTTCATGCTCACTCTTACCTTTCCTCAATTTCATTAAGATCCTGCCCTGCACTGAGATCCAGGATTTGCCCTTCTGCAACCCAGAATTTTCAGAGACAGTGACATGTCAGCCTCTTCCTTCCTGCAATGGAGCAGAAAAAAACACTTAGTTTTCCCATGTAAATAAAATATGGTGGAAGTAGCAACAATTTTACTCTCAAGGAACTTTTTACTCTATTCAACATTGGATCTTGAGCTCAGAAAAGAGAGCCAGTTTGGGGATAAATTTTGAGTCATCAGAATGCAGATCATAAAAGAGGGGAGTAGCTGGAATGGGTGATAGTGCTCCACACACAAGGTAGAAAAAGAACGGGGAATGGTCATTGTTTTCTGCTCAACTTGCAAGAGAGGGAAAAATTAAGCTTTTTTGGTCCCAGACCACACTTGCCAAGAGAATCCTGGGGTGTATAAGGTGTGTGTATGTGGGGTGATAGGAGAAGGGGTGAAGGGCAGTTCCATAGTCAGCATTTCAGGGAAAATTTTTAGCAATTTAAAGGTAGTTAATTATCAACTGCTTTATTGCTATTTTGTTAGAGTAGAAAAATATTTTATGAAGCATTGTGTTTCTGAATATGAATTTAATTCAATTCTGTTCTATCAGGCCTTCCTTAAAATGATTCACACATTCAACAAACCACATTATTCTACTTCTATTTGTTTTTAAGTACTTTGTATGTTTCAAAAACCAAATTTCAATATTTTGGGCATTCAAAATGAAGTGTCATTCTCCAGTGTAATTAAAGGAAGTATTTGGGCATGTAATCAAATGTCTGTTCATCAAAGCAATAGGTTTGTAGATGAAAGAAACCTCTCTCTTACTTTGGGATTCATCAAAGTGGCCATACTACAAATGGGTGTTATACAGTTTCTTCATTTTGTGAAGATAGATAGAGAGAGCTGGAAACAGGGCAAACCCATGAATTGACCGTGAATGGTAGTAATAGTCTGGTCATTTTGTAACTTGATTCTTGAAGTCGAAAGCCAAATGCAGTCTTCTGTGTGCCAGCTCAGCAACCTAACATTATCAGGTACACAGGCTTGATCTAGAGTTTGGATGTCAACACCAAGGTCAAGTGGCCAGTTACACACACATGGGCTTGACCATCCGCCTATTGGGAGGCGTGTATAGGGTAAAATGTAGGCATGCAGTAAGTGTGACATTTCTGAGGTAGTTGACCTCTATGGATTTCTAACCCAAACCCGTAGTGTGCCCCTGACAAGCTCCACTGGGGTGTTGACAACACAAATCTCAGATGCTTTCAGGTTTCATCCAGAGATGCCCCTGCCCTAGCCAATGACCTTCCCCATAAACAGGAGAAGACAGTAGAATAAAAAATGATAGACTAGGGCTACATGCCACCAGGCAGATGCAGCTGGAACCTATGCCACAAGAATCTAGCCAGGATTTCTTAAAAACTAGTTAGGTCTATGAGCCAATAACCAAGACTTATACTAACCATCCCCTTGAGAGGCTTAACCACCCGTTGAACTTGCTCAAGTGTGAGTGAGTGACTGTAAGACTTGGGACCTCTTTGCAGGGCATCCTTAATTAACTTTGAAGTTGGGATGATCTCAAAAGACTATGACCAGGAAACTGTAATAGGCAGGCCTGTTCATAAAGTGTTCTTGATTTACAGTTGCAACATCTCTATTTGTGTGTACCTCAGTACTTCGCAGCCTTCTCAAGTCATGGCAAATGCAAAATCCAGTAAATGAATGGGGTTTTGTGGAAGAATGTAAAACCCAGAGGACCCAGCTGTTCCAGGTCACCCTCTCTGATTAATATCTGGCTAAGGGTCTTTAGTTAAATATCTCTGGATAAGTATCTCTACACACTTATAACTCATTCATGGCATACCAGTGTACTTAGGCATTGTACTTTATTCCACAATTCTTCTTAATCCCTTAAATATTTGTTCTACTGTTGATAAAAATCAACTTATCTCAGTGTTCTAATTTATTTAATAACCAAGGTGTGATTACTCTATAAAAATATTTTCCAGAAAAGATGTTCATTGCCAAACATCTAGAAATACCATCCGGCTTCTCATTTAAATTTTAATTATCATACTAGTTGAAATGACACTTTAGAGTTAATGTTTCTTATTTGGCTTTACTGGTATAGTGTCTCTTGCCAACATTTTCACTTTCTTTATGCTATAAATGTTTCATGCCTACAAGTCATTATGTTTCACCAATATTTGGCTTTATGGTCTTTCTTTGCAAAGCCGAAAGTCCAGCGTGCTTGAGGACAGTCTCTTGATTGAAAACATTACCTTAGGTTTTATCACACCTGCGGTTTCTGTGCTTTTTTCAATTCTCTGCCACCTTACAAATCATAATACGTGCTTTACTTGTTGCTCTGTCTTCTAGAATACACACACAAATATACAGTTGTACTTTGATTCTTGATTCATTTTCCATATATTGATGCTTGCGGACAGTGTTATTTGATTATCTTGTCATTTCTGGTTTCATAGAAGTCAGACTAAATCTTTCATTTGTTTTGACATTTTTTCTCTTCTGATTTTGCCCACTGAACCATGAGAGTATTGTGGTAAACAAGATTAGGCAAGAAACCCCTGTAATCTGCTGGGAGTATTGGAAAGAACATGGGATTACCTTTTGGTTAAATAAACCTGGGTTTCAGTTTTGACTTTATTAATTATATTGCTTTGGAAAATAATTAATGCTCTGAGTCTTTTCCTCACCTGAAAATATGAAAATCCCAATGCTTGTTTTAGGTACCTTGAAGAACTATTTTAAGTAGTGCATAAGAAAGTTTTCTACTTAGAAAAACATCTATGCATGCTTTCCTCCAGTTTCAGAGGATGAAGTGTCCCTTCTTTTTTTGAAGTTACTCCTCCACCTGTATTCCTGATCCCATTGCCTCTCACCTTCTTCAGGGTGTGGTGCCTACTCTTATTCCTCTTTTGCAGCTTTACCGTCTCCTTCCTGATCAACTGCCCTCAGCCTTTATACTAGTCTAGATTCTCTCTCATCCTGAAGGTATGCCTCCTTTCATCTTTTATTCCTTGCTATACTCATCCCCAAAAAATCCCCCCATCTTTGACCTTCAAACATCAAATACTTTTAATCCTATATATATGTATATTCCAAATTTGGTTTATCATTTTAAACTTTCATTCTGTCCTTAATCCACCTGCTATGGTTAGAATGTGTCACCCAAAGCTCTCGTCTTGGAAATTTAACCCCCAGTGCAACAGTGTTGAGAGGTAGGATCTTTAAGAGGTTATTAGGTCATGAGGGCTCTGCTTTCACAAATGGATTCATGCCATTATTGTGGGGAGTGGGTTAGTTATTACAGGAATGGGTTCTTGATAAAAATATGAGTATGATACCCCCCCCTTCCCTGTCTTGCATGCTCTCTTTCTCTCACCATGTGATGCCTTCCACCATGTTATGACACAGCAAGAAGCCCCTCACCAAATGTGGCCCCTCGATCTTACATTTTCCAGGCTCCAGAACTGTAAGAAATTAATCTGTATTCTTTGTAAGTTACCCAGTCTTGGGTATCGTGTTAGAGCAGAACAAAGTGAACTAAGGCAACACCACTATTTGAACTTGACTCAAATGAGAGTAACTGTCACCAGAGATCTCCTGTATTTTTTTCTGATTTATTTTATTATTACTACTTTTTATTGATATGTAATAGTTGTACATATTTTGGGGGAACATGTGATATTTTGATACATATATACAATGTGTAATGATCAAATTAGGGTAATTGGGATATCCATCACCTCAAACATGTATTTTTTCTTCTTGCAGGGAACATTCCAGTTCTTCTCCTCCAGATATTTTTAACTATACAATAAAATATTGTTAGTTCTAGTCTCCATATAGTACTATCAAATGCCTATAACTCATTCCTTCTAGCTAAGTGTATTTTTGTACGTATTAACCAACCTCTCTTCATTTCTTCCTCTTTACTGCCTTTCCTTTTCTCTGGTAACCACTATTCTACTCTCTACCTCCATTAGCTCTTCCATGTTCTTTAAAGTAAAGATAAATGTTGAAAAAGATACAACCTTCAAGTTCAGTGGCTTAACCAAATAAAAGTGTATTTTTTACTCATCAAATAGTAAGTGTTTGATCCTCATCAGGAAGTTTTTCTTCAGTCAGTAATATAGGGACCTACACACTTTCCGTCTTGGAGTTCTGCCTTCTTCAATACCTGGCTCCCAAGGGGGGTGTCTCCATTCTAGCCATATAGAAGCAGAAAAGAACAGGGAAGATCATGTGTAGGAAGTTTTTATAGTTTTTAGGGTACACCCTAAATCCAATATGACTGATGTCTGTATGAGAAGAGGGAAACTTGCACAAAAGAGAAACACACACACAGGGAAAATACTATGTGGCAATGAAGGTAGAGAATGGAATGATGCAGCTGGAAGCCAAGGAATGCCAAGGATTGCCAGCAAGCACCAGAAGCTAGGAAGATGTAAGGAGGGTCTTCCCCTGGAGCCTTCAAAGAGCATAGTCCTGCTGGTATTTAAGTTTTGGGCTTTCCCCAAAACTGCGAGACAATAAATTTCTGTCATTTTGGGCTATCCGTTAGTAGGCATTTTGTTACATGGTTTTAGGAAACTAATACACAGTTAAGCTTAAAAAGTGATACATTATTCCCGCTCACCCTCCATTGGTCAGAACTCAGACCTATGGACACACTGAACAGCAAAGAAACCAGGGAAATATAGTCTAGCCCTATGTCTAGGAAGAAGAGAAGAATATGAGTCTTAGAGATCAGCCAGCAGTTTATTCCACCCCCTCCACGTGACCACATACTATGAGCATTTTTTGTCATCTTCTGCTACATTTGACCCTGTGGTCTATACAGTTGTTGATGTTGATGACAAAATAGAGGCACTAGACAAGGTGCTTGATGCCTATTATCTTAAACCTTCACAACAACCCCACAAAGTAAGGATTGTTATTTCATTTCAGTTGACACTTTCCTGGCAGCTCAGTTCATTTTATTTCCCCCACATAACTTTCTTAGGTTTCTATATCTTTGATTATTGCCTTTTTGTCACTCCTATAGGTTCTTCTCATAGGCACATCTTGGACTTAGGTGTTCCCTGATTGTCACCTTGGTCTTTTGTCCTTCTTAGTCAGCATGCATTCCCTTAGTGACCTAATCCTTTTGTGGTTTTACCTGCACCTATCTGTTGATGACTCCAAAATTTAAGTCCCCATACCTGAACTTCAGAATATGTCCAAATACCTACTGCATATAACCTGCAGATAACTAAAACTCAACTTCCCCTGAAAGGTATGTCTACAAATTTATCCTACAAATGTTCTTCCTTGTTTATGCTCACAGTAAGTGACACTACCTGGTCAGGTCACCCAAACCAGAAAACGAGAAATAACTATGAATTCTTCTGGCTCTTTACCAATGTTGCCTTCTAGGTATAACTTTGAACGAGCTCCCCCAGCTTCTAACCATAAATCGCATAGTTCTGTTTCATTATTCCTCACTGGCTTTTATGCCAGTTTCTTCTGATGGCCTCATTTATTAATTTTGCATACTTCACATCCACCATCTATACTGATCCCAGAATTTTCTCTCTGAAATGCCAGCTATGTGCAGTTCTCTGTTCACTCATCAGTGACTTCCCATTATGTACCGATTCAAGCTCCTTAGCATGGCGTATAAGGTCATGAATGACCTTTCTCTTCATGCCTTTTCTTCAGCCTCATCTTCTCTTCCACTCTGTATTGTAATTTCTGTTCTAGTAATAACAAATTTAGTTCTCCCAATACAGCATGCAGTTTCAATCCTCCACGCATTTGCTTAGCCCGATGGCTCTCCCTAGATGAACTTCTCTTTTTATGCATATAGCTAACTCCTCTTACCCTTTAAGGTGACCTAAGTATCTCTTCTTAAGATGCCCAAACAGCCCTCCCCTGGGCTGTACTCACACTCTGTGGTTTTCTGTATCTTTGCACTTATAATGGATGCAGAAATCCTTATTTCTGTGTCTTCTCCTAAGAGTGAGTTCCCTGAGGGCAGAGAAGCTGGTCCAAGTACCGACCTAGCATGGCAGTTTCTGAAGCATAGTAGATGCTAAGTAAACATTTACTAAAAGAAACTGAGCTCTTGAAGAGGATATTATCACCTAGATGGAGATTTTGAGTCTGGATATAATCATAGATGATAGCTCATTACCTTTAAATCCCAAAAGGAAAAGAGATATCTTAGTTTATAAAAATCTGTGAAAATTATATTTCAGAATCATTAAAACTGATAAAAACAGAATGTAAAATATACAAAGTCCTAAATTTTATCTGATTCTCTGGGCTTTATTGATTTAAGAAGAAAAAGAAGCAACAATGTTTTGATGCTTCTGGGGATCCTCTAACTTCAAAAGCTGGTGATTTGCATTTATCCTCTTAAAATGTTCTCAATGTATCTGTCCTACCCAAATGCATGTCACTAGCACTTGACACATAACAAGAGACTATTGGAAGCTAAAGGACTGCCAAACATTATTTTGATGATAAAAGATTATGAACAACTTAGTCCACCAAGAGTTCAGGAAAAAAAAAAAAACAGAATTAGAGCCCACCAAAGAACTTACGGCATAATGCGCATTTATTTAACAATAAATGAAGCATACATGTTTTAAACTTTGTTATAAAAATTTTAAATATAATAACTGAAAGTAAATTGAATAGTAAAACAACCAGGTACATAATCTAGCTTCCACAATTATCAATATCCTGCCATTTATGAGTCACCTATATACATAGACATTCTGCATTCTTTTTTTCTGTTGGAGTAAAATTTAGGTTTTCATTTTGCATATTGAAAAGCATAAAAGTCAATATACCTATGTCAAAAATATTCCTATCATAAATAAAAAATATTAGATTTTTGTTGTTTGTTTTTTATTGCTTTAAATGTAAAATAGCTTTTCAAATGTAGTTAATAAAATGTGGCAAAAAATCCACAAAAATAATCAGTTGTTACTCATATGAATGACATTATTTCCACTTCTGAATTGTTTCCGGAAGCATTTTATTGTATCAGTTTAGGACAGGAGCTAGCACACTCTACCCCACTGACCAAATCTGGTTTCCTGCCTGCATAGCATAAAACATATTATTTTTATTTTAAAATGTTATTTTATTTTTTACATCTATATTTTTAGAGATGGAGTCTCACTGTATTTCCCAAGCTGATCTTGAACTCCTGGCCTAAAGTGATCCTCCTGCCTTGGCCTCCAGTGTGCTGGGATTACAGACATGAACCATCACATATCTGGCCCTATACAGATAAAGTTTGCCAATCCCTGGTTTAGCACATGAGGTTCCTCTTGTCATCCATGTGGCCTTAGGTGAGACACTTAACTTCTCTGAGATTATTTAATCATCTGTAAATAGGAAGGAAAGTCAAATCTAACTCATAGGGTCGTTTTGAGTCTCAAAAGAGTTACTATATGAATAACATGTAGAACAGTATTTGGACCATAATAAGCACTCATTGTTACCTTTATCATCATAATGAACATTCTCAATATCAGTGATGGTAGTGATAGAAACCAGTGGGCTTCAGATTGCAGCTATCTCACTTAGGGTCTTGAGGAACTAAGCTATTCTGGCCACGCCCATTTGTGTATTTCTAAAAAGGAGATAGTTGTCTCTTCCTTGTGAGACTGTATCTGGAATGAAGGTGACAAAGCCTTTGTGACATGGAAACATTTCATGAAATGGGGACTGCTGTTAATATGGTTTTGCAGGTATTCTCCACTTGGAAGTCACTGGGCATGTGGGTCCTTGTAGATATCTGGCTCACAGGTACTGAAGGGGCCCTCATGGGGTTAATTTCCTGCAGTGCAGAGTCTAGGCTTCAGCTTTGAAGGAGCCTTATTTTGTTGTTTCTACAAGAGTGCGTTTCTCCCTCTTAAACTTCAAGTCATAAGATTGACATATATACATTTACTATTAAAACTAGAGCAGTAATGAGCAAACAACCTAAGGGAGAAAGGATGTCAATTAAGGTACTTGGAGGTGGGGGATAAGTGTTCCTGACAGAGGGAGAAGTAGGGTGACCAGCTTGCCATGGTTTGCCTATCATATTCTGTGTTTTTACATTGGACATCCTTGCATCCCAGGAAACACCTTACTTCCCCTGGTGAACCAGGACGGTTGGTCACCTTAGGAGAGGTGAGAGTATGAGTGACATGCAAGAGCATTTGCAAGCAGACAAATGTGGCTGGACTGGAGTGAGTGTTAGAGGAAGTGACAAATGATGAAGTCAGCAGTGAGGTAGGGACATCACATACACAGGACCTTGTCAGGCATTTTGAGGACTAGCTTGACTTGGAATGAAAGCCAATAGAGAGTTGGCATTAGTGTGACATGAGCTAATGTCTCTTACTAAAGGCCTATGCTGGCTTCCGTTTTAAGAATAGAGAAGGGCAGCAGCAGGGAAACTACTTGGAAGCTACCACAATAACCCAGGCACCAGATGATAGCAGCTTGGGCCAAAGCCTGGGTAGCTGTGGAGGTGGAGAAGTGGAGGAATTCTGGATGTATGCTGAGGGTGGAACCAACAATTCCCTAACAGTTGGGATATGGAGTGTATCTTAGTCTGTTTGTGTTGCTATAACAGAATTCCACAGACTGCATAATTTATAAAGAAAAAAATTATTTTTCACAGTTCTAAAGGCTGGGAAGTCTAATAGCAAGATGCAAACACCTGCCGAGGGCTTCTTGCTATGTCATCCCATGGCAGAAGGGCAAAGAGAGGGTGAGAGAGAGAAAGATACAAAACTCACAGCAACAAGCCCTTTTATCATCAACATTAATCCATTCAAGAGGGTGGAGCATTAATACCTCCCATTAGGCCCCACTGCTCAACAGTGTTGCACTACAGATTAAGTTGCCAAAGTGTGCTTTTTGGGGGACACATTCAAGCCATAGCAGAGTAAAAGAAAGTGAAGAGTCACTGGTGACTTTTGAGCCTTTGTTCTGAGTCACTGATAGGAAAAGATTGCCATTTCCTGAGACTGACAAGGACAACTTCTCAGTAAAGTAAGCCGGTTTTCAGTAGAGAAAAATTAAGGCCTAATGCTATGCATTGCCATTGCTAATATAGAGCAGTAGAAGAACAATTTCTTCTCAGTCTCAGGAAATCAGGAATTGAGGAAGGAGACCAGGAATTGACTGGGAGATACCTATTAGATATGCAAGTGGCAATGTTCCATAGGTAGTTGGATTTAGAAGTTTGGGGTTCAGAGACAGGAGACAGTTGGGCATTGTCTTGGGGGCTCAAGACCCTCTTTTTCAGTTCATTGTGGGGTCAGTATTTCACATTGCAGCTGTTTTCTGAAAACATTTTACTATAATTTTGCCCTATGTTAACATGTCTAAAAATACTGTGTGATAATAATTCCATTTCTTCACAACAGGTGTTGATTGGAATTAAGTGAGATGTAAGTGGAGGCTACCGTATGTTTGTTTTCCCACAAGACTTTAATGAGTTGTCTATTAGTTTAACATAACAAACTTTTGAATACCAGGAGTTGTTTGAGTATGCCATAGTATGTTCTTGAAGAATGCCTAAAGCTACTGTTTGGTTGCTTTAAAAGAGTTCCTTTACTAATTTTCAAACGACAAAATTATTTTAAGATACTCTGAATTGTTTTTTGCCTTTCAAGATGAGACTGTATGGGGTTGGGTTGTATTAAGCCTCATTAAATATACTTAGAAAAATACCAGTGAAATTAGATGTTGTCCTCTTTCCATCTCCTAAGTAGGCTCAGGGTTAAGAGCTGTAGTGTAAAGTAGGTCAGTTTTCACTAGAGGAAAATTAAGGCCGAATGCTGTACATTACCATTGCTAATATATAGCAGTAGAAGAAAATGTCTTCACTTTGCTTTAATGTAAAAACAGGAGTTACCTGTGTTTTGGTTTCAGCCTGTATTCAAAGACAAAGTAATTCTCAATCTTGGCTGCACTTTGGAGTCATCTAGGAACCTCTAAAAATACCTAGGTCCCACCCTGAAAGATTCTGATGTAATTGGTCTGCAGTGTGACCTGAGCACCAGGATTTAAAAAATCTCTTGAGGTGATTTTAACGTGCAGATAAATCTGAGAAGCCCTGGTATAGAACAGATTTTGATGCTGCAGTTTGCTGGTTCATTCAACAGTGAAGATTTTTTATGGTAAATTGATCGACTTCTAAAACTGAAGAAGCAGCCCAGTAACTGTATTAAGAGTCTTTTGTGTTCATATGGGTTCTGATTCCTTAGAGAGATTTTTGTGGGGGAATGTGCTGATTGTTACCTACACTCAGGCTCTGTGCTAGATGATGGCAGTGAGCCTTTTCTAGGCTGTTATCAGCCATGTACGTGTTTAAAGGGCATTTTGATCTGCAGAAACTACCCCTTGGGGAAATTTTCTCAGCTTTACTTTTCTGGATTCCCTTTATTTCATGAGTTTCTGCCACATTATTTTTCTTTTTTTTTTTTCTCTGACTCACATCAGCAATATAAACAAATAGGTCACGTGGACAGATGTTCCAATAATACAGTAGCCCTTTATGATTACAATACAGTTTTAAACTTGGGTGATTAGACCTCAGTTAAGAACCCCCCACAACTGCACATGAATTGGGATGTTAGTAGTCTATCCAGGAAGATAATTGAATTCTGAAATTGAAAACTCATTTAAATGAACAGGCCATAGTAGGAGAAAACATTATTATTATAGATGGTGAAATATGTACTACTAGTTGTATCAGTTAGCATTGGCTATGTAATTAAACCACCCCTCTCAATGGCATACAATAGTAAAGATTTCTCATTAGTTTGCATGGTTCACTGATCTAGGCTAGCATCCATTGGGTTTACTTTTCTGAATTCCCTGTAAGCTAGCTCTTTTCCTTATGATTCTTATCCTTATGCTGGGACCAGTGGGTCAGTGTAGACGTGCCCTTCCTCTTCAGATGGCAGAAGTGCAAGAGAACAAAAGAAAATACACCAGGCTCCTTAAAGTCTGGGCTTGGAAGTGTCGTAGTAGCATTTCTGCCTCATTCTATTGGTGAAAGCAGTAACTGGACCAAGTCCAGAATCAAGGGGTGGGTTGGGTCCTGTCTTCACAGTGGGACAGCATGACAAAGTTACCGTACTCGGACCATTATTGGAATCTATCATACCAGTTGATCACTGTCCTTCCTTGTATTTGTGTATTAAAAACTTTGAAACAGAGGATGTATGGTACATGCATGCTTTTGCATTTGCATTCTTTTCCTCTGGAAATAATATAAGAGATGTACTTCCTATGATTGTCTATTCAGAGTAGCCTATAATGGATTTGGGAGACTGAATTAGGTGTGGTTACAGATGCTCCTTGAGTTATGATGGGATTACATCCCAATAAACTTATCTGACATTGAAAATATCATAAGTAAAAAATATATTTAATACACCTAATTTACTGAGTATCATAGCTTAGCTTAGCTTACCTTACCTTAAATATGCTCAGAACACTTCCATTAGCCTACAGTTGGGCAAAAACATGTCCAAAAATGCTGGCAACACAGTATATTGTAGAGTATTAACTGGTTACCCATGTGATTGTGTGGCTGACTGGCAGCTGTGGCTTGCTGCCACTGTCCAGCATTGTGGAGAGGATCATATTACATATCATTAGTCTGGGAAAATATCAGAATTTGAAATGTAAGGTTTCGGCTGAATGAATATCACTCTTGCACCATCATCAAATGGGAAAATCATAAGTAAAACCATTGTGAGTCAAGGACCATCTGTATAATCAAGAGGGAGAAAGAAGTGCCCTTTTTCTCCACATTGTAGGTATATCTATTTAGATGGAAAAATATATTTTAAGCATGACTTCAAAAGCACCTTGTCATTTTCCAAATTTCTTCTAGAATGCCAAATAATGGTTGTTTGATTAAACTTGATTGACAGCCAATTTTCCCCCTTTTTATAATATAAAAAATACACAGTTCTCCAAATAGCACCTTCTTTTTTTCTAAGACAGATGGGATGCTTAAAAATGAAATCTTGAAGCATGGTTGTTAGTATTAGTCTTGATAAATTTAGTAACAAATTACTGGTTCACTTTTGGCTTACTGACTGTTGGCAGAATGATGTTAAGCTGTTATTTGTCTTGTTGGTTTATACATATTCTTCTACATGGAAAATATTTAGGAGGAATGGTTCGCTTGAATATTTTGGGGTCTACCATAGTTTTCTGAGAAGAATCTGGTGTTCATTTGCTTTAAGTAGCTATCTCTAGGAGTTTTGCTGCAGGCAGGGATAGAAGTAACATCTGTGGAAAGTGAAACCACTGAATAGAGGTGGAAAGGTTAATGCAGACCAGCCTGCTGGGTTTCCTCACATAAGCCAAAGGCTCTTCTTAGGAATCTACCAGGAATATCTGTAACTCCCTTCTATAGGCTGAGTCCCCCGAAGTTCCCTGAAAAACTGCTAGTCTTTCCTTTCTTAAATATGTTGCTGTCTTACTCATTTTTGACAAAAGTAGTGATAGTTGTTAAGGTAATTATACTCCAAAACACAGTGGTTTAATACAATAATAGTTTATTTTTTACTCACATCCCTGACTTATGCAGTTTGGATAGGGTGATCCAACTCTGCACAGTCATTTAAGGATGCAGTCTCCTCTCCTCTGGTAGACCCCCCCCACCTCTAGATCTGTAGAGTCATCTCCCTTTAGCTAGAACTTAGGGGAAAAGAGTAAAGACCTCAAGTGGGAGATTTTTAATTGATCAGGTTTGGAAGCAGCATACTCACCTCTCACATTGTGTTGGCAAGAGTTCATCACACACCCATGGCCAACTATAAGGAAGGCTGAAAAACACAGCCTACCTTCCTGTTTGCACAGCAAGAGGTGAAGAACATGGATACTCAGGAGTGGTAGCAGTCCATAATCACAGGCAGAAAAATATAGGGAGTGCAAATCTTATAAACATCCGGTGGATATGAGCCTGGTAGTCTACCTTGAGAGGCAGCTGAGATACAGAGCAAAGTACAATGGACTTCATAGCAGGAAGTCTGGGTTCCAGTCTCAACTCTGTACTCACGAACGGTTCAGGGTCATCTCTCATTTCTTCACCAACAGAAATGAAGGTATTAACCTCTTAGAATGATTTTGAGGATCAACTGGGCTAACGGTTGGGAAATTACTTTGGAGGGGTCATCTTTCCGTTGTATTCTACCATCTCTTGAACAGTGCTAGGTGTAGGCTATAATGGCCTCTCTGAGATTCTTTTCCCAAATAAAAGTATTCCATCTCATTGACAAGAGCAGGACATCATTAGTTCCGTAGGGTGCATAGCCTTCTGCAAGGAGTTATGTTTCTAATTTTGGAGACTCTAACTGTAATGCTAAGGGAGTTTTGATATAAATGTCAATTCAAGCTTTACCCTCTTAGTGAAAATAGTCTTAAAGATTCCTATTTTTCTTTTAAAAATAAAATATCTGCAGTTGTTTCCCTCCAATGGAAGTTTGGCCATATCCTGCATTTCAATCACATGCTTTCCACAAGTCATAAAATGATCATTGAAAATGAATTAAATAATAGTATGAAAAGATTCTAAATGTCCTCAACTATGAATATTTGAAATATTTGATTGGATTGTCTCATTTCAATACATTTATTTCTATAGAATGGAGAGTGGGAGGTAAAATTTGACTGTTCTTTTTGGTTCTGTTGCCATTTCCATATTTGTTTTTATTCTTCTGTTGTTTACCATTTTGAAAAGGCTGAGGTTGTAGCTTTAGGTCATATAACTAGGTAATCCACATTCTATCAATAAAATGCTAACATATTGAATTATGTGGATAAGAGTTTTGGGAGAAGCCCAGGAGGCAACCCAGCATAATAGGTGGAGCATTGCACTAGAAACCACACAGCTTGGCTCACTGGGTGATTTTGGAATAACACTTACCTCCTCAAAGGGTCTCAGCTTCTTCATTAATAAAATCAGAAAATAATCTTCCTGGAAGCTCTTTTAGAAGCCTTCCAATGATAGGTTCTGTTCTATACATTGATCCAGTGGCAAGTCTGGGAATCAGTTTTTTGAAACTGGGATTTTAAACTTATGACATATTTAGGGTCCACTCACATCATTGATAGATACTATTTCTGGCCATGGTTTATTGTTAAAAGGACCAAGTTTTTGTTTGAAACTATGTCTAAGCAATGCCATTATAGTCATGGTGATTTTGCATCCTTGTCCCCCAGCAGACATTTTGCAATGTCTAGAGACAATTTTGGGTGTCACAGCTGAAGTGGGAGGAGCATTACTGTCATCTCTTGGGTGGAGATGAGGGATGCTGATAACACATCCCACGGTGCCCAGGGCATCCTCCTCCACTCCACACACACACAGCCAGGAGTTATCTGCCTCCAAACGTCAATACCTAATGCTGCTGAAGCTGAGAAATTCTGCATTAGAGACAGAAGGTGGAGTCTCAGATTGTCCAAATTTGTGCCATTAGCATGGAGGAATGCATTTTCAGGAAGAAACAGGTATTTGAACCATGTTTAACTTAGAGTTTGGCATAGGTGAGGGGACTGAGAAATATGGAGAATGAGAAATGGCCCTAAAAATCATGTGCTTGAATCTGGTGACATTTAATTTCCAAAATTCAAATGCACTGGTAGAAAATTCTCTCTGAAATTACTGATTCCTGGATCCTTCAGAAAGAATTTCCAGTTGCAAAAATATCCATGTGCTCACTCTATGTAATGTCATCTACTGGCTATGAGCCACATGTAGAATTTCTTTTTTTGGCTTTAGTTTTATTAGTGGTTTTTCTTTTCTTGATCGATTCTCTATAATGCCAATCTAATGAGGAATATTAGCATGCCAAATGCCATTGTCTTTTTTGAAAAAGGATGCTTTTAAAAACATTTTCTTTAATTTATCTTGGATGAACTGTGTAATTGAGCCATGTGTCAGATAATTTTCTATTCTCTTAAAACTGGCCATCTGGTTGATTCATATCTACTGAAAACTAAAATCAGTTTGTTAATTTCCCTTAGGGAATTGTGAGAGGGAAAGAAAATACAGAGCAGTCTTATTGCAATTAAGTAACTGGTAGGACTAAATGTCATGATCAAGTTATATGACTGTGTCAAGAATAGAAGTTTACATAATGATTGTTTTACTCTTCAATTTCATATATACATACATATATATATATATATACACACTTATATCTAGATATATATGTATATATTTAGAGGTAGATATATACATATATGTTTGTGTATCTACATATGCATATGTGTGTATATTCACATATATACTTATATGTAATGTATAGAGAAAAAATAATGTGTAACAGTTAAAAACTAGTCAACATATTTCTATTGTATTCACTTATGCGTCATATCTTTTGCAAGTCTATGAGGAGGGCCACAAAGGTGAAATTGGAGCTCAGATAGAATATTTTTACTGGTGAGATCTCAGTAGTCTATAAAGTTAATAGTACTGTACTGTGTCAATTTCTTGGTTTTGACACTATGCTGTGGTTATGGAAGAGTGAGTTATTCAGAGAAGCTGAGTGAAGGGTACATGGGGACTTTCTGTATTATTTTTGCAATTTTTTGTGAGTCTAAAATAAAATGTTTAAAAAAATTAAAACAACTAGGATGCTCTTCCTGCTTCAAATAGCAATATCAGTGTAAATAGTCCTCCCATAGGAGAGTATACTCCATGTTTTGGTTGGAACATGTAATAATATTCCCATATATACTATGTAATTCCCACCACTCAGCTATGTAAACTACTGATCTTCTCTTGCGTGTCTGTTAATCAGTGAGACTATGTTATAGAAATTGTAATTCCTTTTATGTAAACTTTTATTACCTGTGACATATATGCAGAATAATGTCATAAGTTTATAGCTAGCGGGTATTCACAAATTAAACACACTCATGTAACCAACACCCATATCAGGAACAGAATATGACTAACACAAAGAGCCATCTTCCCCACCCCACAATGGTGCCCTTTCCAATCCTTAACTGGGCCCTGCCTCTACTAAGGGTAACAATATAATGGCTTCTGGTAGCAGAGATTGGCTTTGACTGTTTCTAACTTTGGCATAGTGAAATTGCAGATGTCTCACATTTTCTGCGTAGGTGTGAAATCAGCACCTACTGTCCACGAAGACTGTGTGCTGTACCATTCGAGAAGTTTCCGTTCCCATGCAGTATGCCAAAAAGGTGCCTTTAATCTCTTCTCTTTGCTGCTCACCTGTGCCAGGTGAGCTAAACTAAAGCAGAGCAGATTTTCTTAAATTTTATAACTGAAATTTCTGACTTTGGCTTCTCATTACAAGATAAAAGTAAAACTTTTATTCAGAGAACAGTGAGAGTTTTTTTGCCTGGTGATCAAAAAGTCAGTATTATACCTTTTGTCATTAATGAGTTCCTTAGACAATTGCATCTGAAACTTTGCAAGCATCAGACTCCCCTGAGAATCAATTTAAAATGCAGATTCTCATGCAGTAGGTCTGCAGCCGAGTCACAGATTGTGCATTTCTCCCAATCTCCCACTGATACTGATGTAATTGGTGCAAGGACCACATTTTGAGTGGCACTGATGCAGACATTTTCTTAGCATCAGAGGCAGCACTGTGTGGTAGTTAACAACAGGGATTATGGAGCCAGATTGCCCAGATTCAAATCCTGGCTCTGCCATATATATGTGGACTTTGAATAAATTTCCTAAACTTTCTCGTCTATAAAATGGGGAAAATAATAGTAGACTTTTGTGGAGATTAAATGATGTAGTATATGTAAAGTGCTTTGAACAGAGCCTGGCACATAATAAGCACTCTACAAATGTCCTCCTCATCATTATTCAATGATTGAGCATTAGGGAATAGTCTCTATTAATCATTGACATTGAACTTGCAACCACATGGCCTTCTAGATAGGAATATATTTAATTCTGGGAGAAGTATTGAGGATAAAGTGTTGGTATTCACATTTGTATGGGAATCGTGAAGGCATTGACAGTGGAGGCTAGCTGCTGCAGAACCTGGAGTCAAGTCAATGAAGTGGAGGGTGACCAGGGGAGAGGATGGGAGGTTGAGTGTAAAGGTTGGAATCATTTAAATGACGAAAGAATACAGTTTGTTGATACCTGAGCAGCATCTCATGAAATAACTATGGTGGTTGGGCCTAGGATGAATTGTAGAAGGGGCAGTTTCTATGACTTTTTATTAATTCAACTTTTCTTTACTTATAAAGTGATCTCAAAAGTATAAAGTATGAACATTGGCCTATTTGAAATCTGCAACAGTTTTTAACTAGTAATCATTAGCTAGCTTGTAGGGAAATAAGTCAAGGTGGAAAATAAATACCACACCCAAGTTATTAAAAATATATATAATTCTTGTGTGAAACAAAAGCTTAATGAAAGAAAAGACTGGGTTTGGTGGCTCACATCAGTAATCCTAACACTTTGGGAGGCAGAACTGGGCAGATTTCTTACTTGAGGTAAGAAGTTTGAGACCAGCCTAGCCAACATTGTGAAACGCCGTCTCTACTAAAAATAGATAGAAAAATTAGCCAGGCATGGTGGTACATGCCTATAATCCCAGCTACTTGGGAGACTAGACACAAGAATCACTTGAACCCAGGAGGCAGAGGCTACAGTGAGCCGAGATTGCACTACTATACTCTAGCCTGGGTGACAGAGCGAGACTCCGTCTCAAAAAAAAGAAAAAGAAAAGAAAGGAAAAAATAACTGTCACTTTAGTCGCCTGTGCTAAAGGAACTCCACCTCCTACCCCTACCAATTTTAGTCTTGTTATTCTAGATAAAGAGGACTTTAGAGGATAATAAGTACTTTTTCATTTGTTTTTGTTTTACAAAATGAACTCCTTAAAAAGCATTAGGAAAGTGCCCATAAACATGGAATTTTGAAAGTGTTAACAAGTAAATGTCTAAAATTGTTAAATAAGAAGGTTGCTGTCCATTTTAGTCAATTTGCTTGTGTGTTATATTTTCTGCCAAAGTACAGTACGACTTTTTAAGCACTTATGGTAATTTGGCTTTCAAATCAGACACATTCAAAGACACCAGAAATTTTGCAAGCATAAAAGTTGACACAGATTATTTTCCAAATATAGATTGTTTCAGGAATAAAAGAATGAAAATGGCATAAATAATATTTTATGTGAATGCAGTATATAATCATATGATATGCCAAGATGATAGTGGCCTCTTAGTTTATAGAAGCTTCTGGTTCCTTGCATTGTCAATCTCATTAGTGGGGGTGATATTTTAGTAGAAGCACACAAGAATATACACTGCCAGTTATTAAGGATATTTTTTATGTTTTGCTTTTAAGTGCCTATCTCCTGCTGAGAGCATGAAAGTCTGTATGTGGCTCTTTTATGCTTCATGCACAGAGTTACTTTGGAAATATTTTTCTCATTGTACTGAGTTTTCATCCCTGGGTATCAAAAATGCATGTGATTTATTTTGCCTTTTTGACTGAATTATTTTTTATTGTCTGGTCACTCTCACTTAGTTTTCCTCCACGGGGTGACATTATTTCCGGGCTATTATATGATTTTTGTAAAAGTACCAGTTTCCTTAATATGGAATACCATGATATCAGAAAATTTCATTCATATATTCGTTCATTTAGTCATTCACAGATTCAGTCATTTAATGCATTTCATGAGTCTTTCATGTGCAGAAGAGGGCACCTATGAAGAATGTAAAATGTGGAGTTAACATATTCCCATGGGTTCAGGGGCCCCTAAATGGCCTATAGGATTTTTTTTTTAAGATTAAAAACATGCAATTAGATATCTACTCTTTCTAATTAAAAATTAAAACAGAAATAAAATCAGGCACAAATCCAGGTTTTATGGAGCCAGAAACTTTTGTATTACAAGAAACCCTCTTAGAGAAGAATACAAAATCATGGATACAAATTGCCAGAACTCCACCCAGAGCTTCTGAAGTAGCCTTGCAATTAGGGTCCTTATACTGAAATGTCATTAGCATTACAGTCAATTCACTGTGGAATAAAAATAGGCCATTTTACTCTGAACAAATGCATGTTCATTCTTAACTTGTGTGAAAAAGAGGTAGTGCTTATGGAACAATAAAGCAAAGAAACAACATGTTGACGTTCATAGTTTTTAAAAGCAGTCAAATAATCCATTGAATGCAGCTTCGTTTCCTATTTTCCTGCACTAGGATTTGTTTCTTAAGAGATGTTAGGAGGGGAGCAAGGAGGGAAAGGGGCTCATTCTGTGATCCTTCTGCTTTCAATATAAAGCAATGTGCTCATTCCATTTGGGAAGTAAAGATGGGCTGGGATTTTTAGGAGTAAGTTTGGGGGATAAAACATGTACAGAAGTAACTATAGCCCCAGATAGAATGTGATATTGTTTGGATATTTGTCCCCACCCAAATTTCATGTTGAATTGTAATCCCTAATGCTGGAGGTGAGGCCTGGTGGGAGGTGTTTGGATCATGTGGATGGATCCTTCATGGCTTGGTGCTGTCTTCATGATAGTGAGTAAGTTCTCATGAAATCTGGTCATTTAAGTGTTTGGCAGGCCTCTCCCCTTGTCTTTTCCTCCTGCTTCTGTCACGTGACATGCCAGCTCCTGCTTCACATTCTGTCATGAGTAAAAGCTACCTGAGGCCTCCCCCAGAAACTGAGCAGATGCTACTGCCATTTTTGTACAGCCTACAGAACCATGAACCAATTAAATCTTTTTTAAAAAATAAATTACTAAGTCTCAGGTATTTGATTATAGCAACCCAAGAACGACCCAGTACAGGATGCATTTCCTTTTTAGGAGGCAGTGAGACTGCCAGCTGAGGAAATAGGAGCTTTCATGGGAATAACTTTTTCATGTGACTTTCATTGATAGGTGGCATTCGAAGGTGTGTGGATGCAGTGAGATAGAATTTCAAGCAGAGGACTTGATGCAAACTGTGAAAGGGGGATGAGCATCAGGGCAGCTCTGTATGTCAGATGCAGGACAGAGGGTAGAACTGGGAAGGAAGGATCCTCCATGGAGAGTTGGCAGGCGAAGTAGATTTTGCCCTTTTGTTGAGTGGATAATGGAGATTCCATGAAGAATTTTGAGTTGGGAGTGACCAGACGGACCTTTGAGGAAGATCAGTGGACAATGTTAGGGTGATCTGGAGATCAGCTCCACTCAACCTGTCACTTTATAGTTGAATAAGCTTGGGCCCAGAAGACACAGCAACTTGTCAAGACCACAGTGCAGGTTAGGTAGTCAGCTTAGGTCTCTAGATAGGCAATTTTCCTTTCTTGTCACCAAAACAATCATAGTTCAGGATCCTTGTCTTGTCCTGTCACTTAGTTCGCAAAAACCTTATTCCTTCCTATAACAAGGAGGTGGAAAGGGGCAAGATAAAGACTATTTAATGGATAACTAAAATATTGGATATTTATTTGACCACAAACATAAATTTTCAAGTCATTTTTTATATAAAGCAGAACCGTCCAATAGAAATGTGTGAGACACATGTTAAATTTAAACTTCTTGTAGCTGTCAATGGAAAGAGTCAAATTCTGTAAAATATTTGAAGAGATTTATTCTGAGCCAAATATGAGTGACCAAAGGACCATGACACAGTCCTCAGGAGATCCTGAGAACACGTGCCTAAGGTAGTCAGGCCATAACTTGGTTTTATACATTTTGGGGAAACATAGGCATCAATCAATACATGTAAGATATGCATTGGTTCAGTCTGGAAAGGCAGGACAATTGGAAGTGGGTGCTTCCAGGTCACAGGTGGATTCAAAGATTTTCTGATTTGCAATTGGTTGAAATAGTTATTATCAATAGAAAGGAATGTCTGGGTTACAATAAGGGGTTGCAGAGACCAAGGTTTTATCATGCAGATGAAGCCTCCAGGTATCCTGCTTCAGAGAAAATAGATTATAAATGTTTCTTATCAGACTTAAAGAGTCTACTCTTTCAGTAATTCGAAAAGGGAGGAGGGCATAATGAGGCATGTCCAGTTCTCCATTCCCATCATGGCCTGAACTAGTTTCTCAGGTAAAGTGTGGAATGCCCCTGGCTGAGAGGAGGGGTCCCTTCAGATGGTTGGCAGTGGGGGGGAGGGGGGAAGGCTTAGAGTTTTAATTTTGGTTTACATAGCTACATTTTAAAAGTTTCAAAAGTGTTAAATTAATTTTAATAACACTTTTTATTTAACTCAGTAGATCCAAAGCATTATCATTCAACATGTAATTATATGGTAGGAAAAATTACTTTTCCTTTCCCCTTAGAAGTTCTCAGCTGGGGCCTTTGTAACAAAAGACAGATTAACAAGAAAAAAGCATGCACCTTTATTTAATACAAGTTTTACTTGATATGGGAGCCCTCATAGGAAACAAAGACCCAAAGAAGCAGTTGGAGTTGAATGCCTCTATACTGAATTGGACAAAGAATAGTAAGTTATAAAAATGTGACAAGACAAACAGGCTTGGACTAGGTAGTCTATGGTGGAAAAGTAATTAGGAAGATAAGGGTCAGTTTAACAAGGTTTGTTTGTACAGATTTGTCTCAGCCTTCACTTCCAGTCTGGTGATAAGACTGTAATTTTCCTTCTTACACAGGGTAGACATCTCTCATATGGGGGTTTTATCTCCTTTTAGGAAGAAAAAGGGGTCACCAGAGTACCCTTCTTGAACCTATTGTTTTAAGTGCCTTTACCTTAAAATAACTTTATGCCCAAGTGATATATTTTGGGTAGCATATTCTGTCACCCTGCACAATCAATAGAAGATATTAAGATATTTTACTTTTACTGAGTCTTCATTGTTTTATAATTATGGCACATCTCTATTTGGACTGGTCTCATTATAAGAGCTCAATAGCCATGTGCAGGAGGTGGCTACCATATTGGACAGCACAGGTATAAAACTTTTGACTAAGGTTTACAAAGAGCTGATTTCTGAATTTCTAGTATGGCATTTCATATTCTAGTTGCTCTCACCTATGTCGCATCTAGCAGGTATTAAGAATTGCAAGAAAAACTGAATAGCTATTCCCAAAGTCAGACCTTTGTGTGAAAGATAGATCCTCATTTTTTTATTCTCTTGTTAGACATCTGAGTAAGGGCTCTACATGGATTTCAAGCCCACGACCATTCTTTTCCTTGGCTCACTAGTCTCAGAAATCTCCATTCTTTTAGGAAAGTCATACCTTTTCTCAACATTTTTTTTCCTCTTCTAAAAGTCAGCTTTCAATATCAACAAAAAAGTCCAAAGACGTATCAAGCCTGTTCCTTGACAGGAAGTGCCAGGGAATGATTTTTTTCCCCAGCCCCTGTTTGATTTTCACCCATTTTCAGCTGCCTCTTTTGGTCACAGATGCTCCCAGCCACCTGTTCTCTGAATATATTCTTTTCCCAACTGGCTTCTCCATTTGTTTTGATATCGGGCAACGCAGATTCCAGCTATCACTCATTCTGTGCACTCATTTATTAAACCCATTCAGTCTGAAACCTTTTTTTCTCATCCAGCCAGCAAGAAAAAGTCACAGACATCTTTTCCAAATCAAATTCTAATACCTAAAAAAAACTCATCAGTGGGTCTAGCCAGCAAGTGAGAGGGAAGGCAAGATAGGGGGAGGAATTTAAGATGTCTTGGGTTTTATATTACTCACATGACTTGGTGTAGCAAATACTTTAGAGGACCCTCTATTTCAAGGACCTGAGACTCTAAGTGAACACAGCTTCTTCAGTTCTGTTCTCCCATGGGGTTGGCCAGAAGTGCTGGGGGAGTTGGTGTTCCTGGCAGCAGCCCTCAGCTAATGACCCAGGGAGTTGGAGAGTACATGCCCTAGCTTCCTCACCCCCTCAGGTGGAACAACTCAGGAATGTTCTGTACCCTCCCAGAGGTCCCCAGCTGGACTGAGTTCAGGTTACCCACAGCAGTCACATACTTCTTTTTATTTTAAAATTTTTATTTTGCAATCTGGGAGCATAGATTCCAATTGCACTGTGTATATGCTGCTAAGTAGTTACTTGTTTATAAACCCTTTTATTACCTTCCTTCTCCTGTCTCATTCTTCCACTCTGCCTATCAAAGTTCCCTGTTTGACCCCTTAAATAAACTCTTTTCGCTCAAATCTTTGCCTTAGGGTCTGTTTTTGGGGAACCCATCCTCAGATCTTTGCCCTTTCCAACACTGCTTAGAAGCCAGTTGGATTTATAACCCTTATAACTGTAATGATGTAGTCTTGGGCTGTACTGTACCTGGTGTAACATTCAGAGTCCATAGGCTTCTTTCTCCAAATTCCTTCTGTTCCCAGCAGTACCTGGGGATGGGCCTAGTGTTTTTCTTGGTGGACCCAACTCTCTTCTCTATCATCACTTATGCAGCCTCCATCTCTGGCTTGTGCCATCACAACATTTGAGACCTTACCGCTGAACTAGATGCTCTCACCTGCTCATGCTGCCCTCTTTTATGGATAGAAGGCTGTCTGCTTTCAGGTAGTACAGTGATTTTTAGGCTTTCAAAGAAGGTGACCTGGATCTCTGTTTCTTAGAGGCCAGCTAGTATCGGGCTCTTGGGTTCCTTTTAAGCCAATTAAGGCAGGTTCTCTTGGGACTGAGACAGGGGACACTGCCTGGAATCTCTCCTGACATTCAGGCTGTGTTCTCTATGTCTCTTTTCTTTCATGTGAGGTCCTGGGTCAGCCCAGGCCTGGTCCAGTATGCCAGGGGATTTCATTGTTCCAGTCTCAAGGTCCTGGCGAGGCACACATCCTCATTACCCATTGCTCCAAAAGGTTATCAGGTACAGAACTATCATGCTACTCTGAGAAGTCTTGCAGAGTCTGGAGAGGAGCACAGTGGCCGTGAGCACTAACTCGGGAAAGAACCAGATGACCTGTGCTCAGGCTCCAACTCTGACTCTTACCAGCAGATGATCCAGGACCTCTCTGTGCCTCAGTTCCTCTATTTATGAAATAGGACTAATAATATGACTTACTTCATAAGGTTGCTGGCAAGATTAAAAAGCTTTACAGATGGAAACTATGGAGTACATTGGGCATACGACTTATTTAGCGCACATGCACACACGTGTATACGTGCACACCCACACACACCCACACACATGTCTACTCTCCAATCTCAGACACACGACCACACAACCTAATCATCAAAAATAGCCTTAATTGGTCAGGTTTCTATTCTAGGCATTTCCTTCAAGTGCTGCATATTTAGTAAGGCTGATTAAAAATAATAATAATAATAATAATAACCAAGTTTATGAGTGAAGAGCAAGGCCATCCTAGGGAACACATCTCTAATGTAAATGTTGAATCAGAGGTGGCTCCTGGGTGGAGGCCCAGGTTCTTTATTAGTGGGAGTGTTCAGGAAAGGGGGAGATTTGGGGTTCAAGTTCCTTGGCCTAGAACCCCTCCCTAGAACCTGAAAAAACCCATCTGCCATTCCTGGGCAGCCCAGGATTCCTCTTCCTGGTAAACATTCATGGCCTACTATTTAATAAAGAGGGTTAATCCACAGAAAAACTCAATTTGCTTTATTGAAACCATGATAGGCAGGGGGATGGGATCTCTGCCCACAGACCACGAAGTCCCCACTGTCTTAGGGGAAGGAGTACCATTGGCCCCTGAGAGGAAAAATTCTGCCCATCTGGGATCTATGGAGTTTGACACCCTCATTGGGAGTCTTCCCTTGCCCAGGTCTTCCCTTTTCCACTTACTATCCCATGACTTCAGACAAGCTACAGATCTCTCTGTTTCAGCCTAGCCACCTGAAAGATGGAGATGCCAGTACCACACTTATAGGGCTGCTGATACCACCATCACCAGTCACTGTCATTGCTGTTGTCCTCCTCATTCTTGTTGGCCTACTGTATCTCTGTTGGTGAATCCATCTGCTTCCTTGATGCCGGCTCCTTCCCAGAGTCATACAAGGTTCTGATACTGCTCCCTGGGTATCTTCTCTCTCAGATTATACCAGTAATTTCTATTTTCCTAACCTTCTCTCTCTTCCATTACATATAAAAATGGAAACAAAAACAAAACCCCAGGCATTACTGTGGGAAAAGTAAACAAAACAAATCAATAAAATCAGCACCAAGCTCATCCTTACTTTCAGTCGTGAGTGCTCATCACCCATCCCTTGTGACAGGGAAGTTTGAGTGATGTGAGGCTGGCCTTCCATTCTCTACAGAAAGCTCCACATAAAATTAGGGTGAAATACAACCTTCTTTCTTCTGGAATTTCACTTCCCAAACCAAGGAACTATACAAAAGAATAAAGAATCTATCATAATCAACAGAAGTTATATTTTTAAAGCGAATAATTCCAAGCCAGTTAAACCTTCATTAAAAAGAAAAAAGTCTTTTTCTCTTCCTTTTTGAAACAGAGTCTCACTCTGTCACCCAGGCTGGAGTATAGTGGTATAACCTCTGTTCACTGCAACCTCCACCTCCCAGATTCAAGCGTTTCTTATGCCTCAGCCTCCTGAATAGTTGGGATTACAGGTGTGCGCCACCATGCCTGGCCAATTTTTGCATTTTTAGTAAACATAGGGTTTCATCATGTTACTCAGGCTGGTCTCAAACTCCTGGCCTCAAGTGATCTGCCTACCTTGGCCTCCCAAAGTGTCGAGATGACAGGTGTGAGCCGCTGTACCTGGCCTTTAAAAAAAAAAATCTTTTCCAATCTAGCAAACTTTTGTTGTTGTTAGTTTTCATATAGTTATGGAATTTACTCTGTGAAAGACACTGTGCTCTGTAGGCATCTTATTTAATTATCATTCCTATTGGATAAGGTAGATATTACTGTATTTTAGTTATTTGAAAATTGGAGTTCAAAGATGATCAGTAATATTCCTAGGGTCACGGAGTTTGTTAGTGGTAGAACTAAGATTTGAATCTAAGTTAATGAGATCCCAAAGCCCACGAGCTCTGTAACCTACCTTGTATGTATCTGCATATTCTGCAGTTTGATTCATATGCATCTTGTTACCTAGGAAGCAGGTATTAATAGACTATTGATACAGATTTGATCATAAATTAAGAGGTCTGAAGGATCTACTCTACCCCCTTTCATGGTGATTCTGAGTCTTGTAAACCAATTTAAAATGTGTCCTCTAAGCTAAGTATATTTTTACTGAATTTTTCTCCCATTGTGAAGTCCCTCATCTTTTCCTTGACCCATGGACCCTCTGGGCTGCCTGCTAAAGGGCCCACAGGCAGTCACAGATCTTAGTAGACTGCAGGCCTGGGCCCAGGTGAGTGGGTCTGGGCAGGGTGCCAGCCCTAGCTTCTCCATCAGGCACAGGGCTGAAGACCCACAATACTTTTAATTCTTTTAAATACAGAAGAAAAATGGAACTTTTTGGTGAAAGTTTTAATATATTATTTCTCATCTTTATAGTAAATAGTTGTAAAATATAATGTAATTTTTTTTTTTTTTTTTATGGATGAAGGGGTCCACAAAGGCAAAAGCGCCTTGGGCCCACGGAAGTTATCCTGTGGCACCTGGCAGCTGGAACCAAAGGCTCAAGTGAAAACTAGCTTCAAATAAATCTAGTTTTATTATTTTGAATGCTTATGGGCATTTGAACTACTCTGGGGCTAGGCCTGGAGAAGTTCAGGAGAACACCATTTAGTGATAGGAAAATAGCACCAAGTTGCCATCTATAAACCCAAAGGAAATTAAACTCATCTCTGGGGACAAGGTACACTCATGTTAGAGCTTCTTCCAAGGTTTCCATCAGCTTGCCCTAGGCCAACCAGCCACACAAACTCTATGCTTAAGTACCTCAGGGAAAATGGATGTCCCATGTCAAGATAAGTCTGCAATGAGGAGGTCCAGAAATTTCCAGGCAGGTCAATGTCCTTACCTGCAATGTTCAATTCATAGCCATTAGCTGCAGGTGGCTATTGCATTTATATTTAACTTAATTAAAATGGAATGCAATTAAAAACCCAGTTCCTCACTTATATTAGCCATGTTTCAAGTGCTCAGTAGCTATCACTACAGAAAGTTCCATTGGACAGCGCTGGTCTAGACTATATTAAAACTTTGTTTCAGATTATTGGCTTTGTGGTTTCCCAGAAGCAAAAATCTTAAGTTACAGACCCCTTGAAGAAGACTCCTTGGGCTTCCAGATCTTGTTTTTGGTAGTGTCAAAGCTGCCCTTGGAAAGTTCCATCTGGTGCTATGAGGACGGAATGTTTAGGGAGAAGGCCAAGTGAAGAACAAAGTAGGCGTACATGCTTTAATGAAAACATAAGAATGACTTGCAATTAGTTACATTGTTATTTCTAAGTGAGTGTTTTTCAAGTTCTTGAGATCAAGTTGTTCTAGTAAGCAAATTATGTCTTCAGAAACCTTGTCGTGCCAGTAAACTGATGAGCATACTCTTCATGGTGCAGAGATAAATTTTAGCATAGAGAAGGTCAAATGGTGACACATGCTATATTGGTGCACTCTTAATTAGTGATGTTTTAGTCTGACTATCATTTTCTTTAACAAACATTTTGTTTTAGCTGTGTTTTCAGAGTTTGAATTGCCTAAGTGACTAATTAAAGTGTGACACTGAATTTCTCTATAACTATGTGGACCATTTTCTTTTTTTTTTCTTTGCTAGTATTTGTTATCTCAGTAATTTACCAGACTGATGTAAAGAAACAATGAATAGCACCCTAGCCAGGCCCAAAGCTCACATATAGCATTTGTGTGTTTTTGCACTTTTGTTCTTGATATTTTCTTAACATAAATTTAAGAAACTCTGAAAAATCTCCATTTAAATGAAGACAAATTATCGGTAACCTTTATTGCATAGATATATCAGGAACTATCTCTTGAAGTTCATTATAGCAGCATAGATTTTTCCAAATTGTGTTCTGAGCTACCCTCCCTAGGGCTCCATGAACTGTGATAATAGGTGTTCAGAGAAAAAAAATTCCATGGGTATTAAAAAAAAACTAGTGTAGTGAAAACTACACATGAACCTAATAAGAATTCTGATAAATCAGTAAATTAATCTGTGGCAGGTGGTTTTATTTAGCACTTCTCCCATTTATTTTTGTTTCAGCTCACCCCCTCTTTAAAGTTTTTTGTTTGTTTGTTTCGGTGAACAGCTATTACCATTGAACAGTATGTTGGTATTATTTCTGAAAACTTTTGGGAAATATAATATGGGCCCCAAATAGAAACTAATCAACTCCCCTCCTCTGTTTACTGGCTTCTCTGATTTGGAATGTTTGTTTTGTAAAAGCAATGTACCCTAGATGACAGACAGATTGACATACTGTCCTACCTTCCTGTGCCTCCTTCTCCAACTTCTGCCCTCTCAAGTTTCCCAACTTTCCTCGGTAGTGACTGGTTGAGTTGTTCCTTGTGACAAAAAAAGGGATTCATCCTGTCACTTAACTAGAGCAGGGGAGAGATGTGTTTGCCGAAGTGTAAGACTTGGATTGCAGACAAAAACATGCCTCCCCAAAGTGTCATAGGCAGGGGTTAGGAAAGCTGAAATAGCCATACACTGTGTTCCCTAGAGAGTGAAACTTCTAGGGCAGAGCCAAAATTTATAGCAATATGACCCCATCAATTCATGTTCACCTTGATAGTGAAAACAGATCTCCCATCTTCCCGTTTCCACACCAACCCCCTCGCAAAAGCATGTAAAGATGTCTTCCTCAATTTGGGTGCAAGATGTTGCATGTATCTGTCAGTGTTACGTTTTGTCTTGCTGAATTTCACCTATCCTTCCCAGCTTCCAGAATCCTTAAAGGCAGCTCAGGGAAGGACCTCACTAGACAGTCTGTTTTCTAATTCTGGCTCCGCTTCTCATAATCTGCATTTAAAATTTCTCTATGCCTCAGTTTTCTCTTCTGTGAAATGGGGAAAATGAGACAATATGAATCATAGGAGTATTGGGAGGACTGCATAAGCTAACTTATGTAAAGCATTGAGGAACATACTTGGTATAGAATAAGTGTACAGTAAGGGCACCCACTATTATTATTTCAAGCTTGACCTTTCATTAATGTATTATTCAGCTCCTCTAGCTTTGGACCCTCTAGAAATTTGATCAGGTTTCTACCTCCATCCCCATTCCAATCGTTAATAGAAATATTGAAGGGGAGAGAACCATTTGTTGTGACACCGGTGAGTCTTCCTAGGTGATGGAGATGTATTCATTGTGTAACACTTTTTTGAGCATGACCATTCATGAAGTTAGAAATCATGTCACCTTACTCCTTCAAACACCCATGGTTCCATGCTGTTCCCAAAAAGGATTTTTTAAATGTAATATTTGCTAACAGAGACCAACATCAACGCTACACATTTCTGACCTGTGTTACTTAATGGTGGGGCAGGGTTGGATATCAGAATCATCTGGGGGAGATCCTAGGACTATTATTTGATCTTTTTTTCATTTTGCGTTATGAAATATAGTGGAAGAGATTAAGAGGCAGAAAGAATGAGATGAGCAAACACATAGAAATATTCATGATAAGCTGGGGAAACTTAGGCAGGTGATTTGATATCCATGTGTTCATGTAACTTAGGTGTTTCATGTAGACAGGGATAGGAGAGAAGGGGTGGGCACACTGGAGAAAATAGAGCAAGCTAAGCCCAGACATAAAGGCCAGGTCTAAAGTATATAAGCAGGTTTTTTAGGCTGTTGCTGACCCAAATCTTTTAAGAAAGGAATCCTCTAATCAAACTCTGGAGAAAGATTATGGGAGAGCATTTGAATACTTGCTTGCTTTTTATTTCTCTTCTCTGAAGCATTTTCCTCTGATATGCTTCTTACAGGAGTCCATCATTCAGCAACCCCGATGCTGGGTGTATCTGAGGATTAAATGTACTTCGGTTGCATATATCAAATGATAATCCTCACACAAATGCTAATATGTACTTGCATTTAGGACTATTCTGTGGACAAACAAGTCTGACACAGGAGATTTCCTGGTTTGGCCTTTATACTTAATAATGGTGTAAACAGATAAGCACATAGGAAATTTCCCTGTTCGTCAAGCATGTTGTGACACATCCCACTTCTACTCACCTGACCTTTGCAGGGAACAATAACCCCACTTTTTCAACAATGGTTCTTTTCATTTCTTTAAATGAGAAGAATGTATTATATATGTATTTAAATGCTTACTAAAGAAGCCAAAGTAGCTGAAGGTGAAAATAAACACACACACACACATGCACACACACACAAACATCTGTATGTTCAGACATCCAACTGTCCTTGACAGATTTATTTTGAGGTGATTATTTGCATTCTAGAAGAATTCTGTTTTTTTTTTTGTGAGAAAATCTTGCTATCATTTTCTTGTGAATCATGGCCATCCTATTATATATAAAAATACTCATTGTAAATGCAGCCCAATTTTCTCATCTATAATATGAAGATAACCCCCTTTATGATGTGAATGGTTTTGGCCAGTGTACAGTTTACCTCAGAAATGACTCACTGAATTAGATGATATGCATAAGATCCCTTTGAATTCTATGACTTCTGTGATGCTATAATGAAAGTCATGAAACAGACACTTATACTTTTGAGTAAGCCCCATGTACTGCCATTTTGTGATTGGCAGACTGTTGGGATATGCACAAGAACCCCTCAACATTTTTTTGTGCCTTATGAAGGATTTCATGTTGTTATAGCTTTGATAAAATTGGTCGTAGACTGAGTGGGAATTATATCTTATGAAAAGCTTTTTGGAAATTCATGTGTCACTGTGTAGACGTTACCTCAAATGAGTTGATCAAAAATTAAAGAATGTGGGGATTTAAGAAAGTCAAGTGTATGACATGTTGGTGTCCTCTAAAGAATGAAAAAAAATGGTCCATTGATTTTTTTCATTATAGTAAATGCAGCAATGAAAGTGATAATGCTCTTTGGCACATTACACAGCTTGAGTATACCTGACCTTCAGGAACCTTGAGCCTGCACAGCAAATACTCTCTCTGGAGGCATCAGTCCTGATTTGGCCTAAGTCAAGAACACTTGGGAGAATGGGTCAGTTCCATGTGCTATCTCTATTGAGTCATAGCTGGGGCAGGATGCAAGAGAAGGTCCATCTTTTCATTCAACATTGTCCATTCACTGAAAGTCTGATATGTTCTATGCACTATCTAGATGTTAGGGGTGCATCAATGAACAAGGCAAGACCAAATGTTTACTTAGAGAGATGATTGTGTTGGAGATAGAGGGTTTGGGAGAACTAGTGAATAGACAGTTTTAAAGTTCAAGGAAGAATAGTGTGATATGGGAGCCCTTAAGAGAGCTAGCTAACCAGGTCCTGGTGAGTCTCAAAGCCCAAGGAAAGGTTGTTCTCCCTCCCTGACAGGGTCAATCTCTCAGGTGAAGAAAAGACTTGCCAAAAGATGTCAGGAATTGGAGACAATGGTGACCACAGAGCAATTGCGAGCCTTGTCAGAATTTGCAGATTGACAGCAGTAGGAGGCATGGTGGGAGGCCATTAGGGCAAGTCACAGAGGACTTCGTATGCATGTAAAAGAGTTTGGCTATTACATGGATGGCAGTGGGGAGCAAGTGGGGGATGGGGTGGGCTTTAAGAAAGAAAATGCTGTAATTAGTTTTGGAACCCAGGCTTGGAAGCAGCAGACTAAGTGCTGAGTTACTGAGTTGAGATCAAGAACAAGTGTTGAGTTGAGACCAAGTATCAAGTTGTTGTAGTTGTCTAGGAGAGATGAATCAATTATCTAAGTTTTGTTGGAGATCAGATCAGAAAGGTAGGATCAAGAACCTCTAAAGACATGGATTTGGGTGAAGACCTAAAGATAACATTTTACAACTCAATAATGACAAATACTGCATTATTTAGCATAGTTTGAACACTAATTAAGTACAGTACCCAATTAACAGTGGCTAAATGTTAAGGGCCTTTATTATCTCATGTATTGAGACATTTGGGTGTTGGCAGTGGTGCTGCTCAGTGATGTCAGGGCTCTGTTTCTCAGTAGTCAGTTTTATTTCTGTCTCAGGGGTATAAGGTGGCTGCCACCCATCTGACAAACATGCCCTCCTCTGGCAACATCCAAAGTCAGACAGAAGGGGTGAGTTTCTCCTCACTTAGCTCTTCTGAGAGTTTAATCTTCCCTTCACTTCTCTTAAAACTTCTTCTGGCATCTGATTGCCTACCATGAAGTCACATATTCATGGCAGAAGGGATGGTATTACTGTGACTGCTTTAGACCAATTGTGATACACGCCTTGGGTATAATGCCATTTAAATCCTGAATAAAGTCCAAATCCAGTTAACAGAAAAAGTGACCCTGGCTATGACTAGGCAATTCTACTGTTAAACAATTCTATAACTATTCATGACTCTCAACCAGAGAAGTGGGAGTGGCTTAAAATGGGGTTGCTACTAAAAACTAAGGGAGAGAATATTTTGCCTTCTCCTTTCTAAAGCAACAAATATCTCCACTCAAACATTCTTTATTATAACACTAGTGCTTGGGTGCTATAGCTTAGGTTTTGGTGTGTCTATCTTAGATGACTGTCATGTTATAGAGAAGTGCAGTTCAATTTCCCTGGCACCTAAAGGAAGAAATGAGAAAGCTTCACCCTCTTGAAAAGAACTACACTTCCTATTTTCCCATTTCCTCTTATTTCAATTGTGTGCAGAATTTCCCTGCCTTTTTTCTTTATAATTTTTCTCTGCCAAGATGTAGCATCTCCAGTTTTTTGCAGACCAGTCTTCTCGGTGATGAATGAGATACAATCCTAGGTAAAATATGTTATACTTTATCGTTTGACTCAGAAAAGTGTTAGTTTCTAACAGGATTGAGTAATGGACACTATTTCTCCCTCCTTTTAAAAAGAGTGCTTTGATAATTTGTTGTATGATTTATTCAATAATTTTATTCAGCCAATTTATTAGAATTTGGCTAACTCTGAATCTTGGGGAAGGAATGGGCACATGAGTCAATACAGCACACGATTTCTGATTTTAATGTCAACAGAATAGTTCTCTCTAGAGTGCCTCACAGGTGTCTTAGGAGAGCAGCTGATTCAGCACAGTGCTAGGAGGAGCTTAGGAAAGGAATATTTTTACATATTTAGCTATTTATTTCTCTTGTTTTCTGAGTAAATTAGTTCAGTGGGTGAGTCAGTGGTTTGTACTTCAGTGTCTTCTTCCTTTTCTTCTGGATCTTTCTTCCCTTCTGTGTCTCATGTCATGGGGTTTCTGTTGCTTTGGGAGATTTGTCTTCCCTTCACCTCACCTCATCTGCTCTACTTTTAATATGATTTTTAAATGCCAGCCTCTCCAGGAAAGGTTTAAAATATGATAGTGTTGTTATTTTCCCTGTAGTTTCTGACTTTTTCTCATTCACCTTGCATTTCTTCTTCTATCTATCATTGGAATTGAATCTTTTAAAGGTTACTTTTATTCTAGTCTCTAGACCTGTGTTGTCCAATTCAGTAGACAGTAGCCCATATACAGCTATTGAAATCAAATTTTAATTAAGAACACGAAATGAGATTTAAAAATCCAGTTCCTCTGTTGCATTAGGGACATCTCAGTGTTCAAGATACACAGATAGCTAGTGGTCATCATACTGGACAATGCAGGTAGAACATTTCCCCTCCTCACTGCAAGTTCTATTGGGAAGTGCTATGCTAGGTGCTTGCCAGTCTTAACTTTTTTAATTCTTATGGAATGTTCAGGGTGTACAGGGTACAAGGCAGTGAGATGGGTCTGTGTCTCTTTAGATGAGGAATTGAAGAGGTAAGGGGCTGTTTCTCACCTGGCTTACCATACTTTCTAAGGCTACAGTTCATGGGATTGAATATTGGTGCAGAAGAGAAGAAAACCCTGAGCACATGAGAAGGCCCAGGTTAACACTGAGCAAGGCCAGTGCCTTCTCGCAGGTGTGGGAGCCTTAAGCTGAGACCCAGCCATGGCATGTAGGTAAATACTGTATTTCCTGAGAGGGATTTAAAAGCAATCTGCACACCCCGATCTTGATAAGGAAGTAATGTCATTAGCTTGAGTAGCGCAGAATGAGGAGGCCAGAGTAAATGCTAGGACACATTTTTGGAAAATTCTATTTTGAAATAGAGAAGGAACTTCCCCCCAGAGCCAATCATCTTGCATAGCCATTGTCTTGCAATTTCAGGCTTCCGATCCCTCATAGTAGCCAGGGAAGTATGGAGACATGGAGGCTGACTGTGATAGTCAACAAATAGCACTTCCTCCCCTATGGAAAACAAGTGGATTTCTATGTTAGCATTAGCAAGACAGAGCTATCAAATGTTTGCTTCATGTGGTACAGAGCAAAGGTGATGAAGAATTTACTACTGACTGATTTAGTCTGAGCCTCATTCCAAAAAACGATTCAGGTAATGACTCAAGACTTAATTTTGTTTATAGTGCCCAAAGGTAAAATAAATAGATCAGATTTAAGAATAAAAAAATATGTGCTCAGTTCCTGGCTTTGATACTTCACAAGCCTTACCATTGATTAAACTCACTGAGCCTCAGTTTTCTCCTCTGTCACTTGGATTGAAATTTAAAACTGTTTTAAAAGTGGCCAACTCTATAAAGTGCTTAGTGCAGTGATGATAGTGTGTTACTTTGCCATTGCTTTTCAAATTAACAAGAAAACCACTTCCGCATATTGATGAGTTTTCTTTTTAGGAGCAGTAAAGCATTTCACATATCTGGCACTTTTGGAAAAAAAGCACACATGTATTTTCTTTAATGTTGCTTAGTACCCATATTTATATTTGTTAGTTATTTCTATTGATAAAAGGTTACTTAAAAACATATTTAAGCAGCAGAAGTAGCAAGATGTATGTGTATCTTATATCACTTTATTAATCTGTTCTTGACACTCCCCATTCTAATTCCTACCACCCCCTACACACGTGCATACATATAGATGACCTTACCTTTTAGAGAAACATGGGGTAATCGGAAAAAATTTCCCTTAAATACATTAAGATGGATTGGTTACATTGTTATGGCTTGTTTTGGAAAAACAGGGGTTTCTTTGGTACAATGCTAACCATCCCAAAGCCTGGGGATTCCCTCCCCTTCATCTTGTGACTTTAATTATTACTTCTCTTCCCAAATCTTCGACCTTTCTAGCTCCCTGGCTGCATCTGCATGGTCAGTTAGCATGCTCAAATCCCCGTTGGGTAAAAAAAAAATGAATAAAAAGGCCTTTACTCTCCCCCACTTCCCTTGCTGCCTCTGTCCTGAATGGTTTCACTAGGAGGCTTCCCTGCCAAGTCCAAAGGCCAGTTTTTGATCTTCATCTTCCTTGAACTGCGTGATAACATTTGTCAGCACCACTTTTACTACCTGAAGTTTTCTCTCCTTTTGGTTTCTAGTTCTTCACTTTATCTTAATTCTCCTATACTTATTTGACTTTTCTCATCATTCTTTGCTGGCTGTTCCATTTCCATCAAATGTTATGATTCCCAAAGGATTGTCCTTGGCTCCCTTTAAGTCCTCATAGTACATTCTATCCCAGGATGATCTTATCTGTCCTCATGGATTCAAATGTCATTTATATGCTAATTACTCTTAAATCATTGGCACTGGATTCTCTCCCCATCTCCTTATCTATACTTCCAAATACAGGACATTTTCTACATGGATATCCTACAGCAATATCAACTTTATCACTGCCAAATTTTATGAACGATCTCTTTCCCAAACCGCTTCTTGTTTCTCCTATTCCTGAAACCAGTTAGTGGTAGCAAAGTTCACCCAGTTTCCTCAGTAGACACCAATCACATTGCGAAACCTCTCCCCTCTCCCTCGGTCTCTGATCACTTCTTAGTTCTACCTTGGACGTGTATCCCAAATCTGGTCTCTTTTTATTTTGATGGCACTCGTGGTCTTAGTCTTACCCTCATCCCTTCTGCTGGGGGGTTGGTGTATCTTACTCAGGCTTCCTCCTACCAGCTTCTTCCTAATTGAGTTTGTTACCACATTACTGTATGGGTTATTTTCCTACCAAAAAAACAGCACTTGTTATCTCACTTCTCTGCTTGAAAACTCTGCTGTCTCTTTCCTAGGGAATAAAAATTCATAGGCCTGTACTTGGCAAAAAGGTGTTTTTCAATACTTTCCAGACGTGACTTGGAACACACCTGAAGCTGAACAAGTTGGATTTACTGCCCATGGCAGTGAGAGAGAACACACGCTATGGGGAACTAAGGGATGTCTCTCAGTTAAAAGATTATTAGAAAACACTTCTTAAAGAATTTGAGCTAGTGTTAAGTGATTTGGGGGAATGGAAGCAGGACTTTGCTTTGGATTGGATACTTTAGGAAGTAGGGGCAATTCTACGATTATAGATAGTATAGTATATAGTATACAGTATACAATAGTAGTACCAACCAAAAGTGTTGTTGTGGGGGTTAATGTATACTAAGTGCTTAGAACACTTCCTGAGAGACAGTAAATAGCAAATAAGTATTATCTATTATTGGTTTTGGTGGTGTTGCCTATCGTTATTGTTGCCTTATTTCTAAAGAATCAACAATGAATTCAGTGCCTGACCCATAAAATGGTGGTAGAATGAATGTTTTGTGTTTGTGTATTTCATGTCAATTGAGATGTATTTATTGTTCATTGTTTGACTTAGATTTAGGACAATGATATAAGGTAATTCTTTTCATCCTTAGCTTGTAATTGAGGAATCAAGTGTGGAGTCACTAGCTGCCCTCCTCAGGATCACATTAAAAAAAAAAATCGAGGTCAGAGACTTGAACCAGGATCCTCGTCCAGTGGTTTTCAAACTGGTTATGTCAATTTAAATGACAACTTTTTCGTATGCATTATTATAAACAAACGATGCTTCCTTGATGTGAAGTCTCTTGACATACATTAGGTAAAATATTGAATGATCTGTCCTTTGAGCATATAGGAGTATAACTGAGATAACTGGGGCAAATGTTGAATCTTTCAGTGAATCCAATCCAAAGATAAAGGGTTTCAGTGTACATGTACTTACACAAAGGCATATACATATACATCTTAATATTCTTCCAGGGAATATAAAATATGGATTTTTTAAATGAAAGTTGAATAGTAACTGTGACTGCATTTTTTTCTGTTCATCACCTATCAGGTTGTTAATGCTGACTGACTGTGGTCTGTTATGAAAATTTCAACTATATTTTTGGCTGTTTCAAGTATATACTTCCACAACTTTGCAGCTAGAAGGCTAAGTATGCAGCTCGCAGTAGTAAGATTACAGGGGTGTGAAAAGCATGACTGGGGGAAAAGAATACTAAGAATTATGTGGCAGAAATAGTTCTGGCAAGTAGATTTACTTCAGGGAGTCCGCTTGCCTTGTTGCAATTGGTATCCAATGTAAATTATTGCCTGGAGAAGGGGAACAATTTGAAATCCAGCTTGTCTTATACAGTGGAGAATAAATATGCAAACTGTTCTATTCTTTGAAATAGCAAGAAAGAATTGTATCTTAATTCACTTCTAGTATCACTGTCCATTTTAATACTCACAGAAACACCGGATTCTTTCTACATTTAATTTATTCTTTGCTTTTCTTTAAATTATTCTTGTTGTAATGGGCAGCCACGGCTGTACAACAAGAAAGACTAATAAATTAAGATTGACTCCCTTGTATTTCATAAGCCAAGGCTGCTGACTCTGGAATTAATATTAGGTAATTTTGCTTGAATTTAGTGCAAGTCAACCTGTGCTTTTCAAGTGTTTTCACTTTTAGAACTCATATGGCAATGCTTTTAAATTTTATGTACCACTTTTAGTATTAATTGTGGTATGAATTAAAGATTTCTACTTTATTGTCTTTCAGTTCCATGCTATTATATTATAATTACAAAACATGGAGATTGTTTTACAAACCTAGGTTTTTGTTCTGTATGTAAAGTTGATTATTATGTCTTTGTCAATAACCATAATTTTCACTGAAGCTATCTTTGACTAAGAATAATAGCGTAGCCCTTAAAGGAATGCATTGTACTTAGGGAAAGAATAGACTAATAAATCAGGAAATAATTATTAGGCATTCACTGATCTAAAGTGGTGATTAAGTGCTGAAACACAGCTTAAGACATGGTCCTTTGAACCATATAAGCTTACGCTCTACATCAGTGTTTTGTAGATCTCCTCCCTCACTTCTTCCCTTCAGACCCCTGGGGTCTATTATTCAAAAAAGCTATTACCCAACTGCTCTGCTGCAGGGAGGCATCATTTGGGGGTTGTGGAAGGCACTCAACTTGCCAGGTGTCCCTGAAGGGTATCCTTAGAACTCCAAAGTTCCTTAGAATAAGGAAGGTATAAAGACTGTTGCTCCATATGATGAAATAAAATGCCGTTTTGAAAAGCTAATGACAGTTCCTAACAACAAAAGATACATGCCAAACAGGGACATAGATATTGAGCCCAACAGAAGTTAGAAACTAAACTATGAGAGCTACGTAATTAAATCTGTTCCTCAAAGTGTTTGAAACATTGTATGAATATCAAACACTTGAGAAAAACTCGGGCTATAAACCTGTAACTATAAATACACACACACACACACACACACAATTTTGTAATGAGTTTTTCTTATGATTGGTATGTAGCAGTTAAAGAGATTGTATTTGACCAAGATGTTACCCCACATATGATGTATGTACATCACAGAGATTTCACTGAATGGTGAATTCTCTTTCTGGACATGTCTTTGATCTAACTTGCAAAGGGTCAGTGACAAGATTGATAGCTCCCCTACTAGAGAGTGTATCTCTACCAGAGAAAGGACCATGTCACCCTAGTCATTGCTAGATCCCCAGTCCCCGGTGTAGTCTTGGTAAATATCTTTTTAATGAATAAATGAATACAGAAGGCTGGGTGATAGCCCCGATCAAGGAATTGGTCTTCAAGGAATACTGTGAGAATCAGATTTTATTCTTAGGCTGAGGTCAAATTGGCCTCCCAAGGATGGAATCCTATTTATCAAGTTCATAGAATTCAAGTAAAAAAAAATTGTATGTCTCATTCATTTGTGTAAACACACAGAGATCATTTATATAGGTTTCTATTGAAATGTCTGTGTATGAATCTATGATGAGAAATGGAGTCCTCAAACAGACTAACATATTCACTTTCTTATATCAACACCTTCTTTCCCTATAGGCAATGTATGGGATAAGCCAAATAATAATCATACTTCCAGCTTATAAAAGTATCATGAGACCTCTCAAGTCAATTGGAAGTTCATGTTAGTTTGACCTGCTCACTGTATCCCTGCAGAGAATCTATAGGAGAAACCAAATTGTCAAAAGGCTGCTTTGATGAGACTAGAATCAGAATAAGGGGTGTTAGTAACATCAACTGACTGTTGAATTGCATCAGGTTTTTTATAGTTCTGGATACACCCATCAGAATGGGGATATTTGATTTGTCTGGAGGGAGCCCATGTCTTTTTGCAAGTGTATGCATGGACTCTGCTGTGGTCTGCCTTCTAGAAAATGCTGTTTCTTATAATAGTAACAACTTTATAGAATTTTTGTGAAGACTAAACAACATAACCTCTGTAAGGAACTTACTGAGTATTTATTTATTGTTTAAATAATATGTATTTATTATTTATTATCCTTCTCTTACCTTCCTCCTTTTAGTTTTTTCTTAGTTTACCATTTTACTTGCATCTCCACACTGGATGACTAACTCCTCTTCTAAAAGACACCTTCTTGCTCGGTCAGTGTTGACATTGTTTAACTGTTTCTAGTCAGTCTAGGAGTCTTTTTGCCTCCTTAAGGATGGTTCACATTTCTCTAATTCATTATTTACATATTTTAAAGTTTAGTTCTCAAATATCAATGTTCCTCATTTCCAAGTTTTTGAGGAATAGCCTCTGCATGGACACTAATGTTATTATTTGGTGGAGAGAGCTGGCAGTACACAACGGCTTATGTGTATCTGGTATATAATAGACACTCAATAAAGATAGGTTGAATTAATTGTAGCAGTAAAAACCCTTTCCTTTAGAGCAAGCACTGTTTACTTTTCAGGTTTGATAATTCTTTTCTGTTGGGGCGGGGGGGGGGGGGGTGGGGCTGTGAGGTATTAGTGGCATTGCTGATCTCTATCCACTAGATGCCAGTAGTATGCCCCTCTGCCTTCCAGTTGTGACAATCAAAAATATTTCCAGACATTGTCAAATGTCCCCTGGGGAACATGACCATCCCTGATTATGAACCACTGCTTTAGAGCAAAACATTGCTCATGAGTGATGTTCACGTCTGCATTATCTCCTTGGATTTCTCAAAATTTCCCAGAAAAAAAAAAATCACAGAAGGCAAGGACATTGTCATTAATATTAATAAATTTCCACTAACTTAAAAACAGTAGTATTTAATGCTGAATGCACAAGAATCACAGCCACCAACAATGTTTCTGTTATTCAGGCTCTTCTCTTACAGCTCTGGGGCAGAACATAAATGAAAAAGGCCAGAAGAAGGAATTGAGGAGTTAAGGTAGCTGTGTCCATGTAACACAACTGTAATGCTGATCCCATGCCCCAGGGTTGGCTATGACTTTGTCTACAGTCCCTGGTATAGTGGAAATGGGATTGGGGTGGGGTAGATCAACAATACAGACCTGAGTCACTTCCAGCTTGCTGAGCCTTGGCTTCAGGAACTGCAACCTTGGATTCATAGCCCTTTGCCTTCATCTCTACTTCACAGCAGGTTGGACTTGCCTGAGTTATTTAGATTCAATTAACCCTGGCTACAACCTCGCCCAAGGAACTTCCATTTGACCCCTGATACCCCAATGTCCCTGGGGTAGATGTTCTCCCTTCAAGTGCACAAAACCCTAATGAGGTATAGTCATCTGGTGACCTCCATGCTGGTGGAAGAGGGCTGGAATGGGGGAAGGGGACATCTTTAGCTGAGCACACCCCAGTCCTCTGGGGCATCCCCACCCAGGACCTGGCCATGCTCGTGGAAGAAACAGCTACCCATTGGCAGGACAGGTAGGCGTGGGGTGGTTTCTGTCCCTCCCCCATGTTGGCTGTAGCTTCAACAAGCACTCACACTTATCTTAGTGTTTCTTCCAGATTATGAACCTCATTGCTCACTCCTAGGAAATGCATTGAATCTTTAATCCCTTCAGCATATGCTTATTGACTGCTTCATTGACTGTCCATTTATATACCAGGAACTAAGCTAAGTGATAGATGATAGTGCTACACAAATGCTGCCAGTTTAACCTGAGCTAAGAAACTCTTACTGTAATATAAAACTACTGTAGTACTAAGCACAATGTTTGAGATAGCTTTTTAAAAATGGCAAAACTGTCTTGGTCCATTTTCTGTTGCTGTAATAGAATATCACAGCCTATGTAATTTATAAAGAAGAAAATTATATTTTTCATAGTTCTGAAGGTAGGGAAGTCTAAAGTTGAGGGGCTGCCTCTGGTTAGGGCCTTCTTGCTGCATCATAACATAGCAGTAGGCATTGTATAGCAAGAGAGAGAAATCATGCAAACTCAAGTCTCTCTTTCTCTTCTTATAAAATCACTAATTCCATCATGGAGCCCCATCCTCATTACCATATCTAACCCTAATTATCTCTCAAATGTCCCACATACAAATACCATTAAAATAGGAATTTGTAGGCAAGGACTTCATGACCAAAACACCAAAAGCAGTGGCAACAAAAGCCAAAATAGACAAATGGGACCTAATCAAACTCCATAGCTTCTGCACAGCAAAAGAAACAGTCATTATAGTGAATTGGCAACCAACAGAATGGGAAAAAATTTTTGCAGTCTACCCATCTGACAAAGGGCTGATAACCAGAATCTACAAAGAACTGAAACACATTTACAAGAAAAAAACAAACAAGCCCATTCAAAAGTGGGCGAAGGATATGAACAGACACTTTACAAAAGAAGACATACATGAAGCCAACAAACATATGAAAAAATGCTCATCATCACTGGTCATTAGAGAAATGCAAATCAAAACTACATTGAGATACCATCTCACGCCAGTTAGAATGGCGATCATTAAAAAATCTGGAGACAACAGATGCTGGAGAGGATGTGGAGAAATAGGAACGCTTTTACACTGTTGGTGGGAGTGTAAATTAGTTCAACCATTGTGGAAGACGGTGTGGCGATTCCTCAAGGACCTAGAAATAGAAATTCCATTTGATCCAGTAATCCCATTACTGGGTATATATCCAAAAGACTATAAATCGTTCTACTATAAGGACACATGCACACGAATGTTCATTGCAGCACAGTTTACAATAGCAAAGACCTGGAACCAACCCAAATGCCCATCGATGATAGACTGGACAGGGAAAATGTGGCACATATACACCATGGAATATTATGCAGCCATCAAAAACGATGAGTTCGTGTCCTTTGTAGGGACATGGATGAACCTGGAAACCATCATCCTCAGCAAACTGACACAGGAACAGAAAATCAAACACCGCATGTTCTCACTCATAGGCGGGTGTTGAACAATGGGAACACATGGACACAGGGAGGGGGAGTATCACACACTGGGGTCTGTTGGGGGGGAAAAAAGGGAGGGGATAGTGGGGGGGTGGGGAGTTGGGGAGGGATAGCATGGGGAGAAATGCCAGATATAGGTGATGGGGGAGGAAGGCAGCAAATCACACTGCCATGTGTGTACCTATGCAACAATCTTCCATGTTCTTCACATGTACCCCCAAACCTAAAATGCAATAAAAAAAAAAAATAGGAATTTGGTGATTAGGTTTTCAACACACATACTCTTTTGGGATACAGTCAAACCATAGTAAAGACTTTATTGATAAAAGCAGTAATACCTTGCTTTCTCTTCTTCCACAAGCTCCTTATCTCATCATACAGTAGTAACATTTGTGAACTGGCCCACAATGGTGGGACACATTTTGAGCAGCACTGATCTAGAGCATATAAAGCTTAATAGGATATATTTTGAACTTCAGAAAACTCAACAGATAAGATAAATACACATTTACAAACATAACTGTAGAAGAAACAGAATTGTTGGAGTGAACAGAACTGGGGCAAAGAGGTAATTGTGGGAAAAGAAAAAATTATGGGACACAGGGAATTGTGGGAAAGAACTGAGGATGGTGAGAGAGAATGAAGGATTGTGGGACAGAATAGAAAATTGTGGGGAAAGAATTAAGACTTGAGGGCCAGAAGAACTGTGGGAGAGTTAGGGATTATAGGAGAGAATGGGGAACTGTGAAAAAAAACATGGAACTGTGGGAGACATGGAATTATAATAAATAACTGGGAATTGTGGGAGAGAATGGGGAATTTGGCAAATGACCACATAATTTTCACAAAGAAGGGATAATTGTGACAGAAAGGGAGATTGGTGGGAGAAACAGAGAATCATGGAAAAAGATAAGGAATTCAGGGAGAGAATGTAGAATTGTGGAAGACAACAAATTGTGGGAAAGAACACAAAGTTGTGGGACAGAACTGGGAATTGTTGAAGAGAATAGAGAATTATGGGCCAGAACAGGAAATTGTAAGAGAGATAGGGATTATGGGAGAGGATGGAGAATTGTGGGCTAGAACAGGGAATCATGGGAGAGACAGAATTATGGGAGAGTGGCACGTTGTGGGATAGAGTAGGGAATTGTGGGAAACAGGAAACTGTGGGAAAGAGCTGAGAATTGTGATAGAAAATGGGGGACTTAAGGGAAACACAGGGAATTGTGGGAAGGAACTAAGAATTATGGGAGGAATGGAGAATTATGGGAGAGAATGGAAGAATTATGGGACAGAACAGAGAATTGTTGGAGATGTAGAGAGTTGTGGAACAGAACAGGGAAGTGTGGGTGACACAGAGAGTTGTGGGAAATAATAGAATTGTGGGAGTAACATGTTATTTTTGAAGAGAGGTGAATTATGGATGACAGAATTGTGGGAGACATGAAATTGTTAAAGATAATATTGTATGAGAATGGGAAATTGAAGGACAGTCTAGAGAATTGTGAAAGCAAAGAGAATATTGTGAGAGAACAGAATTGTAAGTGACAATGGATAATTGTGAAGGAGAACAAAAAATTCTGGAAGACAAGCAGAACAATGGGAAGGATAGAATTGTGAGAGAAACAGAATTATGGTAAAAACAGAATTGTGAGTATGACAGGAAATTGTGAAAAGAACAGAATTGTGGGAAGTGATATGGAATTGTGGGAGAGAGGGAATTGTGAGAAATACAGGGAATTGTGGAAAAGATAAATTGTGGGAGATGAGAGAAATACAGGAGAGAAGGTAGAATTGTGGGGAGAGAGGGATTTGTAGAAGAGAACAGAATTGTGGGTGACAGGGGATCATGGGAAAGAACTGAGAATTATGAGAGAGAATAAAGTATTGTAGGAGATAGATGATTGTAAATAGAAACAAAGAATGTCTGGAGTGATTAAATACTGGTGGGAAGAAAAGGAGTTAGACCCTGGAGTCTATTTCTTGGCAGGGATACATCCCTCAATTTTGATCATGCCACATATCTTACCTCCTTCCATGAATGATTTCTGGCAGCCTACCAAAATATAGGCAATACTGGGTAAAAGAAATAGTCAAATAAACTGGGGAAAAGGGAGGTTAATGGAATAAAATGATGCAGCTAATAGTAATGTTAATAATTAGGTGTGCAGGCCATAGGATCCTGACCTTTCTCCTTTTGAGAACAGAGGAAAGTGACTCTGTTTAAAGGTAGGCCAGAGATTTAACTGTAAGATTTTTCCATGTTGATAAGATTAAAATTAACCAGGTTTTTTGTTGTTTTTGTTTGTTTGTTTTTGAGAATCACAGGTTTTCTTGATTTTTAGTCTTGAGAGAAATCCCAATTGTTCAAAAAGAAGATGTTGTGAGCTAAGGGTGCTAATAAGTGTGGTATGGAGCTACACACAGATCCCCCTCAATGTAAACTGTTGTCACAGTCACAAAGTACAATTCATTAAACCAATTTTATGAATCATCAAAACTTCTGTTCAGCTGAATATACAAGCTCTCAGTGTTCTACCTTAATCCATTTATATCATTGTTCCTAGTATGACAAGCAAGTTTCAACTGGCATATCGGCTCTGATTCACTTATAGTAGCTGTTCCAATAACTATGTTGGGAAGCTTCATAGCTAAGTTCAGACTCAGAAGGAAATGCTCTGTTACTGAGTACTGGCTTCTATCATGGGTGCAGGAAGGGTTTGGAGAAATGAAGGTCTTATATGTAGGTTTTCTAGGCAGTCCTCCAAAACTCATTCTCATTGCAGGCCTTTTGATGAATATTAGACAGTAGCAGGGTCAACGTCATTGCTGTTGGCCAAAACCTAAGGGGAGAAACTCTTAGATATTTATTAATATATCTTCTTTGAATATCAACCAGGGGGAGGGGTAGTGTAAGATTCTGTTATGAAAATGAGAGCATCCAACCTAAAAGGTACATGGCCCAATGGCCCCTCTACCTCTCTGTGTGTGTAGGTAGAAATACTTACAGAGAGAGAGAGCTAAGCACATCTGGGTGACCATCAACGCAAAGTCAGATTGTGCAATAGAGGGCTGAAAATCTTACTCTATAGAGCATGTGTACAAGAATTTTAGCCTAGAAAAATAATCATGACCTGCCAGGACCATGAGAAAACTCAAAACAACATCCAAGCAACAGTGGAAATAAACATGAAGGAAGAAATGTCACAAGACTCAGTATAATCTAGCTTTTGCTATATTGGACTCATGACATATTTGTCTTCATTCACAGCATGAGACACACAGAGCGCATGCATTCTGTCTAAGAAACTGTCTTCAAATTTGTACTTTAGGAATATAAGTTTGGCAAAATTGCATCGCCTAGTTTATCCAAGTTTTTATTTCTAAGCAGTAGTGATTAACTTTCTCTGAAGTGGAAAAATAAAAGAAGAAAAAATGTGAAAAGTTATCCTGTGAATAAATAAGTCTAATTTCTGATATTTATGGCTATTAACCTATAAAATATGATATGCCTTTAAAATATCCTAGTTTCATAAGATTTTCTCATCTTAAAAAGGACATAAGAAATAATGGCCAAGGCGAAAAACTCCCAAACTCAGAATTCCTTGTTCCTGACAAGTTCTGGAAGTTGTTTTTCTCTAGGAATGACAAAAAAAAAAAAAAAAGAAAATGTAAAGCACCCCAAAACACTTCTCTATCTCAGCAGGGTTATGGAACTTCCTAGTACTCCAGTTTATGATTAGGATTAGTCATTTCAGTAATATTCAATAATCAAGTATCCATAGGTTATAAGAAATGCGCAAATGAAACAAATACAGTCCCTGCCCTCTGGGAACTTTTAGTTTTGTAGGACACAGAAGTAAGTCATGCTGGCAATAGATGCATGAAAGAATGTGATACAATGCGATGGGAACACAGGAGAAGGAGAGGATAGAAAGTTAGTGGATTCCACAAGTCAATTGTAAAACTCTCCAACAAAAGCAAAAGAAAGGAAAGGTTCCTCAAAGGAGGAGATAATCAAGATAGATCTGGAACAATGGCTAATATGTTTAAAGGTGAAATATAAAAGCTTACAAAATTCAAGTTAAAGAAATCATGTGAAAGCAAACACAAAGGACAGAAGTGGGACACAATGACTCTGATTCACAGGGACTTGCTGCTGGTAGAGTGGCTCAGAGGAGGGTAGGGGAGGGAGCTTCAGTGTAGATACATCTGAAAAGCCAAAGTGGGGTCAGACCTTAGAAGACAGACAGTTTGGATTCTCTGACACTGGCCAGGAGAAGCTAATGAAGATTTCAACGTGGGTATGACTTCAGTCTAAGGAGAAAAGACAATGGGAGGTGGGAAGAGCATTCTCTGACTAAGTTTTGAATGTCCCGGTCCTTACTGATCAAGGGCTGCTGGATGGGCAGTCCATATGATCCATGAACAACCAGGAGAGGGCCAGTAAGCCTCTGGGGGCAGGATGGAAAGGGGACAGGGAATTTGTAAGAGGAATGAATGAAAGTGGGGAGCAGGAGAATGGGGTCTGAAAGTAATATGTGACATGGACTTCAGCTGTTTCCACTTGTAAAGTGACATGCTGGACTAAAGGACATGTTAGATTTCTTTCAGGATTTCTCACCATGCAGTGCTCTGTGGTGTTCCATATTGGGAACAAATGTGAGAAAAGAGTGCAAGGGATTTGAGATAGGTGTGAGGTAATCTGAAAGGTAGTTCCTGAACTAACAGATGCCAGAGAGCTGTAGAAGAAAAGAAAACCTCAAGGGAGAAAAGACTTAAAAAGCTCTGGGAAGGAAAATTGCCTTGGGATGTGGTTGGAACCAGGTGGTGGAAATGGCCCAATATTAGATCCACAGTATCTTAATCCAGGGGACTCTGGAACAAGCTTTGACTTGGAATCAATGATTGGATCCAAGGGCCATGAGGTAAAGGTGAGAGCAGTTCAGTTACCTCCTTCCACCTTGCCATCCTGCAGGTCTCTCAACCTTAACATATCTCCAGCTGACCTCACCACACTCCCTTCTCTCCTACCCCTTCTTCTGTATTTCATCAAGAGCAGGAGAGTTTCCTCCACTCATTGCTCTGGGCTGGAAACCTCCATGGTCAATAACTGCTTTCTCTTTCTCACTCTTCACAGTCAATGTCTGGGGAACCCTGTGAGTTCTGCCTTCTAAAGGTGTCTCAAGTCTGTCCTCACTTCTCTACATGCCACCACCATTACTAGGGCATCACTGTCTCCTCCCTGACTCACTACAGCTAGTTACAGCTGGCATCGTGACACCAGTCTCTCCCATACTCCTGCACTATCCTAGTCCAACAAGCAAATCAGATCGTGTCTCTTTTTACTTAAAAACCTTAAGTGGTCTGTCATCAGTCTACAGATGGAGTCCAATATCTTTAGCAGAGTCTGTAAAAGTCTTTATCATCTGGCTTCAACCAACTTCTGCAGCTTCTCCCAATCTGTCCCTCTCCGATCCCAGCCGTGGCCACCCCCAAACAATATACAGATGCTCTGCTCTGTGTCTCACACAGGTTCTTCTTTGGGTTCTCTTTCTCCTCCTCTCCCATGTTGATCTATCTTGCAAAACCAAGTCTAAACATTACTTCCTCCAGAAACTCTCACTAGTCCTCCAAAAACCAATGTAGTCATTGCATTTTCTATGTTCCTTTGACATTTTACAGATTTTTACAAATACAGCATAGTATTACACTTACTTAAACACATTTCGTATGTTCTACTTCTCAAGGACACTTGTGCCCCTGGCTAAAAATGATGCAGACCATATAGTAAACACTCAAAGGCTATTTGTTTAAGATCAGACTCAGCTAATTTGTGAAATATCCCTAGTAAGTGCCAGATCCCATGTTGGAGAATAATGGAGGCTCAATGTCAACCCTTTAGCCTTGGAGTAAAATGAAAAGCGGTAGATGTTTAAGGATACAATGAAAGAGTCACCTTCATCATGGCAGTTTAAATAAGGAGAAGCCTGTCCAGTACTTATTGCATGTAGCTTGTATCCCCAGGCCTTTCCCCTCTCCACACAGCAGAGTACTTCTTGCTTTATGGATAAGCTGCCTACCCTTATGGAAGAAACCAAAATGGAAGCAGCTAGAAAGAAGGAAATAGGAAACAGCCCAAGATAGCCAATACCTCAGTCCCAAGATTATCACTTCAGAAAAGTAGGCTGCAGTTTTTGGCTTCTGGCAGGAGCAGGTTACCTGTGGCAGAATGACAGGAGTTTGCTGTTTGCAGGGGGTCACCCTGCCCTGGGCTGATTTCCTTACATGTATCTATATCTTTTGGCAATATTGCTCTGCCATGGTAGTTTATATGTAGATTGGGAGTTTTCACTTGACTGTTTTGCCTGTGAATTCTATTCCTCACCAACATTTGCTTTATTTTTTCAAACTAAACGTATATATTAGATAATTGTTAGATGTTGGGTAATTTATTTTATTATTATTATAGTTAGCATTTATTGACTGGTTACTATATGTCAGGTATTAAGCACATAGTATACAATATCTCAGTACTCAATCTTAGAGGAATTACTGTTATTAACATCTTATTAGAAATAAAGATATACTAAGTGAGATGTGCAAGGCTAGTCCTGAGCTCACTGAGATGAGGCCATGATGAACAGTCTTGTGCTCAAATGCTACTAACACTTCCTTGAGGTTATCAGACAACTCTTAGATAGCAAGTCTATTTCTTATACTTGGGTAATATGTTGCCTACCTCCTGATAAGCTTAATAAATGTGGCTATTACTCAAAGAGCTTACTCATTATAAAATGTTAGTTTGATAAAAGTGTTTAAGAAGACCCCAATTCTCATATTGTTAAACATTTTTAAAACTTATAACCAGTTATTCTTATTTTCCAGGTAGGCTTTTTGGAATAATGCAATACATCCAAAGCTACACAAACTCAAATTTTCCATCACAACTTGTAATTTAATATTAATACAAATAGCCATTGGGCACTTATCTTGTGCAAAGACCAAGCATTAGGTATGGTTGCAAGATGGTCAGTGATATACAGTGATACTGGCAGTGTACATACATTTTGGCCACAGGTCTTCAAACAGCCCCAGTATAATAAACTGGAGGATGTTAAGGAAGGAGAGTGGCTACAGGACCTCTCTGTGGGGACATGCAGCTTTCCCCACAAATAGCATTTTTTGGAATCAGCCCACTGCCAAGGAGTAAGGTATCAAAAACATATCAACCCTTTGTAAAGAATTTCAGCCTTGCTACTCAATGCTAACAGTAAAATACTTATTCAGAAAAAATCTTTAATGGGGATGAAATCTGAATGTACTACTTATATTAAAAACTGAAGTAAGATGTTTTCCCACAAGCCTTAAATAAAGCAATAAGATGAAATTTTGATTTTAGCCACATCAGATAACATAGATGGAGAGTAAAATTAATCATTTATGATAATGATGACCTTAATAGAGATTTAATTGGAAGTAAAAGTGATAGGTTTGGTTTATTCTTTTTCACTGGTCTTCTTAATTAGGGGGATAAATGTGCTTATTGTAATAGTAAATTCAGAATATAGAACAATTGATAAATTATAAGTTTATGGTATATTTGACTATGAAAGTGTGTGTCTATATATATTAAACTGATATCCCATTTTAAGTAGTATTCCTTGGGTATATTAAATTATAATCACTAGAGAAACATTATTTAGTCCTTTAATTGCTATTTTCTTCCTCTTTATTACTTGGGTTAATAGAAATAACCCAAAATAATAAGAGTTTGAAAAGGGAAAACAAAAGAGAAGAAATTTGTAAATTGGTAAGTTAGTCTGATAGTGGCAATATGAGAGGAAACCATAAAGATCAATCCTTGGAGAGGCTAAAATACTTGTGCTAACTATGGAGGAAAACAGATACTTAGAAAGAGAAAAGACTCAAGTCAAAGTAAAACTTTATTTTGCCGTGGAAAAGGTTGCAAGCTAAATCTGCATCATTTTCAACATACGATGGATGTGTCCAAGTTGAGAACTCTTCCAGGTAGACTATACAGTCCTGAGACAAAGAAGCTGCTACACAGCAGTCAAGACCGAACTTGATCACTGTCATCTAAGCAATTAGAAAGAAACTCACTTCATCTTCAGCTAGGAGGTTTTCCTCAGATTATGACATGGCTTATTTATTTATATATGTAACTTATTTATTTATTTTTATTGTAAACACTAAAAGTAATGATGCCCACTTACCAAGGCGTCAGTACTAAATATTATCTCTAATATACTAAGTCCCAAGTGGCTATTTCTAGTAATGAGAAACTCAGAAGGAATTTGTGTTCTATTTCTGAAAAGCCTTATACAATTAAAGTGGCACATGCGAGTAAAATAAGATCTCTCAATATCAGCACTATTGACATTAGGGGCTTGAGAATTCTTTGTTGCTGGAAACTGTGTGTCCTGTACATTGTAGGACGTTTAGCAGCATCCTGGCCTCTACACATTAGATGCTAGTATCCTCCCCCATTCCATAGTTATGACAATCAAAAATGTATGCAGACATTGCCTAATGTCCCCTGGGAGCAAAATCACTCATGGTTGAGAACCACTGCTTTATAGTAAGCCTGTAATAATACAACCCACATTCTCCTTTTTGGTCCCAAGTTATTATAAGTAAGAAAATAAGCCAGGGACAAGGAGGTGTACATTTCCTGTCACTGTTCCTTATCGATTAAGAGCAGCCTCCTTCCCCTGTTTCTGCCCAGTGGAGCCATTTAAGGCAGCCCTTCCCATCATTCGTTCACTCACTTGAGGCAGAATCCACCCTGGGAAGATTTTTATTTTACAATCACATATAAAATATAGATGCCTGGTACATGATTTTGAATTTTGACTTGATGCATGTCTTATGAAATGAATCATTCATGATGAAGACATGATACAATCTTGCTGTAGAACAATATGCCATAGCGAACCTTATTAATAGGTGCCTATTGTAAAATATGAACATTGACGATCAGATCTTACTCTGCCATTTTACCAATTAGTAGCAGCCCACTGCAAGATTGGGGTAGGGAAGACTGGAAATTTGGAAGCATGATTGATAGAAAAAAGTCTTCGTGCATTCTGACTTAAATAGAACTCCTCAGTAGGAAAACAGTTCTATCGAGAATTTTTCTTTGACTTTAGGTGCACATTTAACTTACCTAAATTCAATCCTGTTTAGTGAGGGGTCAGGTAGGTGGAAGACAGGGGAGAGGTCAGGATTTACATAGTCCCAGGAATCCTGCTGCCCAGTTTTTCACAGAATCAGCCTGTGCCCACAGGCAGGGAGGCAGGTTAATTGGAAACATTTCTACAAGCTGCTAAAGCTCTGGTAAGAAAATATGAATGACCCTCAGACTCCCCCCATCACTGATAGAGAGAAGATAAGCACATTCTCAGGTGACAGGCAAGTGGCCCCAGAGACATATTGACCAGGGAAGCATTAGAAGGAATCCTAAAATTATCCCTAGATGGCAAAGGTGGTGACAGACAAAAGTCAGATGTGGAAATCTTCAAAAATGGGCTGAAGTGCCCTACGCAGCAAAACACTTAAATGATTTGATGATTACATTCTTTCCATAATTCTTTTTTTTTTTTTTTTTTTTTTTGAGACAGAGTCTCACTTTGTCACCCAGTCTGGAGTGCAGTGGTGCAATCATAGCTCCCTGCACCCTCTAACTATTGGGCTGAAGCAATCCTCTTCTTCAACCTCCTGAATAGCTGGGATTACAGGCAGGTACCACCACACCTGACTAATTTATTATTATTATTATTATTTTGTTTTTTTTTTTGTTTTGCAGACACAGGGTCTCACTATATTGCTTAGACTGATCTTAAACTCTTACTCTCAAGCAATCTTCCCACCTTGGCTTCCCAAAGTGCTGGAATTACAGGCATGAGCCACCATGCCCAGCTTCCATAATTGTTTTTAGATTAATATATATAAATTCCTGCACAGGCTACTCTAAAAAACTGTGACAACTGTATCTCATGGATAATTTCAAGAGAGTCCAAGAGTGACTAGATGCAAACTTAAGACCCTAACCACCACCTTGGCTGCATTTCCACTTTAGACTTTCACAGGAGATTTTGGTCATTAATTTAAAAAACTTACTCTGTGCTTCAAAAAAACAATCCCCCAAAAGACTGACCCAGTAGGCGTTAGCTGTTCATGTGTCACTATGGTTTCTAAATTGACAGAGGCTATTTTTACAGACATTCTTTCCATAATCAGAAGTGCTGATTGCATTGCTTTGTCTCAACAAGTTTTCCTTATGTTTCTCAAAGTGGTATTTACACTGATTATTCAATTCTTTCTTTCTTTCTTTCAGTTTTTTCCAATAGACTGTGAGATCTTTGAGGGCCAGGTTTACATGTCTCTGATACCTATACCCTATGCAGCTCCTAGTACAGGACCTTGCAGTGACCAGCATTTAGGAAAGGAACAAAGAGTGGATATTTATTATGAGAACGCAGGCCAAATGTAACCAATGATCCTTTCCTATTAATTATTTTCTTTCTCTTATTAAACTCACAAAATTCAATGTCTTTTAAAGCACTGTTTTATTAAAATTAACCAAAAACTGAACTTCATCCAACTAATTTACTTCCTCGTGATTTGCCGGATTCTCCCACTGCTTAAGTGATTAAACAGTTTGGAAAGTGAGTGTTTACCTTCCAAATGGAATTCCAGTAACCTAAAAAGGCATGTTCTTAAGAACATGGCATAAGTAGCATTGGAAGTTTGAGTGAGAACAGCAGTTGACCCTTTGTTCCATTCAGTTTTCCAGATAATTCTTAGGAAGTCGCTGGGATCAGCACTACTGTGCCACGGAAATAGTGGCAGAATCTTCCAATGCAGTGAGTTTCAAAGATGGGAAATACGATGCTTTCTCAAGACTTCCTGGAGGATCTGGAATTTTTAGATGAGCCTAGGGGGTGGATGTTTTCCATAGGCCTAAATGAGAATGTATTAAGGAGGATGCATTCAGGGCCCAAGCCATGGCAAAAAACAAAGGCCGCCACGTGGGAAAGCAAGTGTGGGGTGTTCTGGACTGGTGGTGAGAGATCTAATTTGGCTGAATGAATGCAAACATGGAGGATAGGGATGGGTGATAAAGGCTGGATGATGACTCAGACTCAGTAGTGGAAAGTTGAATGTTGGAATGAGGAGAGTAGTTTTATTTAGAAAGCCAGCAAGAAGTCACTGGCTATGGAGGCACATACGAGGAGCTTTGCTGTGGAGATATTAATTTGGTGGCTTGTGCAAAAAGCAATGATGGGGGAAGAGACTGGATGTCAGAGACCAATAAAAGGCCATGGCAGGCTTTATCCACTATAGCCCCAAACTGTAAACAACTTAAACATTCATGAGGGGCAAAATAGATGAACACATTGTTACATAGCCTTTCATCATATGAATATAGCACAATGAAAAAGAATGCATCTTTGCTGCGTGTAACAACTTGGATGAATCTCAGAGACCAATGTTGAGCAAAAGGAATCAAACACAAATCATTCAATTTATATGACGTTCAAGAACAGGGAAAACTAGTCTATCGTGTTCATCATCATAGTAGTGGTTGCCTTTGGGGGAGTATTGACTGAGAAGCCGAAGGGGCCTTCTGAGGTGCTGGAAATAATCTATATACATGAGTGTATTCATACGTAAAAATTCATTGAACTGCATACTTCTGATCACTGCACTTTGCTGCCTATTGTCCTGCAATAAAAAATAGGAGTAAAAATAATAAAAGCAAACAAAGCCATTGCAATAGTCATGTGGAAGGGAGGGTCCTACACTAAGGACCAGTGAGCATAAGCACGAGACAAATATCACAGCACACATGAAGTAGATCGAGGGTTATGAGGACTTGGCAAACGTTTGGATGAGGAATCAGTGGAGGGAGAGGAGTAGGACAGAGCTCTGAGATGACAAGTGCAGGTAAGTGTAGAGATGTGTGGGTATGTGTTTGCCTGTAGCTATAGTAACTAAAGGGCTGGGATGATCACAGTATGTTGGGTACCATATATTTGGAATGACCATTTGATTTTCTGGGACATCACAACCTTGACAGAATTACCTCAGCTGTGAGCTCCTAGCATAGTCCAGCATGCTCCTGCTCCCTTTGTTTGCACCTACAAAAATACAAGAACTCACTGGCTGTACTTGCCATTTCACAATCCTCTGGCATCTCATTAACATCCACCTTGCATTCTATACAGATCCAGTCTTCCCTCTGAGAGAGTTAAATAAATACACTCTCACCAAGGTCATTGCAGAGCTTCCATAGAAACCATCCTACATCCTGAAGATCCTGCAGTATGAAGTTTTAGGAAGCTTGTTTTTGTCTTTTCAGGGTCATTATGACCAAAGAATTTTGATGCTTGGTAGCTCATTTTCAAAAGTTACTTGGATTCTGTTACTGCGACCACACAAAGAGATCAGGAGGATGTACTTCCCTTGCCTGTCTTTTCATTTCTATGTGTATAGCTGGGCTCTGGAGAAGCGGGCTTTGGACTTCTCACAAGGCCTCTTCCCTGCTGTGCTCCTGGCTTGTGCATTTGAATTGAATGGTGTAATAAGCTCTTGAAGGAGCGGGTGTGCTGGCAGCAATTTGGAGCTTCCTGATGAAGCGTGCCACAACAGACAGTGTAGAGGGGTGGATGACAGAGACCAGGCTTTCACAGAAAGGCAACAGGCTGTCCCAGAGACAACTGGGAACAATGTGCACTCTTCAAAGAAGTTCCCTATTCCTGGCTTACCAAGGCAGGGAAGGTGGCCTAGGAGCCATATTGGTATTTGCTAAGGAAAAAAAAAATGGGGATGGCTCAATTATATAAACATAAATGTTTTGTTTTAATAAAAATCTTTACCAAATAACTGCCCAGCCAACCCCAGGAGCCACTGTGGCATGTGCCAAATGTTGAAACAGCTTTTCTCCCCTTGGCAGTTCAACATTTGTATGTAGAAGCTAGAACCATTTTACTTATGGCTGAAATAGTCCCTCCCTGGATTTCTTCTAGAGCAAACTTTTTCTGGAAAGGACTACAGAGTAAATATGTCAAGCTTTGCAGGCTAAATAATCCTTGTCGCAGCTACTCAACTCTGCTGCTGTCGTGTGACATATGCCATGGACAATATATAAACAAATGAATATGGCTGGGTTCCAGTATAACTTTATTTACCAAAAACAGGTGGCTGTGGAATCTTGCCCAGGGGCTATAGTTTGCCAACCCTTGCTCCAGAGGCCCTTGCATTCTCACAGCCAAGTTCTGTTTGTCTTTGTGGAATTTGTCTGCATGTAATTATCTCCTAGAGACTCTTAGAAAGTCTTGTGGACTGTTTTCTTGCCTCTTAGATGAGTGGCACCAAATTACTTAAAATCTTTGAACTTGTGTTTGCAGTACTTAATAGTAATTCATGTTGTTTATGAAATGAGAGATTGGTATGTAATAATAAGCTGATTTGATCATTTGGTCACTTACTAAGCTGCATACACCATGATGGTTGAGGCCGTCTTGGCTAACCGTTGTATACCTAACTCCTAGTCATAGGTGCACAGTAAATATTTGTTCAATGGATTAAGGAATGGAACATGAAGATAGTATAGCCTGATATCTGAGAGTATCTATTTTGGAAACAAATTACTGTGGTACACTTGCAGTGCACAAAACATGCTGTCCCCTTATATGATACCTTGGATCAGCATTCAGGCAGGGCATCGTTGCGTTGTGTCCTGGTGTTGCAGATTTGCTCTGCTCGGTTGACAGAGTCTTCCTCATCCCCTTGGTGTAAGAGTTACTGATTGGATCACAAAGGATATCTGTGCTTGTGCAGGAGCAAAGCTAACAGGTCCCCCACAGATTGGATTCTACTCATTTGTGTTTCTGAGCACTGCCCTTCCAGCCTATTCTCAATGAAAATGAAAGGAAACCATTAAAATAAAATTCAGAAACCATCAGCAGCTCAGTTTCTCACCTTCCCTTCAATAAATAAATAACATTGTCATAAACGGAAATCAGTAGTTTTCCTTGAAGTATATCCAGCATAAAATAGCATTGATATTCTTAGGGAATATATTCATATGGAGCAAAAAGGAGCAACTGCTTTACCAAGCTCGGTCATCCCCAGTCCAATGAGCCAGGTTAACTTAATTTGAGAAGTTGATCATAATGGGAGCTATTTTCAATTAGGGCAGTACCCAAATATTATCAGAAATCTTTATCTGCTCAGCAGGCAAGAATATCAATGATTAAATTTTCCACTCTATTTCTGCTGGTAGGTAGATATTCCTCTCTAGATTTCCTTATGCTATATTTATCCTTGAACTTTCTATTGCCTTAAATTTTATATGTCTCATACAAACAGCATAAAGTTGGAGTTTTAAAAAATTTAGTCTGACTTTATCTTAAAAACTTCAGCTTTTATTTTACTTACCTTTTTATAATTACAGATATTCACATGCATAGATTTAAATCTACCGTCTTATTTTGTGCTGTGTTTCTTCAGTGATTCCACATTCCTCATCTATTTCTTTCTTTTTTTTTTTTTTTTTTTTTGTTTTGGTTGTTCTTATATTTTGGGGATGGGGCAGAGGAAGCTGGGTCTGCCAAGGCAGGGACTTTTCTGCTTCCATCTATCTTGTGCACCTACTACCAATGATGACAAGGTATGGGTGTAACACTCGAGTGCCATCCATTTCCAGGGCTATCTGACTTGGCAGGTTTCTGTCCCTTTAGTGGTTGCCATAACAAAACAAAACATAAATTGTTAGCTATCCAAGTCTATAAGTTCATCAATATTTTCATTCTTCTCCCATGGAATAAGAAAATGTTTGAACTCCATAAAATTACTGTATATGCTGTTATTGTTATTGTGTATTTTAATTTGTCTCACAAATTAAGATGAACTTTGCTCAATACAGTCAGTGTTGGTTTAGAGTTACCCAAATACATTTTATATTTTCTTTGTACTTCTTTTCTTCATGCATCTTAACAATTCCTTTTGACGTGTCATCTTTCTTCTTTTTTTTTTTTTAACTTGGTTTATATATATGCTTTAGAATTTCATTTCAAGTGCCTCTGTTGGTGGTCAACTATTTCTGTTTTAATTTACCTTAAAAATATATTTATTCTGTTTTTGTATTCTTAAAAGGTATTTTTTTTTTTTTTGATTATGTGATTCTAGGCCTGCCTTATTTTCTCTTAGCTTGTTAAGGGTATATTCCACTGTCTTGTAACATCCATTGTTGCTTAGAAGTCTGCTTTAAGTCTAATTGTAATTCTTTTCAAGATAATATCTTTTTTACTCTGGATACTTTAAAAATATATACATTTCTACATATGTATTTCATTCTAATTTTGGGTTTCTTTTCATGTATACTCTTTGTTCTTTGGTAATTTTGAAGCTGTGGAATAATGTATTTTATCACAGTAAAATATTATCAGATCTTATGTCTTCAAGCATCGCCTCTCTTCAATATATTTTAAGTAAATGTAGGTTAGATACTCTCACTGGATCCTCTATATCTTTAGCCCTCTCTTCTCTATTTACCAACATGTTGTACTCTCTGTGCTGCACTCTGGATAATTTCTTCTGGTTCATTTTCCAGTTCAATAATTTTTTTCTTTCTTCAGCCCTGCTTGATTTTTTGTTAAACATGTCCATTGGGTTTTAACTTAGTTTTTATATTTTATTTTATATAATTCCTATTTGCTTCCTTTTCAACTATGCTCCATTACTTTTTGTACTTTCCTGTTCTTTGTAGATTTAAGATGATATTTTTGTTTATTTGTTCCTGCTTGTTCAGTTGTTTTCACACAGAAGACTGTCACAATAAACTTCTTATTCCTGGAAACTGAATACTCTCATTTATGCATTTCTTTTTTTCTTTTTTTAAGACAGCATCCTGAGTTCCTTGATTTTATCAGCTTAATTACAGACCACTTAAAATGATAAATGACTTTTTTTTAGAGACCAAGTGTTTTCTTGTGGTGGGATTCCTCTGGAAATTGACACCATCCCTGTCCTCACTACAGAGTGGAATAGCGGGGTCAAGAAACCATCAGTGATGATTGAGTATGCACCCATGCTGCAATGGAAGAACAAAAGGAGGGAACCCAGTGCCTTGGCAGAGGATGTCAGGGAAGACTCTATGGGGGAGTGATGGATGGAGAAGGAGTGAGATCACCCAGTAGACCATGTCTCAAAAGAAGAAGGAAAAGCAGGGTCCTAAAAGTGCTTATATTCCATTAGGGAGGTGGAGAAAAAAAGACCAAAAAAGTGACTGAGAAGTAATAATTAACAATCAGAAAGACACTAGAGTTCATCCTGGGAGCCACCGAGGGACAAGTTTCAAACTTGAGAAGATGAAGACTGCAGCAGGCAGTTTGGTGGTCATTAGTGATCTTTGTGTCATATAGTTATTAATAGGTAGAAGTCAGGACTCTGGAGTCAGGGGTAGTGACAAAAGGCAGGGTTTGTAGATTTAGAGATGGGACCGTGAGATAGTACCTTGAGGAGATTGCAGTAGATGCTGGCAAACTATGGTCTGCAAGGCAAATCTCAGCTCACTACCTGTTTTATAAAGCGGGGAATGGGAAAGGAAAAGACTGATGGTCACAGTGGAAAAGTGGCGAATTGATGAGGATAGCTCTCAAGGAGATGAGATCTGGAAAGCTGGTGGAAAAAGTCAGCTTTCAAGGGGTTGGGACTTGCTCTGAATCAATAGATAGGAGAGACAAGCGAATGGATAAACTACCAAAAGTTTGAATTGAGAAGAAGAAATTTTGAGAGGGAGCTCAAGATCAAAGTTTTAGAGATCATTTTCTTTGTATAATGTAAATATCCAGAAAGTTGGAAAACTCTTACGCTTTGAAAGGTTAAGTCTTTGTGAGTTCTTTGCCCCATTTCTTTAATCTTAATAACCAGCTTTGTTAAATTTGGGGAGGGGGTGAATAGTTTCATTTTTATTGTATACATCTAGTACCTGACTTGTGTTTTCTACTGTTTTTAATTTCTCTTTTTTCCTCTCAATGGAGCTGATTGCTCTATCCTCCATGAAGTTTTCTAAAATTCCCACTCTTCAAGAGTTAACTTCTCCAAAATTTAATGTTCTATGTATAATGTAAATGTATTAAACTAGAAAGTGAAAATTATGACCAAAGAATTCAAGTTGTCTATAAACATTGTATTTGTAAGTGATGTTAAAACTGTACTAGGTTTCAAATTTGGTGAATATTTCAGAAATTGAGGGCAAAACACAGACATTAAAGCTTACATAGTGCTCATGATCAGAAAACTGAAAATATTTATTCAATCAACTAATTACTAATTACCTTCTGTCAATTAGGCATGGAGAAATGTATAAATCTAAGACACTTTTTTAAAGTAGTTCAGAGTGAAGAGAGAGGAAACAACTGAGTCAGTTTCACTACAGGTAATTAAAGCAGTGATATAAGAGAACTCAGGGGTAACTTGGAAACACAAAGATGGGCATTCAAGCCAGTTTGGAGTTATGAAGCTGGCTTCCTGAAGGAAGTGGGCCTAAATGGTCTGAAAGCTGTGGCTTGCAAACTTTAGGGTTTCTAAGAATGACCTGGAGATTCCAGAGCTAGGACTGATTTACAGAATTGGTTTTAGGAATGAGACTGAGGATTCTGTGCAGGTGGTCTGGTGGTCGTAGACCCTGTACTGAGGAGCTGGGCTTTAAAGGCTGCATAGAAATTATTTGGTGGTAATTGAGATAATATCCTACTGAGATGCTCAGAACATAAAAATCTCCATTTCAGATGAGCTTGTAGTTGCTTTGGGAAAATCTGAGGTTATCAACATTGAGTGCTTATGGTTTATGTATGTTTTTATGACTTTAAGTTGGTAATAGACCTGTTAGACCTGTGCGACTCTTGCTCCCTCCTGAATGTGTCAGTAGTCCACTTAAGAGACAAGTGACTAGAGGACAGCATGATGAAAGAGGGACTCTAATTAGTGACACAGCTAACACTGTGAAAGTGGAGGCATCTGCTACCGCTGCTAAATATAATTGCTAGAGAAAAGTTTATAAATATTCATTTAAATGTATTTCTCAAAGGCTCATGTTTGGAACCACAGCTGCTGGGTTGCCTAAAGAAAACATTAATGTGCCACAATTAATGCATTCTTAAAGGAAGAAAAAAAATGCTTTATCTTTAATGTGCAGGCATTTGAGTAAACACCATGGATCAGCAATTTCTATAGCTACCATTTTGCATGTCATATTTATTAGATGGTGTTACTACTTATACTTTAGAAATTTGGTAGTTTCTCTGATTATGGCTTTCTAGATTTAACAGTTATAAATTTAACTTGTGCCGAGTGACTAATATACTATTTAATGTCTTATGTGATTAAGTTTTGAGTTTGCTTGCCAGAAAATTTGGCTAAAGACTATAAAAATGAATTTCATTTTTCTTTCAAAGAGTAATCTGGAAAACCCATTTCAAAATTCCAAATAAATAGATTTCTTTTTCATAAAAATAGTATTGGATTAATCTTCCATTTAGTTCTCTTGAGATTAGTGTAGTAAAAATAATTATTCACTGACCACTCATACTGCAGTATGTGTCCAAATGTGAATTAAAGGACACATTCCTGTGTCAGTCTCATATAATCTCATATATTGAATTTGGTGGGTTTGCAGGAGGAGAAGTAGTAAAGACCAGTAGGCAGCCTGGGAAACCCCTCTTGGTGATGTTAAGGGGTATGTAGGTGCCTGAGAATAAGAAGGACAAACGTGGATAAAAAAAAAAAACATACAGATTTTCAAGGATAAAGTAGGCAAGACACATCAATGACCTCATTACCAGAGGCTAGAGCAAGGCACAGGGCAGACTGCATGATGAACAGATGAGAATGAGAACTGTGCATCAACAAACAAAGTGTCATGTGAGCTTGATATTCATGCAAGATTCAGCCAAAGATTTGCGCCTGTGGAGGAGCTAAATCTAAAGGAGTAGTTCTCAACTGGGGTTGATTTCTGTCCCTCAGGGAATATTTGGCAATGTCTGGAGACATCTTTGGTTGTGGTTCTCAACTGGGGGTAGGTGTTATGCAACTGGCATCTAGTGGACAAAGGCCAGACATGCTACTAAATGTCTTACATTGCACTGCACAGTCCCATAACAAATAATTATCTGGCCCAAAATATCAGTTATGCTTATGGTGAGAAACCCCCTCTCTTTAACCAAGAGGCTAATCCGAGACAAAGACATTATTGAATGTGAGCACAGACCTCAAATGACACCTCTTGGGCGTTATTTAATAAACTGGGTGAATTGTTATAATTTGTGTCCATTTCCAGATTTATTTTTTTTGAGACAGAGTCATGCACTGTCACCCGGTGCTGGTGTGCAGTGGCATGATCTCCCACCCACTGCAACCTCTGCCTCCCAGATTCAAGTGATTCTCCTGCCTCAGCCTCCTGAGTAGCTAGGACTACAGGCGCCCACCACCACACCTAGCTGATTTTATTTTTTTGTATTTTTAGTAGAGACGGGGTTTCACCATGTTGACCAGGCTGGTGTCGAACTCCTGACCTTGTGATCCACCCACCTTGGCCTCCCAAAGTGCTGTGATTACAGGTGTGAGCCACCGCCCCTGGCCCATTTCCAGATTTTTTAAAAAGTAGCAACTTAGGTGGTAATTGTATGATCTAAATTCTCAAAAGAAATGTAAAATTAATATTTTCTTAACCATTTTGCGTTTGAAGATATAACCATCATAGCTTTTATTAAATTCAACTGAAATCTTGCTGATATTACTTATTTTGTATCAAACATGACCAATTTTGTTCATACTTTTCACATTTCCCTTTCCTTCTTCTTATTTTGCATTCAATTCTGAAATGTATTTCATCACGAGGGTATCCAGGTAAATCCACTACGAGTTGTGCTTGCTTTTAGCATTACAAAGAGTACCATTTAAAAAACCCAGACTTTTATTAAAAAACAAAAACTTAGAGTTCTATGGCGTTCTTATCTTTTACATTACAAAGGTTGGTTTAAAGCCCAGCACAGCAGTTAGCATGCAATGATCACACTTTCTGGTTTAGAAGTAAAAATCTTTTACAGTTATGGTGATCATTATTGAAAATGGCATGTACAATTTAGCATTTTTAGTGTTAGTAAAATCGTTAAAATTTATATCCAGTGAAAAATGTTTAGTTCAGAATTAATGAACTTCCTATTGCCATTTTAAGATCTGAATGCTGAAGCCATTTGAATTTTAAGGTCTCTGACAGCTACATAAATTGGATTTCAAGTAAATGGCAAAGACATGTATGCAGTCTTGTCAGTATTAAGAAACAGATTTCCTTTATTCTGTTTTGCCCTGATGAGAACATAGAGGAAAGGATAGTCTCTTCAATAAATGGTCCTGGGAATACTGGATATTAATATGCAGAAGAGTGAAACTAGACCCACTATCTCTCACCATATAAAAAATCAAAATGAATTAAAGACTTAAATTTAGGACCTGAAACTATAAAACTACTAGAAGAAAACATTCAGAAAATGCTTCCAAACATTGGTTTGGGTAAGATTTTTTGAATAAGACCTCAAAAGCACAGACAGCCAACGTAAAAATTGACAAATGGGATTACATCAAGCTAAAAAGCTTCTGCACAGCAAAGGAAGTAATTAGCAAAGTAAAAAGACAGCCCACAGAATGGGAGAAAATATTTGCAAATTATTAATCCAGCAAGGGATTAATAACTAGAATATACAAGGAAGTCAAACAGCTAAATAGCAAAAAAAACCAAAAAAAAACAAAAAACCCAAGTAATCTAATTAAAAACTGGATAAAAGATCTGACTAGACATTTCTCAAAAGAAGACATACAACTGGCCAACAAGTATATGAAAGAATGCTCAGCATCACTTATTATCAGGGAAATGCAAATCAAAAACCCAATGAGATATCATCTCACCCCAGTTAGAATGGCTGTTATCAAAAGATAGAAAATAACAAATGCTGGATAGAATGTAGAGAAAGGGGAACGCTAATATGCTGTCAGGGGGAATGTACAGCCACTGTGGAAAACAGGATGGAGGTTCCTCAATAAAATAAAAATAAAACTACTGTATGATCCCCAAATCCCACTGCTGTATATTTATTTAAAATAAAGGAAATCAGTATATCAAAGAGATACCTGCACTCCCATGTTTATTGCAGCACTATTCACAATAGTCAAGATATGGATCAACCTACGTGCCCATCAATGGATGAATGGATAAAGTAAATGTAGTATATATACTCAATGGAGTATTATTCAGCCATGTAAAAAGAATGAAATCTTGTCATTTGCAGCAATGCAAGTGGAATTGTAGGACATTATGTTAAGTGAAATAAGGTAGGCACAGAAAGACAAATATGACATTTTCTCATTCATATGTGGGAGCTGACCAGGTGAGGGGCTCACGCCTATAATCCCAGCACGTTGGGAGGCTAAGATGGAAGGATCGCTTGAATTCAGAAGCTCAAGACCAGCCTAGGCAACACAGTGAGACCCTGTCTCTACAAAAAAAAAAAAACGAAAAATTAGCTGAGTGTGGTGGTGCATGCCTGTAGTCCCAGCTACTTGGGAGTCTGAGATGGGAGCATTGCTCGACTCAGGAAGTCAAGGTTAGGAATGAGCCATTATCCTGCCACTACACTCCAGCCTGGGTGACAGAGCAAGACTCTGTCTCAAAACAAACAAGCAAGCAAACAAATAAAACATAGGTGGAAGCTAAGAAAATTGACCTCATGGAGTAGAATGGTGGTTACCAGAGGCTGGGAAGGGTAGGAGATGGAGATGAAGATGAAGATGGGTTATTTAGTGGATACAAAAATACGTTAGGTAGAACAAATAAGTTCCAGTGTTTGATAGTGCAATAGGGTATCTATAATTAACGATAATTTATTGTATATTTCAAAGTAGCTAAAAGAAAGGATTTGGAATGTTCCCAACACAGAGAAATGATCAATGTCGCAGGCAACAAATATTTTAATTACCCATATTCGATCATTATAAATGTATAGCTTTATGTATCCGTAAAAATTAAAAAGAAATAAACAGGGGGAAAGCATCAAGAATTTTTAGGTGAAATGACAGACAACTTGAAAGGTGTAAGTTTTTTGTCTCTTTGATTGTCTTTTTTGGAAAAATCTGAATTGTTTGGGATGAGAACACAATTCTGTTCAGTTAGCTTTCCACGTATTGACGTAAGTTTCCCCAAAGCCTAAACTGTGCCCCTTGTCCCTTTATTGACATATTGTCTATGGCTGCTTTCATGCTGCAAAGACAGAGTTGAATAGTTGCCACAGAGACTGGTGGCCTAAAAGCCACAAGTATTTACTATTTGTCCCTTTACAGATAAAGGTTGCCGACTCTTGGTCTAGATTAATAATGCCACTGTGGAAAAGAGGTGTCCTTTCCTGTCTTGCATGCAGGCAGTATTTTTCAGAATGCATTATAGTATTGGTTCTCATATGCAGCTGCATATTGCAATTATCTGGAGTTCTACAAAGTCCTAATGCCTGGACCTACCCCCAGTGATTCTGATGTAATTAGTAGAGAAGAGGCCCTGGACACCAGGATGTTTAAAAACTTCCCAAGTGGTTCCCATGTGTAGCCAGCTTTGAGAACCATTGCCTTATGTCGCTGCACACTCCCTATATGGGAAGGTGGTTTCTCTCCACAGGCTGGATCTGCTCCCAAGTAGCATCATAAGTATCATTCTTGCCTTCAAGTTCCCGTGACATCATGCTTGAGGCAGGCTGTCCCCAGACGTAGTGGAAAGAGGCTTGGGAATAGCAGCCCATCTTCAAACCTTAAGTTTCTTTAAACTTCCTCAGGACTGTGGCAAGAAATGACACTACCACTGTAAAATGCATTGGTTCTCCAAACTTAGATGAAATGTAAAACCCAAGGGCTTCTATTGTCTATGCTTTCAGTGCTTTCCTTGGCTCTCTGGTGCTTATTTTTATCACTGAACAATGAAAATCTATTGGCAATGTTCCTGGCAGTTATCTTCCATTCAAATGTCAATGGAAGATGATCTGAAGTTCTGGAAGTATGGCCATGGTCGATTTCTTTTTCTGCATGGTTTAGGAACTAAGGATTATTTCAGTAATCCTATTTCCAAAAACCTGCCACAACCTGTTACTTTGCAGCTCTGTGCGTGGCTGTCATTGTAAACACTGTTTATAGACCTTTATCAGCATTTGCCGCTGGAATTTATAAAGCATTTAGTATAATTTGCTGTGAAACCACTGGTGTTTTTTTAACTTAATAGAGTCAGCACATATGGAGTATTTGGAAGATAGCAGTTTACATCCTATAAAATGACTTTTGAGTCTAAAGCACTTTTATCTCAGCCATTTAAAATGATTGATTAGTTAATTCACACTGCCAGGTACTTTGTTCTTCTCATTTCACAAATGAGGGAAATGAGGCAAAAAGAGGACAGGGGACTTCTTCAAGGCCACGCAGCAAGGTAGGGGCAACTGAAAACTGGAACTCCCCAGGCTGAGCTCTCCTATCTAATATTTCCCTCTGGTTGAAGACAGTAAAAGCACAAGTCTCTAAACCCCAGTGGTCTACATCATCCCTGAATACAAAGCACCCCCAGCAGATGCTTGTAGTAAAACACATGACCGAATTGCTGCTCCTTCCTTGAGGAAAACTTCTTCAAACTTTATTATTATGTTTTGCTTGAGTGTACATGCAAATAGATCCATTGAGAAACAGACATTTTGCTTTTTTAAAATTAAACTGGGACTCCAGGTAGGTAGCAGCATCCATAGAACAGTTAGGAATTCATTTCACCAGTGTCCTAAAGGGGCAGGTGATCATCAGCATATGCTTTCTTAATGGCATGGTTCAGCATGTGGTTATGTTGTTTATTTAAATCAGAAGTCTTTTAAAAGAGATACTGTAAAATGTGACTAGCCAGAAGACAAGGAAAACAGAAATGTTCCCAACTTAACCAACTGTACCTGGAAAGAATAACTAAATCTTTGAAAAAAAATCCTTGTTAGGAGTTTATTAAAAATTTTAATTTCCAGCCTAAATATCAACAAAGAACTTCGTCCTGTACAATGTAATCGTATTTAATATTCATGACAATGACCCGAGGCAAAGCTAGACTCAATTATCAACAAGATTCACTTTTCTTTGTATACTTTCTAAGGCAGCAGAATACATTTTTTAAATTGTAGAAAATATTCCATAATCATAGCTAAGGCATATCTACTCATCAAAAATTTCAGCTAATTGAGTTTGTTTTGACACTTTACATATAAGGAGACTTGGCTTGAGATAATGAATGTATCCAGCAATGTATGTCCTGGAGAACAAAGTTTTGTAAAATTATACCTTTATGCCCACTTATTAGATGGCTAAGAGTTTCCATAGCAGAGTCATATCTGATAAAGAAGTGCATTGTCTCATTTATAAATTATAAACCTGGTGGGTAGAATTATACAATGGTCCCAACTTATGATAGTTTGATTTAGCATTTTTTGACTTCACTGTAGTGGGAAGTGACGTGCATTCAATACCCACACAATTGTTCTCTTTTTTATTTTCAGTACAGTATTCAATAAATTACATAAGATATTCAACACATTACTATAAACAGGCTTTATGTTAGATCATGTTGCCTAACTGCAGGCTAATATAAGTGTTGTGAGCACGTTTAAAGTAGGCTAAGCTTAGCTATGATGTTCAGTATGTTAGATGTATTCAATGCATTTTTGACTTAAGATATTTACAATTTACAATGCATTTATTGGGATGCAACCTTGTTGTAAGTCTAAAGATTATCTGTACATTTATGTTAATTAAGATTTTTTCATTACCTGATCTCTGTCCTCATGAGGCTTACAAATTGGGGAGTGTAGTGACAAGCAGGAACCAAGTCCAGGTGTAATTAATCCTATAAAGAAGCATCAAGTAGACTCTAAGAAGCAGTATATCGGCTGGGCTCACTGTTCACACTTTATAAATTTAATCAGTGAGGAAACTGTGAACCCATATGGATTGAGAACATTTGTTACTCATGTTCACATCAGTTTCCTTTGCCACCTAAGTTCCACAGGGTGATGTGGAGGGGGCCTGGGTAGATGCTGCGCACATAGTGGGTTTGTGCTCAGAGCTGAGAAACATTGAGCTTAGGAAACTGCCAGTTGTATATGGGGTCTGCTAGCAAACTTGCCCATCTTTCCTCCAGAGACAGGATCTCTTTATTAACCTGGAATATAAGCAGATCTTCTCTCTGGGGAGTGGAGGGAGAATGAAAAGGGAGGAATCTTTGCCCTCTCTTATCCTGGTCAGGAAACAAATCTGTCACCCAGGACTATCCTATCTCTAGCTTCCAAGGCCATTTGCTATTCAAACATCCTCTGTACAAAGGTATCAGTGCCCTTGACTCAGAAAACATGCAGAAACATCTAAATCATCTTCCAACAAGGAAATAAGTGATGTGATATAAGGTAACTGAAGGATGTCAGGGGAATGAGAAGCTGACCCCAAAGTAGATGCATGGAGATGGGGAGCTGGTCCTAGGAAGAACTGGGAAAAGGTGTTTCCAGAGGGGACAACATGAGGTGGATGATGTGCGTGGTGCATTCCAGGGATGTCAAGAAGAGTAGTATGGCAGGAGCCACATGGGCAAGCAGAACGGTAGCTGGGCAAGTTTGGGAGGGTACAGCAGCCAGGTCATTTAGGGCCTTGTAGGTCATAGTTTGAGTTGGCAGTTCATCAGATTAGTGATGGGATGAGTGACCTTCTTTATTTGCAAATTACAGCTTCAAAACATGTAGTGGGTAAGTTGATCAATTTTGCTGGTCTTATGCAGCATTTCATTTTTGAATAATGAGATAGAATAGGACAGAAGATAACAGTGGCTTATATGTAGTAGAATGCCTTATATAAATATTGTTTCACGACACTATCATATTTCATTATTAACTTTTATTAATTAATGTTAGTTATATATTATATAATTAATTAGAAAAATTAATGTTCATTAATACTTCATTTTTTTCCATGTTGACAACTCTTCTAAAGTCAAGATGGGTCTCGCAATAGTATCTAAAGTTTGATGAACTATGCTATGAATGTTTTATATATGCATGTGTGAAGTGTATTGCTATGTGATATTTATTTTAACTATGGGTCACTATTTTACCTTCAATATTTTGCCTTCAAAGGCCTAGTTATGGTAGCAGGGTTGGGTCAGCCTGGAGAAGTAGAATATCACCTGGAATTGGATGCCCCCATTCTGGGGTGGATAATTGAGAGAAGATATAAGTAGCTTTGGGCTCTGGAAGCAACAGAATTGTTTCACTGGCCAACTAGATCAGACAAGCGTGATCAAGCCACCAGAGTCTAACATTCACAATCAAATGTAATGGGGCTAAAGGGGTACCTGTCGAACAGAGGGGAATCTAGGGTCTGACAAGGCTTTGGGGCTCTCTCATAGCAGCATGCCTGGTCAGTTAAACCAGCAGGAGTGAAGCCTCGGCCTTTAGTGGCATATGGTGCCAGGATGGTTACTAAGATGAGGCCTTCGGCATAGAGAACCTAGGTTCAAGTCCCTCTCACAAAGGGATGGAGTAGCCAAGGCTACGGCACTACCGGAGCCAGCCTCAGGATAAGAAATATACTCCACGGGGATCACCCTCTTCACCACTTCTCAGCCAGGCCCTAACATGTTGTTTGCCTATCCGCCTCCCTTTTTTGCTCAAGTCTTACCTACCTTGGAGAGGCAGCCATTTCCTAAGTTATGCTCAGGAAGAGAGCCCATCTGACTCTGCTTGGGGTGTCTAACGTAAGGGCACTTGGGTCTCTGGGATTAAATGGAAGTCAAGCCAAGGTCCTTCTAGTAAAGAGGGCATCTGGAGTCCCAGAGTGCGTTGGGTTGGGTTCACATGAATCCTATGTGTTTAAAATCTGAGTATAATCCCTCTTAGAGCAGGGGCTGAGCCTTTGAGTTAAGAGCAGGATCAGTTGCCATAAGTATGAGGACGGATGCTGTGCTTGAATCCTGGTGTGGCTTACACCATCTCACCTCTTGCCAGAGGATGAAATAACTTAATGAATGGTCTCATCATGAGTGGATTGTGTCAACAAATACAAGGGAAGACGTAAGAATCTGTGTGCCCTGGCTTTGAAATAAAGCACTGTACTTCCTCTCCTCTCCAAGGTCTCTCCTAATGAAACCCTATCTTCTTTCTCACTCAACGTAGACAGAAGAAGGGAAGGAAACAACCTGCTCTTTAGTATTGAATCTAGGCGGCAACTCCAGTCTAGCAAACTTCAATCTCTTTAGCTTGATAATCATGTGCCCTTCAAGTTATGTAACCTTTTTCCAAAGGAATCCAAGTTACCCGTAGCTTTGGCACATCATTTGCTAACATCTAACTCAAAAATAATGCTCTTACTGTCAGTAGATTATGACTAAAATTAATCAAATCACTGAAGGCTGTGCACGACCAGTAAATTATGTAATAATTAGTTATTTACCTAATTCTTTGTTCACAACCGGAAGCTTCTGCCTTTCTTTATGGGCTTTAAAACATCAAAAGGGCATTTCTTGAGCTTGATAAAGTGACACATTTCGCTTGTTTATTAATTGCTTTCAAGGATAACTTTTAGAATTTTTAACATTCATTTTAATGAATTATAGATACTTTTTGCCAGTTAACAAAAATGCAATTTAAAATAATAAATGGTACTAAGAAATTGTTTTCTGATTTTCTTGTTATTTTGGCATATCTATAACAAATTTTATGCTTTATGTTCTCAAATATGAAGTGCCTAGATTCTTTCACTTACATTTGTAATTGACATGAAACTATATTCATAATATATATGTTGATGTCATCCAAATGGAAATGAATTTACCTTTAATCTTCCTAAATATAGGAAATAATTGCTATTACTAATATATGTTCTTATTAGTAACATAATGGGTGTGGATTTTTTAAATGTATAATAGACGTGTATTGAGCAAAAGCTGATATTTTATGGTCTTTTAATACCTATGTGACAAGAAAAGTTCTACCTATTCAATAAAATTCTGTGAGGACAAAAAACAATTTTGTTTGATGCTTTGTCAAAGCTATAAACTTTTTAATGTGCTCTCCTTTGGGTTTATTTTTTATTCTATGACATTTCCCTCAGCCAAAATACAAATTGAAGCGCCCCGAAGGGAAGTAGTAAATGAAATCCGACCTGTTTTCCTTTTTCTCTCCTTGAAAAATATTATTTGTTGTATAAATAATATATGAAAGTTGTCCTATACTATTTTTCTGAGAGATGACAATGTAATGTTATGTGTATTTGGTTAGGATTTGGTGTTGC